>VXBL01009847.1:83707-169864 GCA_013400195.1 Aramus guarauna
CCTCTCCTTTTTGTGTTTGTTTTTGTACAGTATCTACTATATGTTGGTTGATTGTATTAAAAGTGTAGTTCACTTCAAGTGAACTGCCTCACATTGTTCTCTCACTGGCCCAACAATCTACTGCTACAGCTAAAAAAGTCAGAGTGACATCAGATGAAAATTTTCATTGCCTTAGGGACTATAAAAAAAAATAAGTTCTTTATAGTCTAAAAGTAAGTTTGGGTTGTTCCAATTGACTAAGGATAAAAAAGCTATCAGAGCTCTACACTGCACTCTGACATGTGGGCAATGTAGTCCAGGAACTCAGAATCCTGAATCCAGTCTTGTAAACATATCTTTAGGTACCTCATTCTAACAAAAACAAACAAACAAACAAACAAACAAGCAAACAAAAAAACCAAACCAAACCAAAACAAAAAACCCCAACAAATCCACATTTAAGAACCTCATCTTGTTATTGCCTCACTCTCTGCTAAGATCACCTCTGTTGCACAGGAGAGAGGTACCTTTCCTTCCATTTGGTCTAGCCAATGTACATCTAATTAAACTCTGAGGACTTGTTCTCAGTTTGTATTTAGCTTTGAAGTTTGCTGCTTCTGTTAAAGAATACAGAAGGGCTGTAAAGCTTGTTTTATTTTTTCCACCTGTACTACTTAAGTAAAACATACCAATTCCCTCTACAAACACCGTATTACCTTTTGTCGTTGTGATTACAATAACTCTGTAACTGACAGCGAGTTAATTCATCACAGTAATTGAATTCCAAAACATCCAAAATATGAAGAAATATGCATCACTGCATGTAATAGTTGCAGCCCTTGCCCAGGAAGTGAGAGCTTAATTTTATGTCTTCTTCTGACAGAGAGACTTTGAGTCTGTGGTTTCCATTTTACGGTAAAGTATGCAAATTGGTTTTGTAGGAGGGATTTAAAAAAAATGAATTAAATTAGGATAAGGACATGCAGTGAAGGAGGAGATGAGTTTGTAGTTTACAGGTAATGACCTTTTTCTTTCCAAATGCTTACCCAGAATTCCCTTTACCACTCCAAGGATTGCTTTCAGCTCTTGTCCTTTCTTCTGCCTGAATTAAACAAATAAATAGTCCTGGCACGTGAGATCAACAGCCCTAGCTACCTTGATTGCCAGGATACCCTTAACAGTTATAGCTACCTGGTCCATTTAGCTATGTGGCAATATTTGGTGTACATTACATTTATGTTCCTGGCTGAATAGTAGCTTCAGCGTAATAGATGGATTACAAAATACTCCCAATTAATGCAGTGTGTTGCTCACAATTTTCAAAGAATGCTGCAGGATTGGTCTTTTCAGGCTTAGAAATACTTGGTCTCAGAATCTTACTAGCAAACGAGCAAGTTGTTTTGTAAGAAGATCTACAGTAACAGATGTTGTATGCAGAAAGTATATTTGGTACTCAAATAATAAACTGCCATGTCTAACTGCCCACCACTAGCTGGTGCAACTTACCTTGTCGTGGTGTGGTGGCTTGCGTGCCTTGTCGGGCCAGACTAAAATGTTGCACCCTGGCCCTCCAGGTTGGGGGGTTTGTTTTGGGCTAACAACCCAATCATGTAAAAAACAAAATCTGTTACAGAAATTGCAACAACACTATCCCACCGGGTTCGGTGGCATAGTGTTGTTGCAGCCCTATGCACCTCGAGGAGTAACAAGGACCAAACAACAACACAATGTCTAACTGCAGACAGGAATATGTGTTTATGAATCCAGTTTCACAGAAGCACCTTCCTTAAGGCTTCTTAATTAAAGTGAGAAACTGATTCAGACATACTTTTTTTCTCAGTTTTCTCCTGGCTGATTTGTATATCCTTCCTGTCTGCAGGCTGGCTGCTGAGTATCCTGTTGTCATATTCCTTTTAAAATCCTTGGGCAATCAGCAGCTTCCCTTAACACTGAGAAGGCACCTGCTTCTTTTCTTCTCCTTTGCAAAGGGAATATATTGGCTTTTACATTGTCTGCTAAACCTTACTGGTTAAACTCTTAAACGGAGCATAGTGCATAGACACAGAAATTTGCAATGCCTCCAAGGTCCCTTTCTTTATCCGGCTGCAAAAAGAATACTTTTAAAATCCCAGTCAAATGCCTGTACAAATTACACCTTGATCAAAAGCAATATAACAAAACCTCAGTAAGAAACCTCAAGATTTTTTTAAAGAGATTGCCAAATACTTAAAAGGAAAAAAAAAAATAATCATTGATTATTGGCAAATTTTAAGACCAATATGCTTTGGAAACATTGCTGAAGTACATTGACTGCAACCTCTTGAGTAAGTAGTGGAAATGCATGTATCCATAGTTCCAAATATTTTGATTGCTTCCTAGCAGGAAGACAAAGATTTAGAATCCATTTTTATTGATCCTTTTGCAGAATGCATATTGAGTTTTTCCTGTCACACATGCAGAGCAACTCCACTTGCAAGAATAAACAAGTGAGCAGGCACATCAGGAGACCATGCTTTCATGTTCCATTTAAGGATACTAAAATCGAAGGTCCTGGTTATGACTTTGTAGCCATCTATTCTCCTTGACACAACTTTGGTGGATCCCTGTATCATGGAGAGGGAGTTTGGCCTCTGTAGCCAAGAGAGAACTCTGTGACACCTAAAAATTAACAGTGTATTTATCAGGATATAATTAATATTATTTTGCCTTGAACCCAAATAAAAGCATACTAAAATAATGCAACTTACAATACTATATAACTGTATAATATTATAAAATTGTTGTAGCATGTTCGTCTACAATGTATTAGTATTTTACAGAAGCATATGATCAATGTGATTTTGACGTAGCAAGCATCTAAAGTAAAAAATCTTGCCAGAAAAAGGGCAGGATAAGCCCAAACGACTCAAATAGGCAGACCATCCTGCCAAACAAACCAAAATCATCATAAGAAGCAATGGGAGCAGAGGAGACCTCCCTTTTTGAGGGGAGCAAGGCCAATTGCACACAAACGTTGTGCATCAGTGAAGAAAACTGGAGAAGAAAGAGTGTAAGATAACTTCAGCTGCAACTTGCCTTAAAGAGCTCTGAATCCTGATCACCATCAGCTCAGTGAACCACCAAGGACCACAGCCATCAGTGCTAAATAAATGTAAATAATATCAGCTCCACAGTTCTATGCACTTAGATCTAATTTAAGAAGTAATTCTTAAAGACTAAAGGATTTGTGTTCATAATGGTGATGATTAATAAGGTATGAGTAATAACCATTAATGAGAAGTGTGTTGTTAATGAATTTAGTAAAGTTTAAAGTTTCAAACTGTCCTGATTTATCAATCTTATGACATCATTATAAAATTTTAATTTCTGTACACATACATATATGTGTATATATACATTTATTTAATGGCTACACTCCTCTCTCAAATAACAAACTCAACAAGGTTGTAAAGGCTGAACAATTTTATTTGAGAGACAGGGATTCTTTACTTTGTATCCTTACACTATTATTGTGTTCTCTTCCCTTTACTCTCATCACGTTTACCCCCAAAATGCATTTACCATTAGGCAATCAAGTTTTGGTTAGGGTATTCTCAGTATACCTGTGATGAAAATTAAGCCTTGAGCTTTCTATTGCTATGCAGTATGCCCTTTCATTTTTGTGTGCATATGAGAGTTGTTTTTGAACAGAGATAAAGTCTAGAAAAAGAAAGTCAAGATAATATTGCAGAGATATATGACTAAACCCAAATCTTCCTTTTCTAAATGATTATCTGGTTTAAAGTAACTATGAGATAAGTGCTGAAAACCTAATCATTATCAGTAATTTATAATCACAATCATAGCTTCACTATCAGTCTTCAGAGAGAGATGATTTAAAATTATTTTCTTTTGAGAAGTTAATGTCTCATGAGTTTTCCACAGTGTCTGATGACAACAGTTTGCGAGAGAAATATTTTTTCTTATAATAGACAAATAGACAATAGATTTTTATCAGATGACAGCTTACACAGTGGTGAAAATAATAATAATAAAAAGATTTTATAAATCAGATAGGTCTCGAACTTTTTTTTTCTTTCAGCATCATTGACTATAGTGGAGTGATCTGGTTTTAAAGAGCTTTAAGCTGATGGATGACACAAAATGTTCCTAACGTTTCATTTAGGTTTGGAGTTTTTTTGCTTGGTTGGGTTTTTTTTTGTTTTTTTTGTTTTTTTTTTTTAAATCAATGTTCTTAGATCCTCTGCTAGTGACCTGAATGGAGTTATGCCAATTTACATTAACAGTGTTGACACATATGTGGCTATGGATTAAACTAAAGCATTTTTCATCTCATATGTCTACCCCAGCCTGTTATCGGAGGCTGCTGTCCCTATGGCAGGAGCAGATGAATGAAAACCTATTTCTTAATCAAGGCTAATGTGATCAGCTTGAATTCAGCATTAGTTTACCTTAATGTGACTGGCTATAAGTTCAAGAAACTGCTGAAATGCAATTCAACTCTTCCTGTTCCCATGGTGGCATCTCCCACAAGTGGGATAGGCACCTAGGGAGTGGAGACAGATTTACCTGTCCCAACTTAACATACTGCAATTTTTATTTATTTTTTTTCTGCCTCAAAGTCTGTTTCAGGAGAAAATCTCCTTGCAGCTGATAGGGATAAAAGGTTACGGTTCCTCAGAGGTCTGCATTGTTCACCTGGCTAACCCTTCTCTGGGTTAGAAAGAAAACTGAGAAGTAAAAAAACCAAGCCATCAAAACATACTGATACTGAAACGGTATTAACACTCTGTTAATGGAGAACTTGATAATGGAAGGACATATTCCCCTGCTATGACTTGAGCTATAAAAAGGTTTAGTATTTGATGAGTCTGTAAAATGTGGTCCATTTTCCTTTTGGCATCCCTATTTGATGCCAGATGTTAGATGTTCATTCTCCTGTATAAACTGCATAGTGATATGCAGGGAGACAAGTGATCCTTAAGTATGTGAGATATCTTTTTTTTCTTTTTATTTTTCTTTTTCTTTTCTTTTTTTTTTTTTTAAAACAAAAAAGTGTATTTGCAAAAATAAAGTCAGCAAATAAGGCATGGGAAGTTTTTCTGAGCCCTTGACAAACTTAGCCTGAAATACTGTATGTACTTCTACTATCAACCTCATTAAAAGTTGACTGGTTTTGTAGAACCAGTCCTTACAGTATTCTAAATAAAACATACTGAACTATCTGAGAATGAGAAAGGACTCTGAATAATTCCCTAGCTAGTGAAAACACTTTTTCAATATTAAATTCTCAAACATAGCTCAATGGAACTTTACCAATCTTTCCAAAATACTGTGTTGAGGGGGAGAACAAGCATGAGAAATATCCTCCTGACAGGTAGTGAAATGAAAAGTATTTGAAAAATGCTGCTTAGAATGAAAATTCCATTCCAGCCCTAACCATAACATCACATTACCAGCTCTACAGTCACTTGCCTCATTCTGAATATCCCCCTGCCTTTGAACTTAAGTCTTTTATTATTCATTCAGCAGCCTTCCCAGTATGTTTGCTAAAACACGAGGAGGAATAAGGATTTTAAACAATACATAAGTCACCTCAGTACCACTTGGTTGTAGATTAAGCACAGAGGTCACTGACGGTAAAACCAAGATTTGACCTTTGCTGTTTCCGTAGGCAGTCAGAAGAGCAGTGCAGAGCCCTGGGAGCAGCCACTGGGAGCAGCTGTTAGGACGACAGCTCACAAACAGCAGAAAAAAGGCGCCTGAGCCTTTGCCATCCCCAGCTCTGGGGCAGCAGCATGTATATTTTCAAAATAAATTTTACTGTTGTGTTTGATGTATTATATTGGGGTGTGAGACTGTGAATTGGGATAGCTGAAGAATGAAAGTAAGCTATGTGATTTTTGTTGTGGGTTTTTTGATTGTTGTCTTGGGATAGGTTGTTTTGTTTTGTTTTGTTTTTTCCCCTACCACTCCAGCTCTATGCCTGCTCTCAGAGAGCTGAGGACACGAATATTACAAACAGGTTTGGTAAGTTTGAAATGTTATTGCCTTACCTATTTTCCTTGTTCTACTGACGGCAACTACCATCCTTACGGCAACAGCATCAGAGAATGGACAGTGTATCCAAGTGTCATCATTCCTGTTCTTGTTTCTTCACATATATCCCGTTCTCTGCTGCTTCTGCTAATATGGTTAACATTTTTGCATCTCTGCTGTTTCTGCTAATATGGTTAACGTTTTTGCATCTCTGCTGCTACATTTAGGAATGTCTAAGAAACAGATAAATCTCTCTTTCATTGCCACAGCTGCCAGAGGATGGCAATTTCTACCAGAAGTGTAAACATAGCTCAAGAAAGAACTTTAAGTTCCTTATTGAAGGATATGTTTTGTTTTGGTTTGTTTTTAATATAATGAAATAGTAACTGCGGAGAGGTTGTTCCTCCTGCCCCTCTGAATAAAAATTGTATCAGCCAAAATATTTGTAAATTCAAGCAAAACTCAGCTAATAGCTTCAGTTAGGGGAAACAAAAAAAGAGAGGAAAATGAAACTGTAAAGCTGAAATGTTTGTCTTTAGCTTTTTGAAATAAATATTTGAAGTCTTCAATTAAATTATTTTCCAGAATCACTACTCCTTAATTAGTAGGTAGAGGACTGTCGAACAATTACCCAGTACCCTTCAAAAGCTTCAGTAACTTTGTTGTCAGTCAAACAGCAATAGGAGGAGAAATATTTCCCTTAAAGTCTGAGTGATGAATGCTTCTTAATCACATCCCTGCACAGAACTTGATCACAGTAGGGGCTATATTTTCTGGAGAATGCATTGCTCTTTCTCTTATCTTTTACTTTTTTTTGTGGTTGTCACCTCAAAACCTTAAAAATATATTATGAATTGGAAGCCTACCACCCAGAATATTCTTTATATGAATGTGCACATAACTTATTACTGTAGCTATTGTAAGTATTTGATTAGAATACATTGCTGGAGTACAATACAAGTTAATTATTTTTTTTTCTTTAATTTATCTTTCTGAGCTTCAGAATACCCAGTAAATGCTGCTCTTGATAATTGTACCCACACCTGCAGAAAACCTTGACAACCCATTTGGAGGATTATTCAAGGCAGAGAACTTTCCTTTTGATTTGAAAGTCTGTGGTGAGTTAACCTTGGCTGGCTGTCAGATGCCCACCGAGCCGCTCGCTTACTCCCCAGGCTGCAGCTTCCTTCAGGGCATGTCCACCTGCTCCAGCGTGGGGTCCTCCATGGGCTGCAGTGGGGATACTTCCTCTGACATGGTCCTCCATGGGCTGCAAGGGAATCTCTGCTCCAGTGTCTGGAGCACCTCCTCCCCCTCCTTCTTCTCACACCTTGGTGTCTGCAGGGATGTTTCTCTCCCATTTTCTCACTCCTCTCACTCACAGCTGTTGTAGAGTATTTTTTACCCTTTCATATACATGTTATCATAGAGGTGCCACCAGCATTGCTGAATGGCTCGGGTTTGGGCAGTGGTGGGACTATTCTGGAGTCAGCTGAAACTACTTCTGTCTGAGATGGGGGCAGCCCCGATCTTTTCTCACAGAAGCCACCCTTGCAGCCCTTTCACTACCAAAACTTTGTCACGTAAACCAAATACAAAATTCTTTTCTGCTGTTCATTTCTATTATTTTCTTTGCCTTCATTAATATCAAATTGTATTCCTCTCTTATATTTTAAAAAGAAGAGTCTTCTTTCTCACATTTCTGTCATTGGTAACAATATTTGTATGTTTCTCTGACTCACCAATTCCTTATTTCCTTTTTTGTCATTGTCAATACAACTCTCATTCTCATATTACACATATTGGCCAATATGTTATAAAGCAAATGTCATTGGGTACTCAAAAAAACCCCAACCCCCCAAAAAACACCCCCAAAAAACCCTGAAGATTTTGAGTTATAGAATTGGACAAAAAAAAAAAAATTAAAAATTGCAGCAGATTTTATTGTACTGCACCTTCTTATTATTGAGTGTGCAGTTTTGGTGGCTTGGGGACAGCTGGATGTGATGAAACTTTAGAAATATTATCCTGTTTCTGTGGAGTATGGTTTGCCAATGTATCTTATCTGTCCCATAGCAGCTGTCGTCATTGGGAACAACTGAATACATTTGATTTTTGATGTCAAACAGTAAATAAATAATTTATAATGAAAATGGGATAAAGCATTTACAATGTAACTGTATATCTTAAACCTGTGAGGTGCATCGCATCACTTTGCCAGTTGTTCGCAATCATTCTAAAATGATAAAACAAACTGGAAACAAAACCAAATCCCAGAGGGATAATAACTACTGAATTTACATCCACCAGTGAACACAATTCCACATATGCTTTCTCTGTATAAGATATGGCCACATTGGCCCTTTCTGCAGGAAAACAAACAAGCAAGCAAAACCACTCAGTGGGAAGTTTAATACAACAGTGTGCCTCATATATGATCTCTTCTGGAAGAAAAAATTACACTTGTGACAAGAACTGGGAATGGAAATCATAGTAGTTGAGTCATTCCCATTAGGAATTAGGCCTAATTTCATCACACAAACTTCATCAAACTTAGACGGCCATGAATTTCCTCAACTCACCCACCCACCAAAACATTTGCTCAAAAGTTGCACTGTAGGTATGGTACAAGATGAGTACAAAATGCTGATATACATTTTGAATAATATTAAAATGTGTAGCTTCCCTAGAAAACCCACAGGAGTACCAGTGAGCAATGGTAAAGATTATCTGATACTGTCTTTTCCTTTTTCCAACTTCTTCCTAAAAGCCTGAGATAAAATCCTGATTCAATACGAAGCCTAAGACAAAAAAAATTGAGTTCAAAATTAATAAAATGCCCCATATGTCTGAGATTTATGAGATGCCTAGAAGGTTTTTTTAGTACATGCTAAAATAAGCAACTAGTAATTTTGAGACTGTCCTAATGGTCAATAGATGCAGGAATTTGCAGAGACTGATATATCTTTGGTGTCTTAAACAAGTCTCAGTCTGGTATGTATCATTCTTTAGAAGTATTGAGATTGTTTCCACTAACTATAGAGATAGCAAGTACAATTAGCTTAAGCTAGCTGTTTTAGATAAAGTTAGTAAAATGAACATTAGCCTAAACAAACGTCTGTCACAGCTTTCAACAGAGAATTTAGAAGAGCCATTTGTCTGATGTAGTAGGAAAATTCTAGAAACTCTGAATAATGAATAATTCAACAAGTTGCACTTATAGTTTCAGCAAAGTAAACCTGGCATCATCAAGATAATGATGTGAAAAATTTTTAAATATATACAGCATGGGAGTTACATCAACAGCAGTAAGTTGATAGAAGATGAAAGCAAACAAGCAAGTTTAACTTTTTAGGGTTACATGTCAAAATAAAGGCCATATGCAGTAGCTGTGTTTCAGGGAATGAAGGGAATATGCTTTGTGAACACTGCGGAGACACCTCATCTATTGTTCTATATTTTTGTATATGTCTAATATTCATTATGGTCTGGTTGTGTATCATCTAATATAAGGAGAGTGAAAGAAAAAAAGATAAAAGGAGAGAAAAATAGAAAGAATCAAAATTATTTTCATACAAATAAAATGATAAAACTAGTGGTTTCTTCCAGCTTTAATCATGAGTGAGGTAAATAATCAGCAGAATGGTTATGTAGCTTTCCTCTGTACTCCAAAGCTTTACTAATCCCATCCTAAAATAAGTGCTTAGCTATGTGGATGAGTTGTCCCTCAGGAGGGGCACTTTTTCCTCCACAGAGAGAAATCTAGAGGTTGAATTCGGTTGTTCAGTTAGGTACCCAGTGCCCTAAGGAAGTAAGACATCAGTGTAAGAAGGGTCAAGATGAGAAAGGACCTATGGGAGATGCATGTTCTGTAGCAGGAGCTGGATGCCAGACAGGATAATGGGAATCTCAGATATTACCGGACACCTATGTTTACCCAACTGACACTCACCTTGATCTTTTCTTTTTTTTTTTTTTTTCAAAGTGCTTCATTCAGCTGCACACTGCAGAAGTGTCTCATACCATTTACAAACCATGGAGTTGTCAAAGGCATATGCACAGGGCCGACAGGGCAAGCATAGAGTGTCATCTGAAATACCCTACGTTATTCCACCTGGCCTGAGGCTGCTGATTCAGAACAAAGCGGATTTCCTTCTGTTTTCTTCTTCCCTTGTCTAATACAGACATTTCCAACATCCTAAAGTTTCAAATAATACTAGACAGCAATATTCAGGTGACTGACCAGGCTTACAGTGGTCACCAGATTACACAGGGCATATTAATAAACTCTCCATTAACTGTAATGAGACCTTAAAAACTTGGCTCATAGGTGAACACCCTACATTGAAACACCTACATTTCAAGATCAACAGTCTGAAGCTGGATTTGAAATGCCATAGGTTATTGAAGACATCCGTATGTAATGGCCTTTCCATTTACAAGTCGGGTAGGAACCCCTAGAATGTCTCACACAACAAAAAATAGTCTCTGTTCTAGCAATTAAATTCAGATCTGAATGCTGAGTAATATACGGTTTTTTACTTCTTTGTGGTCAGGATTTTACATTAGTTGGTGAGAATTTCTTGGTAAATATTACTAACCTATAAAAGCATTTTGGAAACATATATGTAATAAGACTCCTTGTCATTAACTCCTTAATAGTGGCCACTTTTACATTAATTTACCCTTTAAAAATGTGTCTAAATAGACACTCAAATCTTTATTAACATTCCATGCATTTCAAGAGCTGAATTTTTTTTCTGTGTTGTATTTGTATTATTAATAATTTAGAAGATCATTATTTTGTTTACCTTTGTTGTTGTTGTCACTACAGTCTTTGTTGTAGATAAATGTTTTGGGGTAATTCTGTCTTTTGAGCATCATAAACAGTAACAAATGCTTTTTGATTCACTTACAAATTATAAGAGAAGAGCCATGAAATTTTCCTAACCTTTTCTGCAGCTCAATAAATCACAAACAGACAAGAAAGTTAAGCACTGCTTCAGTGGAAAATCAGCAGACAGATGTAGCACACATTCCCCTCAAAATAATTCAGAACCTGTTCCAATTTATCAAATGCCTACTTTATCTGTCAAAACAATGTCCTTTCTCAAATAAAGGGCATTGTTTCTGCAGCAAGAAAAAGGTTCTGATGTATTGTTATCTGCAAATGGATGGTGGAATAATGGAACAACAGGCAGCGTTTCAAGCTAAGAGATCAAAGGGCAGAATACATTACAATTCTTGTTAAAATAAATTAGGCTGAAATTGTAATTTTAATAAAGACATTTATAACCTTAAATTTTTTTTTTTCAGTTTACAGATCAGCAGAAACAATAATAAAATCCCTTTCAATATATAAGTTGATGCATTTCTTCCCAATGTGAGAACTCCAGATTTCAGAGAAACCAAGAATTACGGAGCTGTAATGTACATTAGCTGGTATCTTGTCCTGACATTACACTATCTTACATTTGCAGAGGAAATATTCAATTGCTGTATTCATTTTTAGTGTATTTCCCTATTACCATAATACTACAACAACTTTCATAGATTTCTAGATTAAGAATTTCCATAAGCAAAATTTATTATCTTGAAATCTTCCAGGGTCATTTTGATCTTTAATTGTTAGAATATGTATTATATTAAGTCACAATATTGAATCAAACTCCTCCTTAAAATTATCCATCCTTTCCAAATTCCACTAACAAATTTAAATTAAGAATGAAATAATTTTAAACCCCTATCCTCTCTAAAGTAAATTAGAAAACAAAAGAGTAAACCATTAATAATTATCAATTAATTGAAAAAGCCCAGGAGTTTTAAGTGTTCAGCAAGTCTGTACACGCAAACCTGGTTTTATTACCAAGTCATTGTAATGCTCAGATACTTTCTTTAACCTCAACATGTCAGATATTTATGATGATTCCTGCAGCCAGCTTGATCCTGAGCTGAACTGTGACAACTTTGTACTGATGTATCTGTCTCCTCCATGATTGCATGTGGCTCTTTCTTTCTTATATTCTTCCATTTTTCAATTCTTTTTTATGTAACTGTGACCTCTGTCATAGGGTTTTTTTCTCCTTATGATACATTTTTAATATCATGGAGTCCTCTAAAAATACATGATTGAATCAACTCCTTTAGAAAAGTATTCATTTATGATCAGCTGATGACAGCTTCAAAAGTTAGCAATATTTCTTTTCTTTTCTTTTTTTTTTCTTTTTTTAAATAAATACTTTAATTCTTACACCCTGATATTCATTGATCTGTAAAATAGGGTTTCAATCATTCTATTAAAAGAAACTCTCTGATCAGAATCATAGCAAAGCAAAAAATGAACTTTTTGCTAAATACGCTGTGATAAGAAGATTGGATTTATTTCCAGTCGTACTAGTTTTTATTTCAGTGGCATTCTAGTGCAAGGCAAAAGCTAGGCTCAGCATCTTGAAATTTAGACATCTGTTAAAGCTTAGTTATGCCAGCTCTTACTCAGCTGCATAAGTAGATGTCTGTGTGTATAAATAGTCCAGCTGAAATCAATTAGTCCTCGTGCAGTACAATACAGCTGATGGGTAATTCTAGAATTGTCCTAATTAAGATTAGGCTAACTTAGAGAGGTTGCTAATATCAAAACAAGGTTTGACCAGTGTGAAAGAGAGTAGAATCATGGAAAAATAATTGCATCCCCAGCTGTACATGACAGTCCCTTGCTAGAGGTAGTTCCACACACGCACTTTTGCTAGCAGCACTGTGTAAGAGCACTCTCTGGTCTGCTGCAGGCTAGCTTGAACGGTTTAATTAAGAAATTTGCACTAATACAGCTGATTTTACCAGTGCTATACTAGGGAACACTCATATGAACAATGCCAGTGACTGAAAAGCTGCAGAATGACTGCCAGCTAGTGGGTACTGAGAAGAAACTGAGGGACAACAATTTCCAGTCCAGCACAGCCCGAATGAGAAGGAGTTGTGTAGTTCAGTCTCGAAGGTATGTAAGGTTAGACTAACACATACAGACTAAAATTCATTGAGAAATACCCAGAGATATTCTTTCACTGCTCTTTGCTGCAGGAACAATTCAGAACAGCACTAGTTTGTCTTAACCAAGCAGTAGAGAAGGACAGTTTTGTCAGATGAATCAAAACAAATTGAAACCAAGAAAGAAAGAACCCTGCTAGCAGAGTAAATAAACACTAATATTCCGAGAGAGATAGACACACATAGTATTTACAAATATTCAAGCATCACTTCAAAATCTTCATCCCACCTATTTTTTTCAGGAAGTAGTTGACAATAGTTACCATTATTTTATAAGCACAGAGCAGAAAACTGGGTTTCAAAGGTGACTCTATTTAAGGAATTATGAATATATACATTTTTATGACTGATATTTACACTCATGAGAGTGATGAAAAGTAAGAAGTCAGAAACTGCTACAAAATGTCATTTAAATTTAATGAAGATATTCTGTAGCTATTGACAAAAGAAAATGGTCATTAAATAAGAATTAATGAGGAAATGAATTAAATTCAAAGAATGTGAACATAAAATAAAAAATGTATCTGGAGAAAACAAACCTTTCTCTTCTAGATATTCTTAATCAAAATCAGACACAAAACCTAAATTGAAATAGTTAATTAGGACCCAGGCCTAAATCTCTAGGCAACCAAAATGCCAGCTGAAATTACTGAGGTTTTCAGATGCACAGACGATTAGGAACAGGATGATCCCAGATCAGTGCGATTCATACAGAGGACCACAATCTCTATTGAAATCTGACTTTGGGTTGCTCTGGAAGCAAGCTGGAAGAATAGAAAACACCCAGTTTGAATATAAGCCATGCACACTATCTGACACCAAAGTCAACGGAGATACCTCAGCGTGAATGGTTGGCAAAGAGTAAATAATTTGCCATAATTCCCTGCAGAGATGCACCCAAAACTTTTCCTCAGCCTCATTTCTGCTGCTGAGAAAGCAAATTAAGACCTTGTTAACACCAGCCTCTGCCGCCTCGCCCGTTACGTCCTCACTCCCCTCCATGGAACAAACATAAAAGTGTGACTACAAATGAATGGATAATTCTGATGTGATAGCACATTTCCCAGGGGAAAATGACATGACAAAGCACAGGAAACTGGGAATTAAACCTTCTGTATTTAGGACATGCAAAGTACCCCATGTCAAGCGAAAAATATCCACAAAACCACTACTACTGTCTGTGGAACACTTTCAGATTCATGTTTCTATGACATTTTGCAAAAGAAAATCAGACAGGATTTTTGATTTGGCACTCTTTCCTTTCTTTTAACTACATCTTTATTTTGCTTAAGAGAGAATTTTCTCACCAATAGTTCAAAAATACAGTGTGTAACAAATGAAGTGAAAAATTTTTAAATGAAAGTGATCAAGACTATAAACAGTACTTTCTGTGTGAGAATGAATGCTGGCAGAACAAAAATAAAAAAAAAAAAAAAAAGAGATAGGAAAAAAGTTTGCCTTCTTAAGGAAGTTAAAGTATTCAGGAAATGTTTTATTCACTGATAGCCAAAAAAACAGGATCTTGCCTCTTTTCAATATGAAGCAATGGAAGAATAAAATAAATTATATACAACTGATTTGACAAAGCTCTTCCTAACCGTAATAAAATTTCACAAGGTGGTCAAAAACCACATTGTTATCAACACTTCCCACCAATACAGTTCTGCTCAATTATCATTTTTGCTTTGAAAGCTAGATTCACTTTTTGCAGAGGTGAAAGGAAAATGAAGCCATATGTGTCACTCTTCATTAAAAAAAAAAAAAAAAAAAAGTGGTTTGTGGTTCATATTTTCATCATCTTGTAACAGAAATTCATAGGAAATGAAATATGAAGCTGAACAAATACATAAGATCCTTATTTTCCACTTGATATTCACATATTGATCTCGTAATTAGGGAAAGAAAATCAAGACAGTTTAATCTGGCTTCTCTCAGAAAATTACTTTAAAAATACAAAGACCTGCATATAGGAGACTAATTTAGGAGTTAACTATGACCAATACTTACATGAACACTCAGGCTTATGAAATCTTGATCTTGTCTGCTAAGTAGCTTTTTAAAAGGTGGTCACAAACAGAGCTCCTTTTCCATATATCATTTAGTTGAAAAAGACAAACCAACTAATTTCATTTAAATTTCAACAAATTATGTTGACTGTGGTAGTATCAAATTTAATTGGTACACATCATATTTTTCTCCAAAGTCAAAATTAATTGTGACATTGAGTAGATACTTAAACATACAGTAAAAACAACAATTTAAAAATGAAATATTTCATGCTTAATTAAGAAAGGTTATGAATAGCTTCCCATTTGGAGTGTTTTACAGTTCTTCATCATTTGATATACACATCAAAACATGGAAATAGAAACTATGGATCTTCCAGTCTAATACACAGCTTACAGTAAAGGGAACTTTGAATATCCCCTTAGAGATTTCGGCAATGATTTTCCACTCCATTACACCAATTTCATACTGGGGTAAGTCCATTGATGTCAATGGTGTTACATCAGCTTAAAAACAATATGACAGAATAGAAGATCAAGGTTATTCAAGCTCTTATTTATGGTTATGGAAAATTACACACGTCTGATGTACATGTACATAACAAGACTCTGTGTTGTTTTGTATTTCTTTGATAATGAAAATGTCCTCATATACAAAAAGCAGAAAAACGAAGTTGAAACATAACAGGCATTTACCAGCTAAACATACATAGGTGTAGACAGCAAATGCTGGTTATAAAATAACCATGCAGGATGACAGCTGCTCAGCTACACTAAAATTAAATGTGAGAAAAGTTTGAATAGACTGAATTTTCAGAAATGAAGAAGTCCCGGGAAACTATAAATCAGGAAGCCAATAGGTTTAGAATTGTATCTACTCCTGCATTACCTTAGTATTTTATTTTTATTTATTTTATGTTTACAGAAATGTAACCAGACTCGTTATGGAGAATTTCTGAAACATGTTACTCTTGACACAATAGCCACATAAGTAAAAATGCTGTCATAGTCACCAAATTAACTACAGAGACAAACTCCTGCCAGGAACATAAAATTGTTCTAACTGGCTGAATCTCCACTGTGGCTGAGAGAGTGTCTGAATCCCTGGTGGCTTCCAATACACAGTGCTCCCCAAAGACACCACCCAAGTGCAAGCCGTGTACACATCTCGTCTGTCCTGTGGCAGACCATGTCTGAGCTTTTAGCGAAAAACTCTCGAATGTCTGTGGAGGGGCATCAACTTCTCTCTTCTTCCAGAGCTTATGGCCTCCTACAAGAACCTAGATACCTACAAGATACCTAGAGGCGTAGGAATCTCCCCCTCCCAGTCCATACTGCAGGCAAATCCATGCTGGAAAGACAGTAAGCCGTTAGGGACCTGCAGATATGCCCCCAAAACTCTGTGAGTATCATATGCAGACAGACAAAGTGGATGGGTATTTGTTTTATTCTCAGGCAGACCTGGGTATCGTGTTCATGGAATCTGGTGCGGCGTCATTTAGCTTTTCATTCATGTTACTTCCAGATTTTTTTTCTACTGAAGTAATACCTAGTAGTACTTTCACTTATCTTGTATTTGTGTAGTAACTTTGTGTCTAAAAAGAGGACTTTGCAATTACTGGATTGCATGCTTTTTCCTTAAGACAGTTTATCTAATTTGCTTAAATATTTTTTAATTCTAATCCCAAAACCTCCTTACAACCCTTTCCTCTGCATCTTGGTATCATTTATAGGGTAAGACCCATTAAGAATATGTGCTCTTTGACTGTCAAAATCAGTAAAGAAAATACGAGAAAGACCTAGGTCTCTCTCTTCTCATTTTTCTATCTCCATCTTTTTAATATGATTGTGATCCCCTGGTTAACACTTGGTCGGTAGTTTTCCAACTAGATAAGTACTTGAACCATTTTTGCCATAGGAAAGCATAACACAGGATCATGTCAACAGATCAAAATTTGTGGCATTTTCTGCTTTTTACTTCTCACAAAACCTGTGGTCTTGGAAAAGGAGAAATATTATGTTGTTTAAACATAAATATATGGATTTTTTTTTATTGTCACCTTAATGTTATGAGGATTTTGTATGTGTCTGGATTTTGGCCTAGTTGTTTTATTTACATCATGGCTGTAACCAGATGTTCTTATCAGGCTCAGAATCTTATTATTACAAGGAACTGTGAGTAAGGCTATTCGTTATGAATGCAACAGTATCCACTGCAGCATTATTGTAACATGCTAGCTGTTACATTTTTGTCTGGAATATTTTAGAGAAGAATGGACAGCATCATATCTGGGAATAATATACTTTTTTTTTTTTCTTTTTTAAGCATCACATTTCAGCTCCTAAGCTTTGGGATTTACAGAGCAAGTGTCTACTTATCAGCAGGAAACCCACCCCATTTTCCTAAACCTACATTTATACCATCTGAAATAGCAGACTCAGGGTATCACACTTGACCTTTAGCTTCAGAAGGATATTTACTTCCAGTACATCCTGTGTCATATCTGCCTGTCCCAGAAGTCTCGAAATATTCGAACATATCCAGTTACACCAGGTACTAAATATCCTATCTCTCCTGAGGACAACGGAGCTCACATGTGGACAACTGTATTGTAAATACTAAATTTAGGTTTTTTTGAATCTACACTTGAATCCCAAACCCAATTCAGATTAGTATAACTGACCTATCAAAAATAAAACTTAAATATTATTGAAAAAAATACCCAAGCAGTAAGCCAAAACCTAAACATAATGACATAATGCATAAAAAAGGAGAAAAATATTGATACAAACAAGAATGAGACAAGTCTATAAGAAAGCACCCTATAGACCTTGAATATGAAGATAGATATGTATTGAAGTAAAAATAAACAAATAAATAAAATTATTTGAGGTAGTACAGTACAATGCATGATTTCCTATTTCTCCTGTTTAAAAAGGCAGATTAAATTAAACAAGACTCTCTGTCAGGTCTTTCCTCCTGTTACAAATGTGTTTCAGGATGAACTGAGCCACCTTCTGGAAACCTCTATCTTCTTTCACGTAGAATGTGAGTAGCCAAGTCTCTTACACTAGCAGCTAACATTCAGATGGCTATAGCGAAGTGAGATTAATCCCATCCTGTCTTTCTACTACACCAATTGTTTGACCGAGTTTTAATTACCTTGTGCTTGAAATGTTAAATCAGTGGGGTAACAGTTGCTTGTCATAAAACAACTTCATTACTTCCTGGATTAGTTCATTGATCAGCGGTTTTATCAGTGATATATTAACACTTAGCAAGCTGTCTCCAAAAATAATTTTTTCTTAGTTGGCTCTTTACAATATCCAGACATTTGGGGCGTTTAGGGGTTTTTGTTGGTGGTGGTGGTTTGTGGGTTTTTATTTAGTTATTTATTTATTTCTGTTGTTGGTCACCTGGAAGTATTGGGAAAATAATGTTTTGAACAACATTTTTGAGTGAAGACAAGTTTGTACATTGTGGTGGGTTGACCTTGGATGGCTGCTGGAAGCCCACCCAGCTCCTCACTTGTTCCCCCTCCTGAGTAGGACAGAGGGAGAAAATAAGGTGGAAGAAAAGACAGGGTTATCACCTATCCATTACCGTCACAGGAAAAACAGACTTGGCGGGGAAAATTAATTTAATTTATTGCCAATCAAAAATAGAATACAATGGTGAGAAACAAAAACTTTCTTAAACCTGAGGTGCCCCCACCTTGTCTGGGGGCTGAGCCGTGCCCTGCGGTGGGCGGGTTGGAGCCGGCTGGAACCGGCTGTGTCCGGCACGGGGCAGCCCCGGCCTCTCCTCACAGAGGCCCTGCAGCCCCCGCTGCTGCCGGCGACGGGCACCTGCACCCAATGTCATGCCTCTCCTTCTAAAAATAGATTAGTTCCTATAGATAATATCCCACTGTCCTTACAGCTGAAAATATTTTTTTCTCTAGTTTTCACATATTTTATTTTGGGTCTCAATTATTCTCCCTGCGGGGACTTGCCTTTACCAAGCATTAAGTCTGCTTTCATTGTTCCTTTCCTTTCAGTCATCCTTTTAAGTGGTTAAAAAAATAAATGGGAAAAAAAAATTGGAATGCTGAGATGATAAATTTGTTTCAGGTGTAGCAGGACATTTTCTTCAATTACAAAATGATAAAGAAACAAAAGTCCTCAAATTATTGGTTTAATTTCACCAGGAAAACACACAACTTATAAAAATCCCCTCCAAAAATAATTATTTTTCTACCCTAGACCCATGAAACTATATGCACAGTTTTTCTAAACCAATTTTTTCCTATCTACTTTGCCTTCTTACCACTTTTACTGTTATTTTCCTGCTGGTAGATTCTTCTTGTAGCTGCAGTAAGTTTCAGCTAGTTTGAAACTGTCTTGACCTCATTCTGCAATCATGGCTTTTCTTGGAGATGGTTGGTCATGCTAATGGGTGACTGTCAAGATATGGACTGCAATCCTAATATTTAGTGAGGTAGTTTAGTTGGTACAGGTATCCTCTGACAGCTGAAGGCTTCCTGATTTTCCTGTGAGGATCAAAGAGGCAGAACAGATTTTCTCAGGATCCTAACAGCTTATGGAAATCAAGCCTGCTGTCTGGTGTCTATGGGCATGACCACTTGGCAGCCATTGCTACTCATGCTGTCGGGAAGCGTTATGCAGACAAAATGGCAATAGAGAGGCAGACCAATGAACTCGGCCTCATCTCCTTCTTTGTGAATTTTCAGAATGGCTGTAGACAAAGTGTATTGAATATTTTGTTCAGAATAGGAGGAAAGACAAATAAGTGTGTTTCTCATAGTGGTTTAGGGAGCAAGTGTCATTATTTTTGTGGTGGATAGGAGATCATTTTACTGTCAGCAATGCAAAAGTGACTTATCTTTACCATGATGGTAGGCAGATTTTGATATATGAGATCAATCGAATCCTGATAAAAATATTTAAGCCAAAGATACTAGGGCTGCATTTACACTAAGTAAAACAAGGCCAGAGCATGGGTATAGGTGTCTGACTGTCCAGCACCTGTCTTAATTGTTAACGTGTTCCTAAGCACAGTTTTAGACCATGGCAGCTAGCACTCCGCCAGCCATTGCTCAGACGCATCTCAGAAGAAAACATGTGCCAGAGACCACTCACAGTAGGCAGTTTTGGTACAGATACCCTGTTTAGCATGGAAGAAAATTAATCTCTGAGCTATGTCATGTGTCTTGACTTCAGAGCCAAAGAACATAGTTAGTAATGTTAAGTGCGGTCTGAGAAACAGGAAGCAGGATAACACAGAATAAGAGTAATCAGATTAACAGTGTAGAATCACTCTGTGAAGCTCCACAAGCTTCAGATTCTAGAGCTTTCCAAATAATTTTTTTTTTTTACAATTCAACTGAAAAGTTTAGAGGGTTTTTGTGTACTTTTGTTTAGCATGTAAAATTCAAATCCAAATACTAAACTTAAGTGGGTTGGCCAAATTTTGATTGTTCCTCAAACTAAGCACCTGTTTTCCAACCAGGAAACTGAAAATTATCTGAAACAATTCATACCGCGTTAAGACTTAAGTTAATCTGTAAGCTTAGATTTACTTTTCAATGTATTATTAAAATAATTTTAAAAAATCACATCACAAAATCTGTGGCATTGAATGGTAGTAACTTTATGTGCTTGTAAGACATACATATGTGTGTGAATATGTGAGCATGGACATATTATGTAAAATAAATGTGATATAAAAATTCTTTCTTCAGTTAGTATTTTTTTTATACCCAGAACTTATTTAAATGTAGCTTGTCAAATATTTTTTCTCTTTTTCTTTTTTCTTTTTCTTTTTCTTTTTCTTTTTCTTTTTCTTTTTCTTTTTCTTTTTCTTTTTCTTTTTCTTTTTCTTTTTCTTTTTCTTTTTCTTTTCCTTTTCCTTTTCCTTTTCCTTTTCCTTTTCCTTTTCCTTTTCCTTTTCCTTTTCCTTCTTTTCATTTTCCTTTTCCTTTTCCTCCTTTTCGTTTTCCTTTTCCTTTTCTTCCTTGAAGTCAAGGAGAATAACGCCATTAACAGTCTAAGCTAAAATGAAGGAGATGGGATTTTATAGTTAACCAAATCTTTTTTTAAATGAATGGGACTTGATGTTTGGCCTCCCCACATTATGATGACTCCTGTTCCAAACCAATAGCAATTGCAAAAGCAAAATGGATAGGATTCAATAAGTATCATAGCTATTGGCGCAGTTATCAAAACCTATGTATTTCAATGAAGTGGTTTGCCATCTAACTCCTACTGTTTCTGTGTGAATCTGTGTTTTATTTAATCACATTTATTTAAAGTAGAATTCATTAGCTGACAAATCTGATTAATTTCTATGTGTACACTTTACTTAGAGTTTATCTTTCAAGAAAGATGGAGTTCTCTTAGATTTGCAAGATTTTGGTAAAATATTATAAAAATAAATTTCAGTTCAGAAATATATGATTTCTAATAACTCATTCATGGGCTCTGATCCTGCAAAAGGCACACACACACGAATCTACACACTTATAGATACATACATCCTTATAAACATAATTGCTGAACATTTTTTTTCATATCTGTACTCCTTTTGAGATCGAGGAAAACACTCTCCTGAGCGTGCAAGTCTACAGGACAGGTTTTCACAAAGGGTATGGGAAACATGTTCCCTGTGTATTGGTCCAGACTGTAGGGGGAAGCCATTCTTAACCACTTCATAACCCTATTGTGAACTACATCCTCTAACAAATTAGTAGACCTACTCATGTTTAATCAGCTACAAGAGGAGACAAGGCTGAGCTAAGAAGAGGATGGTATGCAGGTTTTATTCCCATGTTACTAAAATAAAGAGGCTGAAAGTTTAAGAGACAAGGATAGTCTATAGTGAATCAGGATAATTTCTCAGTTTAGGACTCAATAGGCATTAAAATAAAATCTAGTTCAACAGAATAAAAAAGAAAATAAAAAGGAACAAATAAATTGTCTAGCCTTATAGACATCATATAAGGAAAATGAAGAATGTTTTGTGATGATGCACATGTGATTTGACTTGATAAAATAATATGTAATATGTAAAACAGATGTATCACATCTGTGGTGTATCACAGACCACTGGCCTTAAAATACCTCTATCTATATATTCAAAGAAATATCTCTGTATTGATGGAAAACAATGAATGATGGACCTTACCTTGTATGTCCTTTGACTGTAAACAGAGCCACTGAAATCAGTAACAATATTCCCACTGACATTGGCAGGCTTTGGATACAGCCTAAGGATCTCTAATAGGATTCTGCATATTTGAAGGGCTTGTGGGAACCATCCTTAGAAGAAAGGCTCAGAAAGAGAATTAGTTGAACAGGCAATAAGAAGGGTATGTGATTCCATAGAAAGGTCTTTCTTTCTCATGGTTCCTCACTGAATATGAAAAATTGTCCATGTCATTAAATAATAAATTGCTGCCATATAGTAAATGGAAAGGATCTAGTCAATCCTTTAAATTATTCCAAGTGTCACACAAGGCACATGGCTTATCCAGAATATGCTTTCTGATCTGGCAAAGGATTACTTATACACTTTGCAAAAGAGACTTTTACAAACTTTGTGGTCTACTTTGTGTATTTGAAGTACTTCTGTTTTGCAACTAAAATTATTTTGTATAATGTATAAATGTATGAACAGAAGAAAATAACAAACCCCTTGTATACTTCTCCAAGGTGTGTGCCTTAACTACTAAAATAAGAATCATGCATTAATTTCTATGAGACTTGCATTTTTCCCTACAGAGCAATGCAGATTCATCAGAAGTGAAGAGGTTACCATGCTTCACATCTCCTCCTCCATAATTCCTGCACTATGTGATGGGAGGTAGGGTGCTCTCTTATGTTACGGGAACTATTGGTTTAAAATCCCACAGGCCAAGTAGCAAATGAAACCCCAATTTCTCTCTTTATGAGAAAGACTACTTGCCAGTAGCCTAGATAATCTTGTCTTACTTTTTCTGTTCCTCCTCAGATGCAATGTGGTGCTAGATGGTATTTAGATGATTGACTCCTGCTCACATACTATTTTTGTCACATATTTAGTTACTCAGAAATATTCATATGGAAAGTGTTCCACTAGTTTTTACTGTATAGTAAATATTCTCTTGTTAGCTATGAGCTCATCCACCATATATTTTGACCAAAAAAAAAAAAAAATCTGAAAGTGGGAACTATGGAACAAACTGGGTACTTTCAACTCTCTTTTGTGTTCTGGTACTTAAATTTTTCCCAAGTATTTTGTTCCCAATGTGTTCAGCCACTACACTTTTCTACTGGGAGTAGAGCTAAAACAATTTTTTTAATCCAATAAGAGATATATTTCTTTCACACAGTTACAGATTGCAAGCTTGTCATTTGGTGATGTACCCAGACATTTAATTTATTCCCCTAATGGGCATTCAGAAGAGGAAAAATATTGGTTCTGCTCAAATCAAATGGGAATATTTTTGATTATCATTTTTACAATACAGCAGCTATAAGAATTACTTTGGATCAGTTTTTATGTATTTCATTCTTGTGTGTTTAACCCTCTAAGATTTATCATATTTCTTTTTAAAAGGCATTTAAAATTTAAAATTTTGTGTGGCCAAAAAAGCAAGTGAAAAATTTAGAAATATACGTTAGCAATGCCATATTTCAATCACTGTAACAGTTTGTTTTTTTCAGTCTCCAGAAGACTAACTCCTTTTCACAGAATTTTGTAAAATGCACATGACTATAAAGAATGAGTATATTTTGAGAGTTGTCACAAATACTGCATAGACACAGAAACTAATGAATTTTACCCAATATTTTCATCATGACAATCTGACTTTCCAAAGCTGCATATAATGCCAATTTCAAATTAATTCTGACTATCCAGGTATATTTGGTGACAATCTTAAAGAATTAATCTGATCTTCTGTCTCTGTTGTCATCTTTATTTCAGTTCCCTATGAGTTTTTCTCAATTAACCTCTCAAAATTTCAGTGTTTTTTGGCCTTGAACATGCTATACTATTTCAATGTTTCTGTTTTCTTTACTCTCTAATTAAAACCATATTACTTGTTACATTTTTCCTTGTAAAGCACTTATCCCCTCTCCTCTTATTTTAGGAATATAGTTTTCATTAGCTTCCTTTGTCTCATTTAATAAAAAATAATAATATTAAAATACTCAATAGTTTCAGAATGACAGATTTATTTATTTTTTTAAAAAGGTGTTTTTTATCTTCTTTTTAGCTGGCACCCATTGTTTTTGTATAAAGAGTGAAGTGTTTTCTAAATGACTTCCCATTATTCTCTTTATGAGGTAACTGCTTCATACATCTCAAGGTAATTTTCTTAGTTCACAGTACTCTAGGTACAGTGTGTCAACAATTACTCAAAGCCAGGTACTCTTACAAAGGTCTGGCTGTGGGTCCTCCTAAGAACAATTCATCTTCTCATAAAATATGTTTGAGGTAGATGAGATAAATATCCTCTTGAAAAAGCGGCTTCTTCTTCTTCTTCTTCTTTTTTTTTTTTTTCCCCTGCACAGACAAGGCTTGATACAATTGCTCACACTTCAGCAGGAATTGCCATTTGAAATCACCAGAAAGTATCCTGTGTAGTCCCATGCTGTTCACACAGCTTTTGTGTCATATTTTCAGTCTGGTGCAAAGGTCTCAGACATTATTCCAATGACACTAGACACAAATTTTTAGGCTGCTTTATAATGACTGTAGTCCAAATACCTGCTCCAAATTGACATCTATCTTTGGTCAGGTTATTTGGCTATACTGACTAAAGGCTAGACTCAGTTTCTAGTATCACTTCTTGATTTTTTTATTTTACAGTTGATACTTGCTGCCTAACTGCTGATATTTAGCCAATATTCTTCCAATATAGTTATAAAAAATAAGAAGCTCTCACAAATTGGAAGTAACACCCTGGCCCCACAAAAGTCAGTTGGGATGAGATTTATATTTCTTAAAATTCAGCTGCAATAAATTGCTTAAATATGGATATGCGGTGATGTGTGAAATATCTGAAAGTATCTAACCTGACATGCAGTTCCTGACCAGAAGCACATGGGTTTCCTATAGATCCTGCGTCACATATACTAGCTGCATGCAGAACACCTCAGATGTCTTGTGACATCTCAAATAGTTCTCAATATGTATGCTTTGGAAGCTGAAACACACCACTGTGGATTTATTCAAACTCACTCAAATTGTACAAAATAAACATAAAAATCAATTCTAGAGCATTTGTGTAAGACATCCCTTAAAAGCAGCTCCCTGAAGTTAAAGTATTTTTTATATACTGATGATACGAAGAATAGCTTGCTCTGTGCTGGAATTAAGTGACCATACTCCTCACAGTCTTTTTCATGGGTCAGTTATTGGTTAGATGTGAACATTTTTGTTTAAATTAGCACTTTTCCTATGCACTTATTCAGAAAGTCACTTGAAACAAGGGAGACAAATTATGATTACCTTTTTTTTCAAATTTAATTAGAAATCCCATGGAGTCAGCATGTCCATACCTTGAGGGAGGGATTGACTCATATCAGTTAGCAACAAGCCATCTGGTTTCTTTAGAAGAAGCATTGATACAGTTTCCAAGTTTCCTTGGCCAGAGGAAGGGACTGTGGTTTTATTTATTTATTGAGAGAGACACAAATATCACTTTATCACTAGAATCACACTGTTTATGCAGTTTTGTTTAAAACTCCACTTCTGAGAAAGACAGACTTCTAACGCTTTAATTATTAGCATTCTCTATCCTGAGGTTTTTCCATGCCTGGGTATGGCCTGACAGTTGCATAAAAAGGGAAAGTGATGAGCAGGTTGTCCCCCTCCCATGCAAACACTGACTCTGTGAGGGTAACATCCATGAGGTGTCACTGACCCTTTGCCAATCTGAACCAGGTTGTGAGCTCTGGTCGCAAGGAGACCAGGAACGCGGCTGGCTCCGGTTGAGGCGGAACTGGTGATACACAGATGTGCCCGCTCCACTGGTGCCCCCAACCTTTGAGGCAAAGGGAGGAAGTGGTTCCTTGTGATTTGAGTGCTTCTACTTTGGTCTCAAAGTAAGAAGGCAGGTTTTGAAGTCACACCAGCAAGCTGTATAGACGTGTTAGGAGGGAGAGTAACGAAGTGACGTTTTGGGCTGAAACACCCTGTATGATAGTCTTCTGGAATAATACAAAATAATACTCAAAAATGCTAACAGCGTTTGGATTTTTATTTAATTTTTTTATCCAGTGAAACATTTCTGTAAAGCTTTTGCTATTGTTTGAAATGTTTCAGGCTTTGGTAAAATGGTTTGAATAGAAACAAATGCTTCAATTCAAAGGTTATGACTATACTGCTAATAAAAGAGAACAAGAGACCAATCCCTGCCCCTGAGGCCCAGTGGCACTGGCAGGTCACATTCCACCTGATTAAGGATAGCACCTCAGTTGCAGATTTATCTCGGAGCAAGCTGGCTGAAGCAATTCAGAGCTGACAATTCAATGGGGTGAACAATCAAGAATTTCGTTGTTCAAGCTTACTCCCTAGTCATCTTTTACATAGTAGTATGGGCTGGAACCGAGAAAACATTTTTAGAGTTCCTTTCATTTTGTATTAGAGATGAATGAGGGAATTGAGATTTTTATGTTCAGTATTTTGCTCTTTTTCTTTCTAGAGGGATAGAGAAAAAAATAGTAAGAAATTAAAAAAAAAAAATCCAATGCCATCAAACTAAATTTTGTTTTCCATTAAATGGATTTGAATTGCATTTTTCCATTTAACATTGTTTTGATGAAAATTACATAAACATGTAAAATAAAATATTTTATTGAATTCTAAATTGTAAAAGAAAAAAATTGTCAGTAATATTAGTAGAGGATCCTCTTGAAAAACTGGAAAATACAGTCTTAAAGAAATTCCAGTATAAAAATTTTCCCTCCTAATATATCTCTGTGTTTGTCAGGGTTTGGTATGTATTATAGATGTAAACAGCTAAACAATCACTGCATTCATAGGTAAAAGCAATATGAAACAATTTCTAAACCTCACCCTTTTTTTTTTTTTTTTTTTTTTTTTTCCAAAACAAGCAATCAAACCAGTAAGTAAGATCTCTCTAAAATTTTGGATTTAATGTAACCTAACTCTGAAAAAAGAGAAGGGGTTTTCTGATGTCTTTTTAATTAAATGTTAATTCCTCTAGAAAATAAATATCTCAAGGAGCAAGACCACTATATAAATCTATGTCTGAGTTCCTGTAAGAGATCTAATCTAACTTAGAATATAATTTATAAACTTTACATCTTTTCAGGTTTGAATTCTTCTTAAAACTCAAAAAAGAATTTGGTTGCTGTAAAACTGAGTGCTAGATTCAAATTTAATCAAAGCTAAGGCTAGACTCCATCCAGCTTCACAGCATATATCTATCTGTAGATTCAGCAGTAAAAGCTCTTTTGCATATTGAGATATATGTTGCCATGTATCACAGGATAAATGAATTACTCCACTTTTCTCTTTTAAGTATTGGAGACCTAATGCAGGTAAGAAAGAGTTGCTAAATTTCTGCTACAAAACCTTTATTCTTGATGCAAATGATTATGCCAGAAATAATTAATCTTTACTTCTGCATCTTAAGATAAAAACACATATTTCTTTCCATGTAGAAAAAGTATGCTATGAGAATCAGCAGCAATAGATATAAAAATGTAATTATTACAAAGACAGTGTTCAGAGTAAACCCACTTTTTTAAATTTTCATGCAAATTATTACAAAGAGGTGATCCATTGTCATACAATGACTTTGGTTTCAAACTTGATAATTTTTATGGAAGTAGGGTTTGAGTTGATAAAGGTAACTGTTGTACAGTCCTGTGACTGAATTCCATGTGTCAAGCTGTTAAAGAATAAGCATGATGCAAACTCATTGTCTCATTACACAAAGAGAAAAGTAAATGGGGAATCATTATTGAGTGATGTTCCTTCTAGAGTGCCATAAAAATCTGTTCTTAGTGCAGTACATGCAAAGCCTCTTTTCATGGTCCAGAAAGATTAAGAAATAAATACAATGATTACTGGTAAAAAATTCCAGGTAGTTAAACATTTACAAATACAAAACAACCAACAGAACTGTTCAGGAGTGTAGACAAGGCTTGGATTGTTTGACAAAGAGGATCATATGAATCATAGGTATTTTAGTGTGGTTTAACAAGTCATAAACACAGGAGCAAAGAATGCAGCCACATTCAACATTCAGTTCTGAAATTTAGTGAGACTGAGGAGGATTTCAAAATCACAGCAGACAACCACAGCAGCTAGCTATATAAGGTCCCCATGCAAAGCTGTAGCCAAGGGAACAAACATAATCCTAAACAGAAATAGGATATCAGAAGTTTTACACCTGTACATTGTATTCATGAAAACACTACCAGAAAACTCTAGAGATCTCTGCTGTTTAAAATTTAGAAAATGATGTTCAGAAAGACTGGGAAGTTTCAGAAATGAATAAGCACAGGAATGAGTGCAGCACACTGAGAACTGAGACAGTTTGGCCATGCAGAAAGGCATGCCAAAGCATCTTGGCTCTCTCACAGCAAGGCACTGGGAATGAGCAGAAAGGCATACCAACATACGTGGGCCAGGAAAAACAAACATGAAAACCAAACCAACCAAACAAAAAACCTCAAACAAACAAACAAAAAAATTTTAAAAAAATCTGTATCTATCCAAGGTCCCTTGGACCTGACAGAAGTTTGTAAGAAGGCAGACTTACTCTCTGTGGATAGATTTACCCTCCCTAACTAGTTAGAGAGCACTTGAACAAACTAAACATGTACAAGTTCATGGGCCCTGGTGGGTTGCACCCATGAGTCCTGAAGGAACAGGTTGATGTCATTATGAGGCCCCTCTCAATTATCTTTGAATAGTCATGGTGACCAGGAGAGTTTTCTTAAGACTGGAAGGAAGCAAATATTACTCCGGTCTTCAAGAAGGGCAAAAAGAAAGTTCAGGACAGCTAGAGGTGAGCTATTCCCCCCTGTCTTCCTGGGAAGGTGATGCAGAAAATCCTCCTGGAAACCATCCAAATACATGAAGGGCAAGAAGAGAGTAGTCAGCATGGATTTATGAAAGAGTAATCACGTTCCACCAACCTGACAACAATGAAATGACTAGCTTGGTAGATGAAGGGAGAGCAATAGGTGTTATTTACCTCAACTTCAGTAAAGCCTTTTACACTGTCTCCCATAACAACTTCATAGACAGACCTAGAAAATACAGGTTAGAAAAGTGGACAGTGAGGTGGATTGAAAATGGATGAACAATCGGACCCAGAGAGCTGAGGTCAGTGGCACAAAGTCTGGCTGGAGACAAGTCACTAGTGGTGTACCCAGGTGGCAATACCGGGGCCAATACTGTTCAACATCTTCATCAATGACATGGATACTGGGATAGAAGGCACTCATAGAAAATTTGAAGATCATACACAACTGGAAGGAGTGGCTGCAGGACCAGGTGGCTGTTCTTCCATTCAGAGAGACATTAGCAGGTTGGAGAATTGGGCTGACAGGAATCTCACACAATTCAGTAAAAGGAAATGCAAAGTCCTGTACCTAGGGAAGAACAATCCCATACACCACTACATGCTGGGGACCAAACAGCTGATAAGCAGCTCTGCAGAGAAGGACCTGTAGGGTTCTGGCTGATAACAAGCTGATCATGAACCAGCAATGCAACCTCACAGTGAAAAAGACCAACAGTGTCCTGGGCTGCATTAACAAGAACATTGCCATCAGGTCGGGAGGTGATCCTTCCCCTCTACACTGGTGAGCCCACATGTAGAGTACTTAGTCCTGTTCTGGGCTCCTCAGTAGCAGACAGACATGGGCATACTGGAGAGACTCCAACAAAGGGTCACGAAGATGATGAAGGGACTGGAGCATCTCTCTAATGAGGAAAGGCTGGGAGAGCTGGGACTCTTCAGACTGAAAAAGTGAAGGCTCAGGAGAATCTGCAATGTATATAAGCATGAAGGGAGGGAATGTAGAGAGAAGCAGGATTGTCTCAGTAATGTCCAATGACAGGACAAGAGGCACACAAAATTCTACCTGAACACACCAAAACTTGTGGGGTTTTTTTGGTTTGGTTTGGTTTTGGTTTGGTTTGAGGGTTTTTTGGGGTTTTTTTTGTTTGTTTGTTTGTTTTGTTTTTTAATTATTATTATTATTTTTTATTTTTATTTTTATTATTATTCTGAGAGTGGTTAAATGGCTGTCCAGAGAGGTTAGGAAGTCTCTATCTGTGGAGGTGATCAAAACCCAACTGGACAGGATTTTGGACAACTGGCTCTAGCTGATCTGATTGAGCAGGGGGCTTGGACGAGATGATCTCAAGACGTCCCTTCTGACCTCTGCCATTCTGTGTGTGAGCAAAGAACTGGAAATCTGCTTTACTAAGAAGCTGGATTTATTCAGCATATCCACAAAAACTAAATTTATATAGTTTGTAGATACCTATCTGAGAAGAAATGTCTAACAATGAACAATTTATTAACTCACCAGTTACACAAAATTCAGAGGTTAAAAGCTTAAGCAAGGTAAATTCTGTTTAGAAGTCCAGGCCAAATTTTATCAGTGTGAATATTGAAGCATTGGAACAATTTGCTTTGCATTTCAAGTTTAAATGACTATTTGAATAAGCAATATGAGAAAAATCAAAATCACAGCAGATGTGATATTTTTCTATCTATACATTGTGAGTTAGCCATAATAGTCACTATTTATCTAAAATGCTGTTATTTAATACGTAAATCTAATCTATAACTAAATCTTTGTAGCTATAGAGATAGCAGGAGATTTAGAGAGAGACATTCAGAAACAAGCAGCATGTTTTTGTTGCTGAGACAAAGACAGTTTAATACCTCTCACATGAATGTTCCCATCTATAACAGTACCCTACATTAAAAATGAGGTGCAGGATAGTCAATACAACCATCAAGTGAGTCACAAAAATGCTAAGATCTTACAGTAGTCCAGAGGAAAGCAAACATTCCTCCTACTCTGGGAAAACAAGACATCTATACAAAGACTGAAGCTTTTCATTCTTCTGGGAACCAGGAAAATGGAGTACTTCTCTCCATAGTAGAGAAAAAAAAAAAAAAAAAGAAAAATAGAAAAGACTGGAAGAAAGAGTAGCTGCACTCTGTCAGATGATGCAAGCAGTGTCTTTAAATCTTCTGGCCAAGTATCACTACAAGATATTGTGCTAAAAGAATGATCTGTCACTATTTTAAATATTTCTGCTTTGACTGTGTACTTCCACAGCTGAATATCCCATGTAACATTTGTAGCATTCTCTCACTGTATTGCACTACTGAAATCTGTAGTAGTAAAGAATTTGAACTTTAATAGTAATATTTAAGTGACATAAATTATCTGTATCTATAAATTATATACATAAACTTAACTTTTGGTAGCTGTGGTGGTGGTTTTGCTTCTGCCTGGCCTGTGGAAAGTGGAAAGAAACTGTGATTTAAGATCTTATTTGTTCCTTTATGAACTTCATCGTTTTAGAAGGGTGAGTCATTGCGCCTGAGATGTGTTGAATAGGTGGCTTCAGAAGTTCATAGACACATGTGCTGTCGAACTAAGAAGCTTTGTATGCTGAGTACCTCGGATTTGAATCTCTCCCAGTGTTAGTGTATTCAACTTGCTGAGAGGCTTCATCATTTCCACTAACGAAAAGCAGATTCTTTACACGTTTGTTCTGTCATAATTTTTGTGGTCTGATCCGCACACAAACTGGAGTGCAAGGACATTTGGTTGGATACACTACTGAAACGTTCTTTGTAACGCATGTTATTATTCATTAAATAGGAGAGGATATATTTTTTTTCCTCTAATAGGATGATAAAACAAAACACTTATATTTGGGGGTTGAATTACATGGTCACACTCATCACAGAAGTAATTGCCATTGGGTAGCTATACCACTGAGGGTCTACAGCGATGAACAATGCACTTTAAGAGTACACTTTTGTCTTTTAAGTTGGGCTTCTTCCATAAGCCATCAGGAGAAGATCTTTAAACAAGTTATTAAGGTCAGGGTTGTTTTGAAGAATGTTGCAATGTTTCCCTGATAATTGCTTGGATTCCGCCTACCTATTCTTTAACCTAGTGACATGGCTAATAGAAAGTTATTTGTGTTTTGATGCAGAGTTGTTTCAATAAGAGCTCCACTCACGCTTTCCTAACTCCAGGTTTATTCTAGGCATGAGGGAATTGTACTTAAGAAAAGCACCTATAAAATAAATAAAACTTCTCTCTCAGCCCATCAGACCTTTTCAATAAAGTCCTTTATGTTAGAGAATCACTTGAATATAAAATGTTATTTAATCAGTAAGTCCTGGCTTTTATTAAAGCTAGCAATTTTTGTATTATTATTATTTTTTTGCTTGTGAATAGGTGTATTTTCTATGATAGGCAATATTTCATCTTGAAACTTGTTAGTAAAACCATGTATCAAAATAATGTCCCTATTTCCCATTATGTTCAATATGGAGATGAAATATTTTATGAATATTTCTCTGCACCTGTCAAAATGAAAAAAATATAATTTCCAGGATAATTTGTAATGAATTTTAAGCTTCGGGTTTTTCTTAGCAAGTTATGTTTTCATCTTTTTAATGTGGAAATAAGGAAGATTCATGTATGTTTTTCTTTGGGTATAAAACATGTCACTTTGACTGGAATAAATGAGAAAGCTTATGGAGTAAAGTACCATTTGTTGCAAGTCAAAGTATCACCGTATGGCCCTTTCTGAATTTTGCTACAGTAAGATATATAAGTTCTAAAAAATAACACAGAAATTATTACTTGGATACATTTTTCAAATGAAATAACTTACATGTTAATTACACTTCCCCACTTATTTAAATCCTATTGTCAATATATTTGGAGAGAAACTCCATGTAAAGCCTATATTTTGATTAATGATGACAAAAAGCAGAAAAAGAATTATAAGTTTACCTCCAACAGAAACAGAATTTTATTCTTTATTTTAGTGCTTGAACTCTACTTCCTTGTTTGGGAGAGACCTCAGAGCGTATTCTTCATTCTCCTGACATTAAGAAACCCCCAAAGTACAGAACAAGAACACTTGTAATTGAAGTGAGTCACAGTTATGACTAAAATGCTTGTGGAAAATATACAGAAGGGCATTAAAAGTGCTCGTAAAGGATCTGAAAAAGTAAAGATTCGAAAGAAGCAAATTAAAGAAAAGAATATATCTATTTCCTGATTTCTAAATCCCTTATTAAGGCGGAGTCTGTCCAAGATCTTTGGATGTGTGACATAACCCAAAGACTCAAATCGTGAGTTAAAATGATTTTCCAAACTATAGTGATCCTAGCCAGAAATTGATGATAAAGAAAACACACCCTCTAAATATGAAACTGGGAGGGGATTTATCATCTGAAACCCAGAGCGCAAATTAATCATTTGTGTAATTTGAATGAAGTCAGTTGGAATTATCCCAGGAATGAATATAGCCCAATTTGTTAAAGATATGGTCCTGTAAATACTGCACTGTGTCAGAGATACATCTGTTCGGCAACTGCCTCAGCTAAATAGATAAGAGACTCTTTCCCATTAGCTAAAAGCAACCTAAACACTTAACTCAGACCGACCCATTCTGTCAGGGTGCAGAAGTGGCCTTCAAATGAAGCATCTCAGTATTTTTCACTTGGAGTCAGGTGAGGCATCTAAAATTGGTTTAAAGAAAATAAAGAAAAGAAATGACCAAAGCTCGGTAATAAAAGGAGGAGGGCAGCATGAAGGGGTATTCAGAGTACAACATTCAGTCACTAACAGTCTGATCTTCAAAGGATTTCAACCAAGTCATTAAAATAGGAGGTTAGTTTTTAATGAGAAGGTATACAAGATGCCCAGTATAATTAGACAGTGGGCTCTGAGGATTTACAGGTCTTATGAATTTTTGAAAGAGAAGAAATAGCTGAGCAAACTGAGTTTAGCAAGTACTGTCCCTAATATTTTACACAACCTACATCTGCAAGTTGTTTTAATATGTATGCTTTGAACCTTGTGAGGCACTGTAAAACAACAGTTCCTTCCTCACTAGCTGTTTCATCGGAAAAATCTTGCCATGGATTGTACTGGATCCTTTCATCTTCTTTCCCCACAATGAAAGCTATCCTTTTTGTTTACTAGACAATTCGCCATGTATACTTCACTTATGTACAAAACAGTTTAGCAGGGTCAGTAAGTGAAAGCAAGGCAATGCTTTCATGGAGGATTCCCCCCCTGCCCCCCCCTTTGTTTACTAGTGTGCAGTTAAAAGCTCACAGTTTTGCACAAATGCATCTTTTACTTGCAATAATTCCTCCTAGTGAACACCACTCCTCAATACTGGAAAGTAACAAACAAATATAGTGGAGTTAAAAAAAAAAAAAAAAAAAAAGGATTTTTATAGACAGGCAGAATCTTTAAATGATATTTTGCTCAGACATGTATGAAGCCTATTGCATTGTTTAGAGTTATTGTGTTTCTCTCTGGTTTAATCTAGTCATTGAACTGCCTTTTTTTTTTTTTTTTTTTTTTTTTTTTTTTTGTTTGTGTGGGTTGGGTTGTTTTTTGTTTTTGTTTTGTNTGTGTGTGTGTGTGTGTGTGTGTGTGTCTCATGGGCCCTTTTCCTTTACTTTGCTTTTGTTTTCAGTGCCTAGATCTGGTGGCCTCCTTCCTGAGCTCCCTGTCTCTCTTTCTTTCTTTCCTTATGAGAAGGTTTTTGCATGTAAGCACTTACCAACCTTTTTTATTTTTAGGAAATAAAAGAGCTGAATGCATGTTTTAATACATTTTTAATGGCCATTGCTGACAGACAAGACACTTTGTTGGTATTGTCTTGCATTGCTATTATGTTAAAAGACTTTTATTTTTATCAATATCTATTGTGCCATCCAGTTAAAATGACAAAGACTCCCACGCTGAGCAAATTGAACGAGCTTTTCACTTCATTGAAGAAAAGGACTAGTTCTGGCTGCAAGGGCTTTTTTTGGAGAGGGGGAGTCATTGTTCGCATTCTATTGACTCTATAGTTCCTCTTAAATAATGTTCATGTATTATTAAGAGAATATTCATCTTTAGTGTACAAATAACTTTCTTTAAACAGCGTTCCATTTAAGAGTATTTGTTCACGAGACTTAGTCTTCTGCTGCCACCTATAGACAAGATAAAGTATTGCTGCGTGGTGTGCTTTTTACATAACATAAATGACAGTGGCATGCCTTCATTATGTAGCTTCAGAGACATTTCTCCAGTTTTATGTATCAGCATCATTTAGTCTATAAAATATCTCGCAGAAAGTCACATAGAGAGACTGTGAGAGAAACTGAAGAATTGGAGAAAACCATTCTCATTGTTTACTTCTACTCCAAAACTCTTCTGTGTAGGATGAACATATAGTCCATTTATTCCCTCTCCCAAAGTGAAAAGGTTCCTTCATTTAACTGCATATGTCGGTTCTGTTTTGTGTTTGATCTATTGTTTGCAATGCCTCTTGTGTTCAATGCAGCACTTAATGATAGGGTTTTCTTGCATCTCACTCCAAGCTGGTGAAATACCCTTCGCTATGTCCTTCATGCTCATCCTTCTTTTGCTGTATCAGCCTGGAAGGAAAATTCAGAACAATGGTTTTCTTCTCTCATTTGTAACACACAGTACAGATTAAATTCTGCCAGGGTGAAGGATTAGTGCACAGGCCTCCTGGAGCTGTAAATCCCACAGCAGGCACTGCACAGATGTGTGTCAGAAGGAATATCAACCTTTGCCTCACTCTGCTGAACCTCTGTGGGTACTGTGAAAGGAACCTCTGCTAAGAAATTGTACAGCACAATGAAGTGTTAAAAAAAGTGTAAAAATGAGAAAAACTCAATATATTGCCATTTACTCATAGTGACCCACCATCCACAGAGACTTGAGATCAAAATGACTCTTCCTCACCTGTTCCACCTATGGGGTCTTACCTGTCCCAGTGGCAGAAACAAGCTCCTCATACTCATGCAGACTGTAGCATGTTGTAGTAAAATAGGTGCAGTACCACCTGGGCTAAACTCTTTCCTATGCAACGAATAAACAAACAAACAAAAACCCAAACATGAAAAAAAAAACTAAACAACCCCAAAACCAAACCCCCAAACCCCCAAAACTGTTTGCGGGCTACTGTTTGTGTGCCTGTTTGCGAGGGAGGCAGAGGGTGACTGTCCAAAACTGAAGTCTTGAATTCTCAGGTAGAAGCCTGCTACATGCTAGTGGCAACTGGTACAGGCTAGTTATAAATTTTTATATCACTTGGACTAAACAAAAGTGATATTTCCTGAATCCTCCATTTAATAAAGAGGCATGGAACAGAAACACCAGCTAGGACACTAAACAGACATTGTGTTTCTGCATATAGATTATTTAGATCAGGAAAAAAACACAAAACCTGGAGATTCTGGAAAGAAAAGGAGGCAAAGTTAAAAGGAGCTACCAAAAAGAAGTGGCTTCAGGGAACAGGAGGTGGCCTGAAAAGGTGAAAATCCTCAATGGAGGAAAGGTGTTTTGAGTTTGCGTGGCAAGGGGCTACAAGGGTCACTTCTGTGAGGAGCTGCTAGAAGTTTTCCTTTGTCTGACAGAGCCAAGACGGACCCACTGCTGGTCAAGGCCGAGCACATCAGCCACGGTGGTAGAGCCCTGGGATAACAGAGTTGAGAAGGGAGAAAAACCTTAGTGGCAGCTTTTGCAGCCAGAGAGAGGAGTGAGAAGATGTGAGAAACTTTGCAGACACCAAGGTGAGTGAAAAAGGGGGAGGAGGTTCTCCAGGCACCATAGCAGAGATTCTCCTGCNTTCTCTACCCATGAACCTCTCATATTTTCTTTCCCCTGTCCATTTGAGAAAGGGGAGTGACAGAGTGGCTTTGGTGGGCACCTGGCCTCCAGCCAGGGTCAACCCACCAGGAAAGGTCTGAGAAACAGGTGAAGATGCCAGATATCAGACAGATGTGTGGAGAAGGCGGCCTGGGATCGCCCAGGGACCTTACCTGGTGACCCTCAAGACTGGTAACTGCCAGCAGGTTGTTATTTACTTTGTCTGGCCCCCATCAGCATGATAGACCATCTACTGCCCAGGAGCAAAACAGTTGCAAATGCACAAAATCCCATGTGATTTCCCTACTAACTCAGTAAATCACAGCTATGGCTTGTTCCTCTCTCCGTTGTCTTTGAAACAAAATCTGTTCACAAGCTAAAGAACAAGCCCCTTACGTATAAGCATAATGCTTAAAATGACCACTACAGGTTAAAGAAGTCTGGGCATTGTGATGCCAGTTTAGGGAGCTTCTGAGGAATCTAGAGATGAAGAATCTTAGAGAGACTACAAGGTGTCTCTATGCTTGATTGGTATAGAGAGACCTGAAAATATGATGAATTCAGAAATATTTTAATAAATTATGTTGGTTTTTTCTGATGAAAATATAATTGTTAATGATATCTTTTTCCTATGAGACCAAAATTTTTTTTATTTATCACATAGACCCAAATTAAAAAATAAAACCCCCTACTTTCACCTTCACTTTCTTTCTTACTCACCTCCTCACTTTTATAGATTTCAAGGCCAGAAAGACCCATGAAATTTCTGATTGACCTCCTGCTTAGCACAATTTTTAACCCTGTTCATTGCCTTCTCACAATAACACATTTGCATAACTATGTTTATCAGCTACAGTGACCTTCTTCTTGCCTTCTACCAGTCATTGTAGTTTAACACAAGAGGAATTTAATATACAGATTTTAATATGCTTTTTGCTGAAGAAGAGCTCATTTGTAAACACAGCTAGAATACTATTTTCTCAACTAAATTCACTCACAGATGTGAATATTGTCATTACTTCAGTATTTCCATTTGTTGATTTTTGTTTCAAATAACATTTTTCCTAATTAAAAATAACCCTTATTTTTAGTACTAAAATTTAACAAAAAATAGTTCAAAACCAGAAACAACAGATATGACACAGCAGGCTCTTACAAACTTGTACTATTGTTTTCTTCTTGATCCTATACTCAAAGAACATGAAAGAATATGCAGATTCAAAGTATAAACAAATGACACCAAAGAGTTAATAGGGCAAGACAGTATTTTCCACATTATTGCTACATATTAAAGTGTTAACTGTGAAATAAAACATTGCTGCATTTCCATAAATTTATCCTTCAGGGGTTTTTTGTTTGTTTGTTTTGGGTTTTTTGTTTGTTTGTTTGTTTGTTTTATTTTGTTTTCAAAATGATACCATTTGCTATTTATTATCTCTAATATTTATTAAAGGCTGATAGGAATTATAAGGGCTAATTGCTATATACTTTCATAAACACATATACTACACATTTCACTGTTGCAATTTTGAAGTCAAATGAACTTCTAAGTGAGAATGAATAATCTGTATAAGGAGGGTCTGAACTTTTCACTTGAATGGAAACAACAAAACTAATGTTATTTTCATAGACAATAAATATTTTGCAAATGTGCAGTAATTAATGTCCAGGCTTTGGTTATCTTTTCAGATTATTAATGCAAATTCTTACACGTTCTTCAAGAAATGCTTCACAAGTCAGGTCAAATATCTTATACTTAAATTATATTTGCTCCTGTATGAAGTGAATAGTTTAAACATATGTTAAAGGTTTTGTTCCTTACCAGCCAAAATGTTCATTCATTACTCACCCCTCAATTGTCTCCTTTGCCTGAGAACTTGTATCTTTATTCATCTTAATGAAGGAGTTAACAGTATTTCATTGGCATGGATTGAAGTACTCCTATCATGAATAAGGTTTGAGAAATCAATCCTGGAGTAAGGACTGAAGGATTTGGCCCAACACCTATAAAATATGAGAAGATAATTCTTTCACAAGGAAGAAGAATTATCATCTATTGTCTGTTGATGAACTCTGTGATGACTGCATTGCACAGCACTCTGGATAGCAGTAAATGACTATTGTACTTGAGAAGTCAGATTTATTTTCCACATGTAAGACATTATTTTCATTCTTGGTCTTCAAGGACTCTTCATTCAGAATCTAAAATGTTTCATCAAACAACGTAGCATCTGTTAAAATTATAATCACTCACATCAAGAATCCATATCAAAAGATATACTGTACTTTACTTCCTTTGTATTTATTGCCCCCCAAAATAGGTGTCTCAACAATTTGGGAGATATATAGCAGGCTTATGTGGCAGAAAAAAAGTGTTCTGCTATATTTTTGTTTTTAGTTAATGTCAGAAGTGCAGTAATGTAAATTTAGAAAAAGAAGTAGGTTTTAACTGGTTTTATGGGCAATGCAAAGACAAAGTAATAAAGCAAGCATGTGGGCTTTATTCATCTATTATGAATAGTGTTATTACCGTGAAATATATTATGCAGACTTTAGTCAATTTTCATTGTGATTTGTAAGAAATTAAAAGCCTGCTTGTTAGTGTGAAGGTGAAGAAGGATCTTAAATTCTACTAGGCCTTGCTGTTGAATCTTGACTGTAGGTAAAAGAGGTAGGAAGCCAAGGGGACGTTGAAGAGAGAGTGAAAGCATGCCAATGTGGCAATGCTCTCTACCACTGTATGACAATTGCCATTTTGACATCCAGCAACCATCGTTTTTTTAAAACCACACTGAAGGCATGAAAATACAAATATTAACTTAATATTAATAGACTGTTTATTTATTTATTTATTTTTAAGCATTGAGTCTTTTCATTGTCTTTTATTTCTTTGTTGACCGGATCATTCTGTGTGTATTTATTATTTACTCTAGGACATGCTAATAAATGACAAAGTAGGAAAGCAAAACATGCTCTTTTTTTACACTGCTTTATGTTTCTCATATATTTGTTCTTCTCATTTTCCCTATGGGTCATGAAGGTCTTTTAAGTTTCTGAAGAAAGTGTGGTTTTGTGGCTTGAACCTCGGGCCTTTGCGTATACAGTCATGGACATGAAAAACATAACACTTACAAGGGTCTTTTGTCCTACTCCAGTATTTCATTAACCAAATTAAGTCACTCAGTTTGGAACAGAGCTAAGCATGTGAGCTTGTACATGATCCTATGAAGTTATAAGCTTATTTTCTACTTATTCCAGATTGCAATTTTGATTTTGAAAACCAATGTAAATAGATTTAAAAATACTTAGGAAAAGCTTGGGCACGTCAAAATCTCAAAAATAAAACACGGTACAATTAAATGGTACATATGTCATATTAAAACAACTGGAAATGCATCCCAAGAGGACAAAAAAATCACAAAAGATTAGGGACATATTTGGAAATACATCACTGAAACAATCAACAATCATTAAAATAAACAACATATCACCATAGGGAGCCCTAAATTAAAAATCCTTCATACTTCAGAAGTCAGTATAGTTAGTGTTGCCAATTGTACACTTGGGATTATTTTAATGTGCTATAGGATTTAGCTGTTTGGTAGATATGCATAGTTACCCCTTTGATCAGTTATCATTTGGAATTTCCCCTTTTTTATTTTGCAGATGTTTCCTGAGATTTATCTTCAGTCTCCTATTTTGATGGAGGGATAATATTTATTACACAAAATAGTTCTAGCTCTTAGAAAGAGAGAATTACTTTGTCATTCTTTTTTTTTTTTTTTTTTTAGGAAGGGCAAGAGGCAGTTTGTCATATTTTATATTGCCCAACTGTTGTTAAATGGTGAAGATATTTACCTGAAGATGCTTATTGGTGGCTACACTTTAATCAGCCAGGGTACCGAATAAAACAAGCTTGACCCAGCATTATAGTCTAGGTCTTTGAAATATGAATGATATTCAATTCTAACTTTGCAAAACTCAAAGGGAACCTTGGTTACTGGACTGAGGATTTAATCTCAGTGTCTCCATTGCAGACACTGTTTCTGTGATCTTTTTTTCCCCCCCCACTTGAATAGAAACTGGGAAGAAAAAGAGGGAAGCATTTTATATTTTATTCCCACCTGATTTATTGTTACTATACTCTTGATGTTACTGCAAAGTAGAGCATTGTATCCAAAATACTTTGAGACTAATAAAATTTTCATGGGAGGCTTTACATTAAGTGAAAAAAGCTGTCTGTATGAAGATTCAAGACTGAAATTACATAGATATTCAGAAGAACAAAAATCTACAGCACAACTGATACTGCAAAAATTTTAGTGCAGATACAGACTTTATATTAAAGAGACTGTAGCAAGAGAAAGAAATGCTTACAAAATTATTTTATATCAAGCTTGAGAAATGTTCTCAAATTTTACTGTTTCATTATAGATATAAACAGGTAGTGCTGAAGGAGCTTTTTGAAAGGAGTAATTTACTTTAAAAATTATGCTACAAAAAGGAAATAGCTGATATTTGTCGTAAAAACTAAGTCTGAGATTGACACAGTCCAGTCTGTAGTTATTTCAAATCATCAATGATATGTTGGCACTGGCATAGAAACATCTAGGACTCCATTTGCTGTTATTATGCCATTAAATTTTACAGAAGAAATGCTGGAGCTGGAAGTCATTTCTGCTTGTGTTTCTGTTCTGACATTATGACGTGCATCCTATGAAGAACAGGACTGCACCTACTGATATGTAATAAAATAAACACTTAACACTGGCCTCTTCTGCAAAGAGCAACAATGATCTCTAGTGGCAGCAACTTTTATTTCAAGCTTGGTGATAATAAAAAGAACATGGTGAAGATATTCCATCGTTTAAGTTGTTGTTTCTTGAATTGATTTAAAAAAAAAAAAAATCATTCAAGCAGCAGTAGTTAATGAAACTTAATTCCCCTGATTCAGTATTTCTCTCCTCTCTATATGTACTCAAGTTTGCAAATTTAACAATCCCTTTGGTAATAACCTAGTTTTACATATGCAACTGTCTGCTATGTTTATTTCCAAACTCTTTCAGATATATTACTTTCATAACTACTTTTAGCTGAGGTCTTTAAATCTCTGAGTTACTGTTGGTATAACAACAGAAAATAAGAAAAGGCTAAATTCTTCCTTCCCTGTACAGAGTTATTTTACACTGCCTTTATACATTTGTAATTTATTTTCTAGAAAATACATAAATTTTGGCCACCCCAAACAGCAGTATTGTATTACCTAAGAAGGCATAATAATATAGCCATTAATAGTATGATTAGGAATACTTGAAAAATTCCTGTACTTAAAGAGGACCCAGGATTATGTAATATTAGGTTTTCTAGTAGTTTTAAAAGAAAAGAAAAAAAAAAAAAGATTTTTTTTCCATATGCTGTCCTTATTCCTAGATAACTATTTCAGATTAGAAATTTTGGGCCGATAGTGTTTCCTGAATTTTATATTTACTTATGTTCTGAAAATATTCTTCTTTGTTTCTCATTCTTTGTATTCTTTAAGGAGTCAAGGAAAGGAGATGCAAGGCAAAGCAAGACAAAGCAAGGTATTCATACATAGGTGTTAGAAAAAGTCTCTGTTACTGAAACTTACTTACATAGGTTTTGTGGCCATTAGATCTCTTACCACAGATTGTATGGATCACATAAATCTGTGGCCCTTTAGTATCCAGAGCACAATCTCTATTATTTTCCAAGGGTCATCTTAAGTATTTCTGAAGACCACTATGTGTTAGATGTATAATGTCAGAGCACTTTGCGACCTACAATGAGCTGAGACCCTTTCAAATTGGCATAGAATGTCACAGAATCATAAAATGGTTGGGGTTGAAAGGGACCTTAAAGATCATCTAGTCCCAACCCCCCTGCCATGGGCGGGGACACCCTCCACTAGACCAGGTTGCCCAAAGCCCCATCCAACCTGGCCTTGAACACTTCCAGGGAGGGGGCATCCACAGCTTCTCTGGGCAACCTGTTCCAGTGCCTTATGATTGCCATAAAAAAAAATTTCTTCCTTATATCCAGTACTTGGTAAAAGTGTCTCTCTCCATCTTTCTTATAAGACCCCTTTATAAGCCATCAAGTTGGTTTGCACAGTAAGACATCAGGGTGCTTATTCAGATAATTTACTTGGCCAAAGTGAAATTACACATGTCGTGACTGTGGTGTTTAGCCACTAGAGTAAGGCATTCTCTTTTATACTAGCATACTAATGTAGAGCAGTTATTGACACTGGCTATATCACGGTAACCTTGATTTCTGCATAGGCACATGTCAGAAACAGAGCTTTTGGCATTCTTTTTCTACCTTAAGTTTCTTCTTCCCATGAACTTTTAACTGACTCCACTTTTCCCCTTCTTTTTTGTCATGATACATTGATTATTACTGTAATTCATGGAACTTATAGTACTCCAACGATGTTGTTGCTTAATCGTTTATTTGATTTTAAGGGTAAAGAACTCAGGGATCTAAAAGACATGTGCTATGAAGCATATTCTTTAAGTATATCAAATGAAGTCCAAAACCCTGAGATAGGTGTTAGGAATATATACAGTGCCAGACAAAGCACCAAGTCTCAAAACAGGACCCAGAGCAGCTGGTAATCTGAGCACTGTTTCCTAATGACATACTGCTGCCTGGAATTAGTCAGCAGAGAAACATCAAGTGTCAGAGAATTTTTTTTTTTGTTGTTTGTTTGTTGTTTTTTTTTCTCCCCAAGCCAGACATGTTTTTCCTATTCTGTATTGAGATGCTGGTAAAAGTAGAACCTTTTCTTGAAGGCAGGCAACTCTGTTTTACCTTATTCTCCCTCATTATATAATAAACTAGTAGTTAGCCTACTTGCCTAGTGAGAGGCTGTCTTCAGACTACACTGGTGTAAACTGTCTAATTAGTATTAACAGCCTATTTCCGTTTTCCTAGTAGGATTTCCAAACTGTAAGCTATTCTAGATAGGGTTTTACCTTTTCAGATTCCTACTAGTTCAGGATTCCAGTCCCCAGAAAGAGCACAAGACAGAACACTTTGCTAATTTAGCCTCATGTCCTTGTAATAAACAGTTACAAGGATACTGATTTGCTGGGGGAAAAAAAAAACATTGATAACATTTTCCCTCACTGACACTGTAAGAGAAGTTTATCTTTTGTGAATGAAATTCGCAGTGTGAAGGTTCTACTGGCTACCTGATGATGTTATTTAGATTTGGATTTATGTGGATTTGACACTAATTCTAATAACTACCCATCATATAAAGATGTACACAACCATTGATATTTTTCGGGCTTTCACAGTACGTGACTACACAACCTTTGCTACTTTGAAAAAGATGGGGAAGCTACAGCTGGTAAACCAGCTGTTGTCTTGCTTAGAAGTTGTAGTCCAAACCAACACGTTACTGCAGGGCTTCCAAGATTGTGCTGTCTCCATATATATGCTTCTGGGTGAAATTCAAGGTGTAAATATTTAATTGCAGCTTTATATACTGTATGCTTTAGGGCTTAGCTGCTCAGAAGACTCTTTCTTTCCCTTTGTATTAATACAACAATAGATATCAGTTCAAGTAATATGATTCCAGTCCCTGGATACACACACAGATATGCACATTGGGTGTAAAGTGGACTATTTCCAATAAAGACTGTTTGACCAGATTTATATTTTCCTGATGAATCTTCCAGACAGCCATTTTTATTCAGCATTTAGCCTGAAGCAGGCTGTGACCTTTATCTGTACAATGTTCTATACTGGGAGAGTAGTTTGCAATACTTTTGTCACAAGTTCACATTTTTTTTAAATAGTCTGTGCACACACAGGTTACACAAAAGGGCTGACATCCGGAGTTGGGCAAAAGGACAGAAAGGGAGTAACATATTTCCCATTCACTCAAATCCCCCTGAAGCTTCCCTTTGGTGGTTGTAAACTTTCCCTTCCACCCCAATTACCTCCTCCTAGTGTAGTGGCAGGTGAATTCTTCTCTTGCAATAAAGACCTCCTCCTTGAATCCTTCTTAGCTTTTCTCTCCACCTCAGCATCATCATTTCAGATCCAGTAAATTCCTTCCAGTCTTCCTCATCCACCACCTGTTCTGCCACCACTGCCTACATCACCAGAAAGCCTGGAGCTGGCTCTGCCAATAGCTTTTTGACTACAACGATTCTACATAACCTTTGTCATTCTTTCCAGAATCATTGCCGATAATAGCTGGTTGTGCAGGCACTATGCACATGTGTGCATGTATTTAATTATACATATTAGTCAAGTATTGCTTAGATCCCAAAAGAAAAATATTTGAACATGGGCAGTGTACTACCATCTGGGATAACAGTGTGGAATGTATGACAGCCATTTCCCATTGGAACAGAGTCTAAAGGCCTGAAGGGCTGTTAATACTTCAATTAGAATACTCTCCTAATTTAAACAAAAAGACAGACACCCAAACGCAAAATTTAACAGATGTTAAATCCCTTTACCCTGCAGAATTCTGGAGCTACAAATCCCAGTTTGTTACATCCAAGAACAGGCCTGCAGGTGTTGAGGAGTACGCTCAGGGGAGAAATGGTGTGTCTCAGAGTGCTTTCTGGTTTCTCGTTTGCGTGGACTGTAAGGTTGGGAATTTGATGCACCTGATTTCACAAACACTGATAGCAATGAAACAGGTTACTTGTAATAATCCATTTAGAGCTTGTCCTGGTTTTCTGCTAGGACAGAGTTAATTTTCACCAGAAGCCAGGAGGGGACACAGCTAGGACAGCTGACCCAACCTAGCCAAAGGGGTATTCTATCCCATGACCTCATGCTCATTTTATACAGGAGGAACTGGCCGTGAAGGAAGGGTGACTGCTCAGGGTGGGCTGGGCATCAGGTTTTTGGGGTAGTGAGAAAATTCCATTGTGTATCACCCACTATGCATATTCTTTTATAAGTATTGTTGTTTTCCTCTTCCTTTGCTGTCCTAATAAATTGTCCTTATTCCAAACCATGAGTTTTACCTTTTTCTTCCATTTCTCCTCCCCATCCCACTGGGGTGGGGGAGGGTAAGGGTGAGCAAGTGGCCGTGTGGTGCTTAGATGCCAGCTGCAGCTATTTTTGAGCAGAGAGAAACTCAGTGACAATGCTGTATCATCAGTATCCTTAAGGAATTTCTTGACTCATTCGGTAACTGTACGTGGTCAAAGGATTTAGCTTCTCAGTTAATTTGCACAACATTGAGCTCCTTAATTTAATAAATATTAATTAATTACCCATGTTATGTAGACATTAATTCATGCTTTTACTCCATTTTCAAGTGAAGCAACTAGTTGCTTCTGGAAGAAAAACTGGATGGAGATTTAGCAATAGTTCACTACAAGGTTGCTCTCGAAGGACAGTATCAAAAATATTGCTTCAGATTTGGCTATCTTCACTTTACATTTTTCAACACTACCTGAAAGTGTTTTGTCTTTAGATCCTCTCTCTGTGATCACAAGGTATGCAACATATACACTTTGAAGCATCTTAGTGACAGGGTGTGATGCCAGCTTCACAGCTTCTTCAGAAACCTCAGGGAGGTCTTCAGGCCTTCACAGATACTTTCATCTGAAAAAATAAAAATACAATCAAAATAATAGTTATGTCTTCGGTCTACAAGTATACCACAAGATGACTCCCTGGTCAAGTGGTCTGAAATACCAGGCCCTTTCCCAGTCATTCTGCATCATGTTCATTCGCTAAGGCTCAGATACACATTGCTACCAAAAGTATTTGCTAATATAATCCAGAGAAGACCTTGCTCTCTCTTCTGAAAATTGTACTTCAATGAGATCCACAAAATCTCAGATTCTTCCCATACATTTTAAAGACATAACCAAGAAAATGAAGCATCACCAATAATTTAGTCTATTTAGGGACTGATGTTGCCCTCTGGAAAGTCCCATTTCTTTGTATTGACTTTGTAAGGACACAAGTGGAATCCAAAGACTCAGGTTAGATTTCCATCTTCCTCACATTTCACGGTGAGAGTTAACCATTAGGAATACCACTCATACAAATCAGCAGGCTGAGCAGAGTATTGCCGAAGAGTAGGGTGAGAGCTATTACTTATTGTCAGCCATGAACTCTCCTTGGAAAAGGCACTTAGCTGTGTCAGTCATTTCTCACAAAACGCACCTGCAAGATCCAAATTAAAATCTTATTTTTGGAGAAGGGATTTAAATACAGATCCCCTAAGCTGCTTCATTATTGCACTCTATTTTAAGGTACTGTTCTCGTAATCTTACCCAAAGTCATTGACCTCTATAAATCATTGTCATTGGGTCAGAGAGGCATGAGAATGGCTCAACACAGGTTTGTGCTCTGATGTGTATTTGATTATATTACAAAACAGCAGGGACCGGAATAGAAAAGAGTGTACAGGACACACTTTGGATGCCTTCTTTGCAGTGCAGGCATGTTCTGAAAATTGCCAGTCCCTGCAGATAAATACAAATGCAAAAGATATTGAAAAAGTGCAAATATATATATAAAAAAAAAAAGCAGTAACTATAAATTTGATAATTCACATGTAGTCAGCAGAAATATAGATAAGTAGGGATTTAGGCATACACAGGATTAAACAGCAGCTGTGAGGGAAGGAGTTGGGAGCACTTTCAGGTTCCTTGTGTTAAGCACTTGAACAATTTAACACTTCGGTACAAATGTTAAAATTACTCAGGACCTAGATTGTTTGAAATAAGAACAACTAATCATAGAATCTTAGAATCATAGAATCAGAGAATGATTTGGGTTGGAAGGGACCTCAAAGATCATCTAGTTCCAACTCCCCTGCCGTGGACAGGGACACCCTCCACTAGACCAGGTTGCCCAAAGCCCCATCCAACCTGGCCTTGAACACTTCCAGGGATGGGGCATCCACAACCTCTCCGGGCAACCTGTTCCAGTGCCTCACCACTCCAACAGTAAAGAATTTCTTCCTAATATCTAATCTAAATCTACCCTCTTTTAGTTTAAACCCATTACCCCTTATCCTGTCACTACACTCCCTGATGAACAGTCCCTCACCATCTTTCCTGTAGGCCCCCTTTAGGTACTGGAAGGCCACAATAAGGTCTTCCCAGAGCCTTCTCTTCTCCAGGCTGAACAATCCCAACTCTCTCAGCCTGTCCTCATGAGAGGTGCTCCAGCCCTCTGGTCAACTTCATGGCCCTCCTCTGGACTCACTCCAATAGCTCCATGTCTTTCTTGTACTGGACACCCCAGAGCTGGATGAAGTACTCCAGATGGGGTCTCATGAGAGCAGAGTAGAGGGTCAGAATCACCTCCCTTGACCACACTTCTTTTGATGCAGCCCAGGACATGGTTGGCTAATCATAAGTTCCCGTCTCTTAGCAGAACTCACAAAGTCATTTAAGACATCTTAATCATAAAAATTGTGGTGAATGTTCACCTTGGAAGGTGAAACATAGAAATCTGTGATTACTCTCAAAAAGTAAATTAAAAATTAAGAAAAAGGAGCATCTTGAAGACCATACTTCTTTGTACTCTGGGCATTTTTCAGAATGCTGTTAGAAGCACCTACCTCCACTCTGGATTCTCAGTGAAAAGCCTTTCCTTCAAGTTCACCTGCAATTCCTTTCTCAAAGCCAGAGGTTGGTATATGAGGACAAGCGTGTAAAATATTTGATCTTGAAATCCAGTAACTTGCTAACAACATTAGCAATGAAACTCTGGCTGCCACAATGAATGAGTAATAGTGCACTGAATAATTTTAGACTTTGATGAATATATTATATTGTAATTTAGACTTGGTAACCATGAAATTAAATAATTGAACTAAGAATTGTTTTTTCCACAGACTGTAGACAAGGGAAAATGTGGAGACTGTGAATCACAGACTATGTCTACCTTGTAGGCCTGTTCAAAGAATATGGATAAACTGCCTATCTATAGCATGGATGATATCCCACTACCACAGAGGCTAATAAGATTAGTTTATCTGAAAAAATGGGGAGTGTCAGCTCCATATAAACTGGTTCGTCTTTACTCTTATGCAGCTATAACCATTACAGGTCATTGATAAAATGAGTAAGAAGTTACCTTCCTTTAATATAGTTAATTAAAAAACTGTTATCCAGCCTACTATCATTGGTCTACTGCAGTATCGTTTTCCAGGTGAAATAATGATGTCCAAGTTATAGGTTAAATGCACGATTGAAAATATTACAAGAGTATCATTTGCAAAAACAGTAATGGAGAAAAAAAGATAGTCAGAATTAATATTTTCCTGGTCAAATAGTTTTAATGAGAATTATAAAAGAGACATGGACATAGATCTAAAACATATATGCATCATTCTCCCCAAAGAATTTTTAAATTTATTTGTTCTTTATTCCGAACTTTATACAAATATAATTCCAGTTTTAGTTTTGTCTTGTTCTCAAATAAAATATCATGCCCTTTTACAATACTTGTTGCAATGATTTCAAACAATGCTTAACTAATTGTATTGATCAAATGAAGTCTTGGCTTTACTGCTGCATTTTCATATCAAAAGCTCATCAATTTTCCATAAAAAAATCTCTATTTTATTAAGAGGTCCTACATACAACTCAGGAAAAATCCTGGTAGAAAGTTAAATGGTAGGCTTAAGAATTAATTTATTCCCACAATCTAGACCATATGCTTGATTTTTATGAAGAAATGAAAGGATGATGTATTTAATCTGACCTTCATTAGATGAAGACAGTTAACTGTCTTCATAAGCAAATATTGTGTTGACAATTCCACCTATTGAGATCTAGATGCCCTGGAAAAGCTGGCTTATAACTTTATGTCGTGGTTTAACACCAGCTGGTAACTAAGCACCACACAGCCTGTTGCTCACCCCTCCCCCTACCTCAAGGGGATGGGGAGGAGAATGGAAAAAAAACCTCGTGGGTTGAGATAAAGACAGTTTAATAGGATAACAAAGGAAGAGAATAAGAATTATAATAGTAATAGCAGTAAGAGTAACAGTAAGAGTAAGTATAAGTTTACCTATATAGAAAACCCCAGTAATGCACAAATGTAATTGCTCACGACATGCAAAAGGAAAAAAAAAAAAAAAAACAATAGATGCCCAGTGTATTTCGAAGCAGCAGTTCTGCGTCCCAGCCAGCTTCTCCAGTTATATATATACAGAGCATGACGTTCTATGAGAGGGAATATCCCTTTGGCCAGCCTGGGTCAGCTGTCCTGGTTGTGCTTTCCCAGCTTCTTGTGCACCTGACAGGCCGTAAGAAGCTGAAAAGTCCTTGACTTAGTGTAGACATTACAACTACTCAGCAACAGAGAAAAAAATCAGTGTGTTATCAACATTATTCTTTTACTAAATCCCAAACACAGCACTATACCAGCTACTAGAAAGAAAATTAACTCTATCTCAGCCAAAACCAGGACACTTCATAATATTGAATTGATGTCACAAGAAAGGACACATAGATTGTCCAGTAGCTTATCAGTGCTAGTCATGCAAACTACATGTTTCTAAGAAATATTTTAAACAAAACCAAAAAACTGACAGATGACACTTAAGGAACAAGTGTTTTTTTTTTTTTTAAAAAAAAGAAGTTTTTTTGTGTGGTGTCACATATGTGTTTGTTTCATATTCTAGAACTTAGGCAAAATCCTAATCCTATGAAACTTTGGAGAAGGTCAAGATTTTACCTTGTATATATGCATTGAGTGTATGACTATGTGGTTCAATATTACACAAAAGTAATACGAAAAACATAACCTAGTTATGACTCACCAGGAGAAAGAGATCCAAGAATGGTAACACAGCATGTATTCCTGTACCTCTGAAACCTAATTCATGGTCGCTGGCTTGATCCTGAGTGGTCCTAAAAGTATACAACTGTTAAACTCATGGGAAAAAAGAAGTCAATTCAAACTCAGGCTTCTAAGCAAAGCTTTGTATTTATCCTACTGGAACTTCTCCTCGTCAAGATCATGTTCCAAATCAGACCCATCAACTGAAATGTAAGTTGCTTCCCATAACAGTTTAAACAGCAGGATCAGAGGTGAATCACTCAAGGTTACAGGAGATTTAGTTGGGTGAAGCAACTGAGAATCAGAAATTAAATAAAAATCAGGCATCATTGTGGTAATATATGTAGGTGCCAGACTGCTCTTTAAAAGAATGAACAGCAAAAAACCTGGTTGATAACAAATTTAACCAAAATATTTCAATTTGGATTAATTTACCTGAGCTGAAGTACCGCATATAGAAGTTCTGTAGTGGGAGAAAGGTCTTAGATAAAAATATAAAATTTTCTGATTGGAAGTAGAAATTGCACTTTTCTAGTAAACTATTTTCCAAAAGATGATTGTGAATGTTTGGTTTGAAGATATATTTGAGATAATGAATGTAAACTCTTTAGTGCAAGCACTATCTCTTACCATAGTTTTACGTAATACAATACAGTTTGCAATATTATAGAAACATTAGAAAAAAAAAACCCCAAACATTAGGTGTAATAAAATCTGTTTGTACTGCACACTAACAACTATCTATTGAGTTATGATAAACTTTAACAGGTATCATATGAAACAGTAGAATAAATATATTGCATTCATTCCCAGATTATTGCTGTTGAGTTGCCGCATTGCTACTCCTCTCAATTATTTTACTTTCTCTTGTTGTTTAAGATTTACTTACGTTATTAATTTTCATAAGATGAGAAAACTGCTCTTCATGTTCTGAAATATTCTGAAAAAATGGAGGTATGGCAATATGAAAATGCGGAAATCTTTTTCAACTATATGAAATGTAAATAGTCTTGCAAAAGAAATATTGTGGAAAACAAATATTTGGAGCAACAGCTATTTCATAGACCTAGTTTGACTAAGAAATAAAGGATATTCTTGTTAATTTTGGCATTTTACTAAAATGGGTAGCCAGTGTATCCTAAGGAAGGAGCATGTAAAATACATTTTAGTAAATAAGATGTAACATTACAGCTTTAAATATTTGTAGTAAAATACTTGTTGCTTGTTTTTATTAAGATTTTTTCTTCTGAGTTTCAAAAATATACAATCATATATGAAAAAAAAATTTACAATCCTCTCGTATCTTTTCAAACTTTGTGAAAAACCTCTAGAAAAATAAGAGATATATAAACTGCTAAGTATATAGTAATAATAATTCTCAAAAGCCATTAGCGCCATAGGTGTTTTGTGTGATACACCAGAAAGCAGAAGAAAAGCAAAAGAAAAAGATTCATAAACAAATGCTATATCTAGGTAGGAAAGTAATGCAACAGAAAGCAAGAATGAAAGCATGAATTTCTAACCTATGGATACTGCTTAAAATTGGGCATAAGGGTTGAACATGAAGATTGGCTCTGCTACCAAAATGAAATTCTTAGGCTGAAATTGAACTAATGTGCTTTAAAAAATAAAATTATCTCTTATCTGCTTAAAGGTATTTAATTGTTTGCATGCTTTAAGAATGTCATTATAAATATGGTATTTATGTACCTAATATATAAGTACCATCCTCTAATATATACCATCTTAAATTATTTAATTTTCAAAACTGCTGGGTATATAAACTTTCACTGAAGAACTTTGCTGTATTGTTTATCACCCGTCTTTTATCTTTCTTCAGAAAGAGGATATCTGAAAGGTGGAATTATTTTGATTGCTCATGTAAAGCTGATATCTATATAGAATAAATATAATTAGTATTTACGGCATAGACAGTGGCAGGTCTCCCATATGATAATGTTATCTGCCTGCACCTTATTCAGCTAGGAGTCTTTCCTTGGATAAGTGAGTTCATCTTTTTATTTGCCATGGAAATTGGGTCCTGGACTTTTCTACTGAGAAGGCATACAGTGTTGATAATTAGTGATAATCACTTCTGTTACAATTCAGTCTACAATTCAGTTACAATTTATGTCTACTCAGAATTGCACAGAGATGCCTGTACCTGAAACAGCCATCAGCAGAGAAAGACAAAAACAAATTGCTAAGTCCTCAGTTTGATAGCCGGAAAATATGGAAGAACAGACTTTCCACCATTTGGATGGTGTATACTACTGAAATACATGAAACCTAATGAGGACAGGTGGAAAAGAAAAATAAAACCCGTTGTTAAGCTAGTGGATAATATTTCACCAAAGGCAAAATACAGGCCTCTAAACTCTTTTGTTGGGATGTGCAGCACAGGAATATTGATTCTGAATTCAAATGAAACTGTTGTGAAATTAGACATTAACTTAAACACCAGTAATACAGGAGTGAAAGAGAAAGATTTATTTCTATCGTTACTTTGTCACAGTTTAATTATTAAGAATGAAATCCACATATAAATTGAAGTAATTAATATTGTTAAAAAAGGCTGGAATATTAAGTGTTCTGTTACCACAATCAATAATATGAAAATGAATAAACAGATTAAAAAGCACAAAGCCAGCCTACCATCAAAACTAGAAAAGCACAAGAAATCGAATAAAATCAATCACTTCATAGCCTTGATTTATGCATTCTCACTGACCCTTTGCTATTGTATTTTGCCTGAATCTACATGAACACAAGCAACTTAACTGCAGTAAATCCAGTGGTACTCAGGGATGAAAAAAAGGCTGTGTTTTTAGTCAACATGATTTGCCTGTTATATGTTAAGGTCCCAGAAGAAGAAAACTGACATGTGTTAGAGCATTCTACTACTACTCTTAATCCAGCAAAGTAATATTAAGGGTGACTTCATCTCACATAATAACTATTTTAGAAAAACTCACATTTAAGTTCCTGTCTGATTTTTGGCTGATCAGCCACTGCCTGTTACTATGCATGATTATCACTTCAACAATTAAGATCTTACAGTTTTATTTGCTTGGTTATATCCCGTAACTTTGGTGCCTTCCTTTTTCTGATCCCACCATCAGGCATGTAGTATAGTACTCAAAGTTTCATAATTGTAGCCTGGGCAAAATGGAGGTAGCAACTCAGGAGAATTAGACAAAAAAAGGTAACTTACCTTACAAGGAACAAGCAAATACTTAGCAGTGTAAGAATTCCTGTTAAAATTTCTTACCCATAGCTCCAATACTGCGGTACTGAACTGCGGCACTTGTTGCTGATGTGATTTGTGATGTGCTTATTCTTCTACTTAATCAAGATTCATTGTTGGGCCTAAGCCTCCCTGAAGAGCTTGATTTGCTCTATGTTCTGAATTCATTATCTCCAGCCTGGGCTGAGGTGGGCTGATTTCCCACTGAAAGCTGTGCAGGTTCAAGCTCCGAGCCCAAGATTTGATAGATCTAAACTGTCAGATTGGTTAGCATTAGTCTTTTTAGACACCTCCTAGTAGCAGATCATAGACATGTTGTTTACTGGAAAAAAGGGAGGCAGTTTGTGTCACTGGTCATCTTCTTCCATAGCAGTCCAGTGGGTAGAGCACATAATCTTTCAGTCTGTGAAACTTAGATGCTTAACTTTTAGGCATTTGACATGAATTATCACAGATTAAGTCCACCTCAAAACACCCATGCAAGCAGAGGCATGTATCTGATGTATTATTTCTTGTCTAAACAAAGGTTTCTGTGAAGCCGTGATTCACAGCCTAAAATCACATTCAGCTCTTATTACCAAAGCTGCCTTTCTCAAGGCAGGGACTCTCTGGTTCACAGTGTCAATGTTTGGTATTTACTCTGAAAACATGTAAAGCTACTGAATAAAAGTCTTCCTCAGAGAATGGTAATGTCTGAACACAGAACTACTGTTTCTGAGCTTGGGCAGCTCATAAAGCAGAAAATAGATGTATGTGCCTAAGTCTAAATAAATGTAGGCAAGGAATGACCTGGCCTTTCATTATCCACGTTGCCTGGCTGTCTTATTCACTGGCTGTATTAGACCACTTAATACAGCTCCTTCCAAAATCATGTTCACACACAATTCCAGGAAAATGCTCCCTTATGTAAGGTCATCAAGATTTTTGTTTGATTGCTAGAAAATGCAAAAGCACAGCTTTATCACAATTGCCCATTAAATCACAATCATGCAGCAGTGCACATATCCATTTGATTGGAATAAGCATTGATCTGAGACTAAGAAAGATGTGTTCCCAGATGTTCATTATCAAATATTTCAGCTCGGCAGTTCACTACCACTGAATAGTCTCCTATTGCCTACATTGCTTCAATAGCAGTTTGCCTCGGGAGTCTCTTTGGTGTGAGCTATTTCTGCCCAATACCACTCCAGAAACCAAGCTATGGCAGGCCATGACTATCGGGCTAGGCTTCCTTCCTCTTACAGTTTTCTGATACTCTCCCAGTAGCTTTGTAGTCTCAAACACATCCACATGACCTCACGTCTCTGCATAGGGCATGCAACATACACCTTCAGAGTCTTTCCATAAAAATATAATTTTATGACTACAGCTCAGTCCTCATATTATTTCAGTTAAATACTTTGAACAGGAAAAAAACCCGAACCAACCAAACAAAAACTGCAAAACAAACAAACAAACCCAAAAGCACTTAGACAAATGGTTCTGTAATAGTTCTCAAAGAACTGTGAGGCGTAAAGAAGAATAAAATGCTGGGTAGGCAGACAATCCTTAAGACTGCTATTTTTAAGCAGGTGAATGTGAGCCACTCTACAATTGATCTCAGAGTCTGATCTCAGTCATTTCCCTGTTTTGCTGAACTACAATCGGAAGTTAAGCTAACATTAGGCTGTGCACCTGTACATCGCAGTTACAGATGCTGAACATTCACCTAAGCAAAGCGATGCCTTTTATTATAATCTCAACTTCTCTGGAACCCATGCACTGGCTGCTGACCCTGCTGATCCTGGAGCTAACAGTCCAAATGGGTTTCCTGACACACGTGCAGGCAGCAGTGCTCAGTACATAGGCCAGGAGTCACAGACATTTTTATTAAAAATCACAGCTAATAATACTATTCTTTTTTCATGAGAGTCAAATAGTTGACAAATGGTTCTGGAACACTTCTCCAGAAAGTGAAAAATCTGGATTCAGTTCATTGCTCTTCGTAAGGCTTTCCAAACCAATAGCTTTCATCTCCCATTTACTGAAGTTGTGTCATTAGGGCAGTGTGGCAAAAATGTAAGATTCACCAAGTTAGTGAGAGGATGAGAAAACTGGAGTATGATTGTGTAGTGTGGTAGACAGGAAAATTCCCAATAAAGCCTGTTATTCAGGCTTCTGAACAACTACCAGACCCCTACAAACATTTTAGTCAATATGTCTTTAACATGAGGTGTATGAATGCATGCAAAAATGTACAAACAGGGATTAAAACATAAGACCCGTCAGTTACACCAGCACGTTATCAACAAGGTTACAGAAGTAGGGACTTTTTTTTCATCTTTTTCTGTTCTTACAATTCTTATTACAGCTGGCTGTACAGTGGCACAGCTTCAACAGGAAAAATGAGGGGCAAAATTTCAGGCAAGTTCCTTTAGCATTACCAGTTAGTTGAATAAGGAACTGCCATTTCTCTATAGCATACTGGTAAAGATTTTTTTTTTTTTTCATTATTTTCTGTTGTTGTTTTGGTTAGTTTTGTTATTGACTTTTTTTGTTTGATTGGTTGGTTTGGATTTGGGTTTGGGGTTTTTTTTTGTTTGCTTTGTTTGGGGGGTTTTGTTGTTTTTTTGAAAAAAAAAATTTATTTATTGTGAAGCTAGTCCTAAAATAACTAGTTTTGTCCATATATTATCCAAGGAATCTGAGGATTTAACTTGTGTCTATGAGTGCCACTCCTTCAGCCATATGTTGGACTCTTAGATGTGAATTTGGGCACAGATAAATAATGTGGAGGTGAATAGGAAATGAACTGGGACAAGCTGGCCACTGACAAGGAGAACATGCTAATCAAGGTATGACACTGTAAACAGCATGGCAACACTTCAATCGATTGGGCAGCAGTTCACTGTTAGATTTTACTTGTTGGTATATAAGGGAAAGAATTAGGGAATAGCAGAGGAGGGAATTTTACTGAATCTCTAAAGTTGAAGGTCTTGTAAAGGAGCTGCTTAGTCTTAAGGCATGAAAATTGCTGTACTGGATATACTTTGAGGTCCACATTTCCCAGAATCCTGCTACATACCATTGCTGGGAGACCTATATTTGCATCAGAGGACAGAAAGAAATACTAAGAGGGTTCTCAAGAAATCCATGTCTTAGAAACAATTTTTACTCCTTAATTATGATCGTTGTAAATTATGTGAATGAAGTTTAAAAAACTGAGCTGGAGAAAAAACATTATGAAAGCTATTTTTCTGTTGGAATGCAACTATGCAAAATACACAATTTCCACGGTACATTTCTTTATTCTTTCCTACAACAGACTATTCTTTATTTACCCACACGATGGCACCAGAAGCTTGAATAAATTTTAGTCCTGTGCATGGCCAAACACACCTAGACATTTTTACATTTCCTTTACTTCTCTTCCTCCAGAGTGGCAGAAATATGTGTATGGCATAAACCCAGAAATCTTAATCTGCCAAACACTTCGAAATGGCACATAGTTTTTATAAAGAGTAAAGGTGGTATTCACCTCGGATTCAAATAGGCATTTTGTAGCATACTGGCCCAATACGTAAACTTAAAAATATATTTTTTCTGAAAATACCTCAATCGTGATTTGAAAATGCAGGCTAATTCCCAAGGAAGAGCATTTCTTCTCTCACAGGATTTGAGTTCATGGATTGATATTGTTTTAAGGACAGAGTAAATACATTTTATTAAACAGACCAAAGTTTCACCATTTAAAAAAAAATCTTTCAAGGTTAATAATGGTTAACATCGCTTTAAATTGGTTTCTGTCTAAATGGGAAAAAGTTTATAGTGTGACAACTACTGATGAACTTAGAGCTGATGATAATTTGTTTACTTTCTACTTTTTATTTAGTAATCTTAAGGAAAATTTTAGTTTCTGTAGTAATATAAACCATATAATGAATGCTCATATTATCCTCCTCTGGGAATCTTGCACATAAAAGTTTTTTGCAAACTGAAAAAATGCCCTTAAGACTCATTTATTTATTAGAATCTGTAACAAAGAGATTTCAGAAAGAATTCTTTTAAAATCTTCATGAAGATAAAGCTGTAAAAATTATAGAAAAATTTACATTTTACAAAGGAAAAAAAATTACCTTTGTAAAAACAAGGTAAATAATTAAGTTTCAAAAATAATCCAATTTACTTCATAACTCAGATGCATGTCTTTCTTTTTTATAAAAGATACAACATACATACATAATAAAAATATGTGTGAAAAGTATGAAACAAAATAAGATTCTAAGAAGAAGAGAAAACATAATAATGTCATACAGAAAACAAGCCAAGGTAATTTTAAACCTTATGTCACAGCACACTGAAATGCCAGTAATACTTAGATAATATTATTTGCCACAGCTGCCAATGGTAAAGAGATGCATATAGCAAATCATAAATATATTCTAGTAAGACCTGCATGCTGAATGAGATAATATATCCTTCTCTTAAAAAAAAAAAAAAAAAAATCACAGGGATACATAAAAACAAGTCTTGAATGCTCATGAGATACAATCTGGTGAACAGTATGATTTACTGTGCCAAGAGTAAATGTAAGTTATTATATAGCAACCATTCTATTTTTCTTGAAGTTGGAATAAGCCAAACTGACAGTGTATTTCTAGTCAGTTCAATTTAAATGGCGCATTAAATAAAAAAAGCATTGGGCCCAATCCTCTAACCCGTTCATGTGTGACAATCTCCTTGACTGCTGAGGTCCTTCATGTGAAATAGTTACAGACTTCCCCTAATGCCTTATTTCCAGTTCAGGACAGCTCAAGAACATATTCTCAAACAAATTACAACTTGAAAAATTTAATCCAGTCACATTTTAGTTTGCTGTTTTGAACTGGACAACCACATCATGACTTGCTTACTACAAGTCTTTAGTATTCTGAAGCTATTTTTTCCTATTTGTAGTGACTGCATCGTATGTCATCAACTAGTTCTGTGACCTTAATTTCTTTTCTGGTGTCTAAAATTATGGAAAAATCTTTCAGAATGAAACCTGGTTAGATACTAAACTGATTTTAAGAATTGTAGATAATTTCACTAAACTGAGGGAAATGTGTAAATTGCACTCAGAATTCATACTGGTGTAGCAGAAATCAGAATACAGACCTTAGTGCCTTCTCTTTTGAACAACATCTGAAAAATTTTTTAAGATTAGAAGTATTTAAATCTCTTTGTGAAATCATAGAAACAATCACACAACATTTCCAGTCTATACAGGGAAATCTAGTCTGAATACATCTTTCTTTTTAGATGCCAGCATCAATGTAGTCAGCGATAAAGAGAGTTCATACATTGCAAATATGATCACCACAGAGCTTACCCATATATCATTTGCATGAATACATGCTGTTTAGCCTTTTTTATTTACCACAAAATACGCGGATTCCCCACTCAGGCGAGCAGTCAGTGTCACACTGTATGTAAGGAACGGCTCACTAGTGTGGTTAAAAGGTTCATTTCTGTTTCTGTGAAAGAAGGGCTGCTTTTTACAGTGCTAGTTAGTCATAGGGAATCTCAATCTTTTCACAGTTTAACTCAGCTGGAAGTTTTCTGATATGTCCCACTGTAAGAGATACGTAGTAGAAAATACTGTCAGCTTTGCTGCACATTTTTAAACAATGACAATGAGGGTCTGCAGACGGATATCATAAAGGGCATGTTTCTTAAGACAATATGTGCTTTTACTTCATCGGTCTCTAGAGTCCATATAGGCACAGCACAGTGAGTGCCACTCCAGTCTGTTGAATTTTTTAAGATAGCTGGAAATAATGATAATTAAAAAAAGGTGCTTCATATTTCAAAAACATCATATATTGCTTCAAATCCATAACATGTATAACCTTATGTATAAAAATTGATGCTAAACAATGAGAATGCAAATTCAAGCACACAAAAGCTAGCAAACAACAGAATTAAATTTTCCCTTTCCCTTAAATGTCCCTGTTCAATAAGATGTATATTAGGTGTATGTCTTTAACTTCATTCCAGTGCAATTCTTCACTATAGGCATATAGGATGGATGGCAATGACAGGCTGTTCCCAGTTTACCCTCTGTTTAATGTATACCACCAGTCTGTAATTTCTACATTTTATTCAAGATACATAATGAAAACCAAATGGCTTATACCATGATATTCCCACTCCCCCATACTGTTCTTATTGTGAGAGTAATGCTTTGCATCTACGAAAAGGCGTAGTTACCCAATACTTCTTTGGTTCTGCAAGAAGAAGTTGTCCATCTTCCCCAGTGTTACACGCAGCGAACTCCCATTTGGAAACTTGATTTGAATGCAAAGTGCTGTAGAATGAGACACTGTTGTTGCTCATGTTGGAGAGTTTCCATTTATCTTCTCTCTTGAAAACATGGAATAAAAACACATTCAGAATATTCTGTATATGACAAAACCTGACATTCCTGTATTGTTTACACATTTTTCAGTTCTCAAACCTGAAATGGTAACACCATTAGACCTCTTTGACCACATTGGAAATTCATAAAATATCTTTTTGTTTAAATAATAGGTACCAGATGTCACAGCAAGTAAACTATACCTCAGCTGCCTGTGGGTTAGTAAATTCCCTGTGTTCAACATTGCTTAGATTAATTGGCAGGCCATTTGCTTCTGACGTGCTGCTATTTGCACTGCAGGACAGGGCACAGGTACAGAACAGCCTCAGCTATGCAATTGCATCAAAGACTACTAAAAATAAATCTTCAGTTTTAACAGCTAAAGTAATTAAAAAGAAACAGAATAAAACCCAAAAACCAGCATGCATGTTTATGGCTTATTCTTCATATATGTTTCTTCTGAATCTAACCCACAAATAAAAGTGTCTTCAAGAATGCTATCTTAAGGTATTTTAACAGTCAAAACTGTTTTCAAACCCCCTGATTGTTCATTTATAAATCAGAACTGGTATTATGTACTCTTATAGCACTTCTCACTCTCATTCAATAAAAAATTGAACTGGGAATACTGTAGTAATCTTAATAAACTAGTAAAGTGTGATACCCATCTGTTTATTCTAAGTCTGACTGTTCAAGGACTAGAGGACTCAAATAACCCTTTTTCTCTAGCATTAATTATAAAATGAGCAAATAAAACTGTAGACCCTACCTTACAAAACATTAAATTGCTCATTTTTAGTAATAATTCTAGCGCATGTCCCTGTTACTTAGGCAGCATCACAGAGTGGACTAGTAATATTACTTTATCATTCTACAGAAATATAGGAAAATAAATATAATGTTTATTTTCAGACTCTGGATGTTATAATTTTAAAGGCAACTAACGTGAAATTGCAAGGATTGTATAACATGAGATGCTATGCTAATTCTACCCCTTAGAATGAGTGTGAAAAGCAGGCTGGAATTGGGAAATTTCTGTGCAAAAAAATAAAGGAAAAAAGTAGTAATCAAAGAACAAATTTCTTCAGGAAGAGGGAGACTGATTTTTTAATAGCTAAATGGCATTTAATTTCAAATTATTTATTTATAATCTTGGGAACATGAAGCTAATGATTCAGACTCCATCTCTCACAGTATTTTGCTGCAAAGGTAGATCTAAATGCTGTGCCAATAACGCTTCTTCACGATAAAGGTGGGAAAAGACTCAAAAAAAGAGTATCTCAAAGCTTCAGAAAGGTTTAGCAGCCAGATGCTTGACAGCAACAGCTATCTCCAGACTGTATGCTGTTGCAGAATGCTCAGTCAAGCCCAACTGGGACCTAATACAGCCAGGTTTTGTCCAGGACAGCCTCCTGTAAGGCCAGCTCTACTCCATTGCCATAAAGCCTTCCCTCTGACTCCTCTGAAAGGATGTACTGGGTTTGGTACTCTGAAAGCCTCGTAGGAAGCAGCCTTGTTGGTGTTGCTGGTAATGCTCATCTCATGAGCTGTAAATCCTGGCATACACAGAGGTCTGTCAGGTCAGTGATGGTGTAGCCTCTTTGTCTTTAGTCACTTGGACTCTGGAGTTGTGGTCAGTCTGCCAGAGCAACTACATCTGCCCTGCCACTGGTCCTTCTCAAGCAACTGCTTGGCACAAACCATCTGTGGAGGGTAGGCAGAACTGATGTGGCATCTTCCTTCTGCAAAGAGCCGGCTAATCCTTTCCATGCTGTCATGCTCTCTCAGTACAGATGTCTGTCCTCTGTGAATCAGATCCATTTCCAGAAGAAAATGCTTGATTTTCCCTACTAAGGGCTGTACTACGTCTTCTCAAGGGTATTGAGTGTCCTCTTGGAGGAACAGGGACAAGGCCTAGAACATATATGACCCAGTCAAAATCTTCCACTTCAATGCCTTTCTGAGATTCCTTTGTGATACAGGTACTACAGTGAGAAGAAAGCTGATATATGTTGTCTTCCACCACCTCTAATAGCTCAGATATGGTCAGTAACCCTTTAACACAAGAGGTTGCCCTGACCAAAGGTTGCCAGTATTGTCAGGGCATGTAAATTCTCCAATATTGCCAGGTCTCCATAGCCACAAATGTGAGGACATCCTTAGCTGAGCTGCTTTTCCACAACACTCAGGTGTCAGGCAGAAGACTGGTCTCCAACAACAGGGCATGCTAGATAATAGTCCAGCTCAGCATCACTAAAACGCAAGTCCTTCCACTCAGCAGGACTGGATGGATCATGTACTACTCTCACAGTTCACTGGGTGTCCTGCTTGCAACATCCTGCACATTTTCTTTCAGGGTTTGAGGGCCACATTCAATCCTGGAACTCTGTTGGGTAACTCAGGAGAAAGGGTAGTCTCTGCCTACTTTTTACCTTTGAACTGTCTCTGTCCTGTGAGCTTTCCTGCACCTCTCCATGAAACACTTTTTCAGGCTGTGTAACACCCAGCTAGTTTACCTCTCAATCTCACCTTGGAAACACATTTCTGAGTTCATGCTCCACTTCATTTTCTTGTCCTTATCATTTCAAACAGATGTTGAGTGGTGGTTCCCTCAGAAGATAAGAAAACTCAGTGAGCCAGGGAAATCTGAGCTACTTGCATGTATGCCATGAACATAAACTAAAAAATCTCCCATGATTAAAAAAGGAAGAATGAACTGCATGGTTTAGTACATTGTTCCTGCTGTGCTAATGTCCCATACCCGAGGCATCCAGACTCAGTAAAATCCTTGTTCCACTTCCACCCTGGACGCAGTATTTCCCACAACTGTCCATCACATTCCTACCTAGATAAGCTCATCTGTAACCTTGACATGATTGTCTCACGCCCAGGGTCTTGCTAATGTGAACAGAGAATAACCTGTTGCCATCCTTTGCTACTTCTGATTTTATAGACTTCTATCATATCTCCTCTAAGTAATATTTTTTAGATTTAGATGTCCTTAGAAAATTCGATCATTCCTTGTACTGAAACCATTCTGTATTTTGCTGCCTTTCTCTGGACTTTTTCCAAGCATACTTTTTTAGAATCAGAACTGCTTACATAATTCAAGGTATGGGAAAGTCAGCTAACAGCATTATGGTGTCTTGTGTTTTGTTCTGCCTTTTCATCCTAATAGTCCCTAATATCTTATTTGTTTTTCTGACCACTGGTATTATTAAACTGGTGTTTGACAGAATGTTTTTTTACTACCCAAAGATATCACTCTTGGGAGGTAATGGTTAGTTTAGAGCCTATAATTTTATATGTGAAATTAGGATTGTTTTTCTTCTTTGTACATCACTTTACATTTATTTATACTGAATTTCATTTGTCACTTCATTGCCCTTTCGGTCTTACACAGTCTTTTTTCAATTCCTCACAGTCAGCTTTCATCCTTACTATCCTGAATAATACAGTATTGTCAGCAGCCTTTTTCTTTTCAGTGATCTCCTGCTTTCCAGGTCATTGATGAATATGCTTTACAGTACAGACCCCTGCTTACCAGCACTGATGACCTGTCTCCACTTGAAGAAATGACAATTTACTCCTACTTGTGTTTTGTTTCTCTTAACCAGTGATTTATCTATGCAACAAATGGCTTTGCTCATGCCACCTAATTTACTTAAAAGCTTTGTGTGAGAGACTTTGTCCAAAGGCCTTTTGAAATCTATGTAAACTAAGTAGTTTTCCCCCTCCTCTTTTGGAACCTGTTAAAAAAAAAATCAAAGTTAAATTTTCCACCTTCTGATCTTCAGCATCTAAGGCTCTTTAAAGTGAAAAGCTACATGAAACTTAGTAATTCAGATATTTCATCCTTCACTTCCTCTAGATCTCATATGTGAATAACATCTGGTCCTGGAAATTCATTATTGTGCATTTGTCATTTTTTTTCCATAAATTCTTCTACAATCAGTTTCAGACAGATCCTTGATAAGTCTCCTGCTGAGAGTGGCTCCCTAATGGGACTCTCCTCTCCCCTTTTTCTTCTGTAAGGATCACCACTGCAACCTCTCAGCAATGACCTTTTTCTGCTTGTTTGGTTTGAGCACTCCTTTTATATTCTGATCATCAACTGGCAATATAGACTTCTTGGTCCTGAGATGTGTAAAAAAAAGAATATTAGTTTTGTTTCCTTTTGCCAATTATTCCTTCTTTTTAATTACCATTTTATGCTTTCACATTTTATAATCCCTTCTATTTTCTTTTGAATGTAACAATATGACTTCAGCTTTTTGAAGGATGCCTTATTGTTTCCAGAAACCTCCCTTAAATTACTGTTTAGGCTTTCAACTTCCTTTTCTTCCTTAGTCTTCTGTTAGCAGATAATCTTAATTGGACCTATGTTTCCCATTGTTATCCTTAAGTAATGCCTATATTTCCTATAAGGATTTAATTCTCTTGCTTGTCCATTAGCTTTTTTAGAAAGCTTCTTTATTTTTGCATAGTTACCTTTTCTAAAATTGATCAGAGTTGTACTGGTGGGTATTTTAACCTTTGTTGCTCATATAAAGATACTGAATCTATGTATTACAATATAACTCTTTAACTATGGATTTTGAACAATTTTCTCCATAGTATTCAGTGACTACAGAAAGGTTGTTTATCTCTTTCTATATCTCTGCAACTAGCTGCTCCATGAAACAGTGATAGTAGCTAAAAAAAAATAATTTGATCTCTGCATTGCATGTGAATGTGACATTCACTCAAAACTATATTTCTGTAGCTAAGGTATTTTGTATGTCCTGTGCTTGCCGTGTGTCTGATCTCTCTCACTGTATTTGTCAGTGATATCATGTCAGTCAAGCCAGTGATATCTTCATTTAAGACTAAATATTCTTGCTCTCCTACTATATTTCTTCTAAAATTCATGTAGATGCATGTGTATCATGCTTGCAGTTGTTTTCTCAATTTACTGTCTCTAAATGACATGCCTCCAGTTCTGTTCATGTCTTAGGCATAAAGAATTTGTATCTTTATATACAGAAGCAGTAGAGTTATCCAAACTGTATGTTCTTCTGTACCTACCAACACTCCCCTAGTTCTTATTTTAAAATCTAACTTTTTATGTTCTTGATTTTAAGTGCCAGGAGACTGGCTTAATTATGACTAATTGATGTTTTTCTGTACTGATTTCTCTTATTCAAAAAGCATTTTCAGCATCTCACAAGGGAACAAAATCCCTTCTTTCTCTTCCTTTCGTATCTTCAGCAGCCTCCCAGACTGCCTAGATATTTGGTAATCTTTGTTGTGAAACTGAACATCTTCAACTACATAAAACTCTTAACCCAAGGCAACCGTCCTGGGAGGGAGGCTGCCATGGAGCAAAAGAGGATGTCCTAGAAACCCTTGTAATGGCAAGTAGCAGGCTACCTTACAGCTGGAAGCTGCAAAACTTGGGAGATACATCCTGCAGAGTGATCCCTAATATTTTGGTAAGGAAATCTAGGAAGAAATTTGTCAGATACATGTACTTCAGGTTTTATGATTCACTCTTACTGAAAGAAAAAGCAGGAGAAATGAAAACATTTTCTTGCAGACAGCACCAGCTGGCTCTGATTTTTACGCTCCGTGTGTGTGTCTGTGTGTGTACACAAATATTCTAGAGCTAGAAGAGGCTCCTGGACACCCCAGGGTACCTATGCTCCTGTATTCAGGAAACAACTGAAGCCTTAGTAGCTGTGTTTGCTCTCCAGTCTCTACTGATAAAAATATCTGGAACTCTTCTGACTATAAAGGGAGCTTGGATATAAATTTAGCTATGCTGGTCCGTGAACCACATGCAGCCTGCAGAACTTACCAGAGAAGTTAGTTGCACTGGAAGGGAAGAGTAGGGAATGGGCCTCCATTAGAGGAGCAGTCTTATGTATTCCTATGATCTAAAGGTCCGGAGCTGGTCCCTTTTATGTTCTTACCTTAGCATGATTTTTTCTTAACTGGTGGTAGGCAGCAAGCTGTTGCTTCATCTGCTCTGGCTAGAAACACAACAAGAACTATTTATGGGTAAATCAGACAATTACCAAGCCCATCAACCATAAAAATTCAAGAGTTAACAAAATCTACAAGTCCTTCAAAGCATAACTCCTCTGACTGGCATTTCAGCTTCCAAAAATACACATCATATCTTTCATGTGAGGACTGTAAAATGTGTTACAATTGTCTTTTAATGTAATTTCACAGCACTTCTGTGACACACAGGTACTATTCCTTAAAGCTAGGAAAAGAATAATTTATTTTCCCAGGTCATAAAATGAATCAGTAGCAGGACTGAGACCAGAATGGCGAGACCTGGAGTTTGATGCCTATATTCTGTTTGCTAGACTGAAGAGGATGGAAAATATCCTTGATATCAAGTAAAAATGTATCATTAAGTACTGTTTTTCTTGTTTTTAAAAAAAATAAAAATTAGAATTCAGGCTTCTCTTGAAATGCACTGAATTCCTTCTTATCAATGGGATGCCCATCTGTTTACTGTCTGCCATTTTATTTTACCACATTAGAGATCTGCTATGAACAAGTTTGTTTTATATCTCAAGCTCTAACTAGCTTCACAGAGATATTAAAAATATTGATTCTATTTTATGAAACAGGCTGTGTGTTTTTTTTCTTCCTGTGGAAAAGTGACTTTTTGAATTGCTACTGTGTCTAAAGGTGGGAAAATAAGAGAAAAAAAATGACGTTTGCTTTCTTGAGTGATACAGAGAACACTTTTCTTAGGAAAACATTCTATACACACCATTGAAAATGGTGTTCTTAGTGGGTTTAATGCTGCTCTTGTCTTCTTTTAGGGGTGGGAGGGATGATTAGACTAGATTAGCTTAAATGTATAGGCTAACTTTTCTTGCAAAATTTGAAATAGACAGCACAGATTTGAACCTGATAAGAGAATGGAAACCTAGACAATAGAAATGAATCATGGCATTTCTGGGCAAGCAGTTAGGGTTAAATATTATCAATAACATAATTTTTCTTTTTAAAATAAATGGACTCTGTCTTCAGTTTACTCTTTCTGATTTTTTGTTGTTGTTTTGTTTGTTTGATTGTTTGATTGTTTGTTTGTTTGTTTTAAACAGATGAAAAACTACTGAACTTACCAGACCTATTCTTTCGGGTTTCTGGTTAAATTATGCTTCCCCACCCCCCCCCACCCCCCAATAAATTTGCTCAGTTTCTCTTCAAATCCATCCTCACTGCTCAAGCTGAAAATATTAGAATATTAGAATAATGCGCTGTGAAAAGACAAAAATATTTAATTTCTACCTTCATCATTAACAGCACATATACATTTGAGAGAATAATTTATAACAAGCAATGTTTAGTGAAGTGTTTTCTTTTTTTTATTTGTGAGTCATCCATAAACACGTTGAATTTAAATCTATGTTACTATAAAACAACCACTCTGTGTGTGTGTATATGTGTTTGTACGCATATATTTCTACGTAGATATTTGCAATTACATCATATATTGGAATATTCTATTCCATAAAGGGTAAGTCAAGGGTTATTCTGAACACAAATACAAAGCAATGTGTTTTCAGGTGCTACACATCGGTATAGATTCATAGATCAGTGTTTGTAAACTATGATTTGATGCACATTAGCATTGCGTATTAGCTTTAAATATTACACCATGTATTTAATTTTCTATTTTTTACCCATAAAAAAGCACTTTTAAACTGCATTTGCTTAATGCGAAGTGTTACTTCATAAAAAGCACTTTTTAATATGAAAAGTGGTACTGCCCCAATTATTTTTGAAGTGTGCTAATCGTAACTATGATCAGAAAATGGCCCAACTGTGAATTTAACTGATGATAAATCATTCAAAAACAGATCTTCAGCTTATTTGAATGTACATTATACAAACCAAAATTGTTAAGATTGTAAGTCAAGCATGCTTTCTGTAAGTTTTTGAGCATTATTTTGATAGTTTCTCAGATGAATCTGATATGAGGAGGTTGCACTAGGCGACCTGAATCAACCTGTGAACCTCTAATCATACTATGCCTTACAGAAGGAGGATGTCTTACCTTGGTTATGCCTTTAAACTGCCTGTCTTCGTATTTCTTGAACAACTAGATTTAGACAGCTAACAGTATTAGTATGGTTGATCATCTCATCAAAATAAGCAGTAACAAGTTTATTGAGATGAATAGCATCAGGAAAATTTTATAAAAAGAACATCTGCAAAATACTTATTAAAGATATTTTTCAAAGTAATTTTATTTGTGACTCCTGGATTATTTTTCATGCTCTCCTAATATCTTAAAATGACCGAATTTGAGACAGGAAAGCAAAATATATCTTTTATTTATTTATTTTTTGTGTGTATGACCTGAAACCATGACACCTCTTGTTTTTTCAACTATAGGTAATTCAAACAGGTGTCCATGTAAATCATATACCTGTTTAAGGATACAATATTTTTATCTGTTTTTTTAATTTCTAATGATTAATGTTATGAAAATATATATGCATTATCGAAAGATCTTAAATAAAAAATAGCAATATCATACTGAAACATGAATGGTAGCATGGCTGTATACAAACTTCTGTTTCAAAGATAGCTAGTGTAATGAGCATTCCTTAACAGGAGAAAGAAATGGAAGAAAATTTCATGTTCTAAATCCAATATTAGGGCAGAAGAAAAGAGTTTAAGATGTCATTAATACTGTTATAACATTAATCTCATTTTACATTAATGGAAATCCAAAACAAGATTTAGTACTTTTTAGGATAAAGAAATCTTTTAGCTAGATCCAAATTACTTTGTGTTTCAAGACCATGATGGATCACCTTGAAAATTAAAAGAAGCAGATATGGAGAAGACTAATGCTACCTTGTGTGTTTCTCTTTGAAGAAAGGACTCTTTCATAGAACAAATTCTCCCATGCATTTTCCACTTGAACATTTGCTGTCAACTTTTTCAACATGTCTAGCAGACAGAACAAGGAGAGGTGAAGCTCTTCTTTTTCTCTTTCCATGGCACATATATATTTCCACATTTGCAGATTCCTTACCACATTCTCACCTTAGATAAATTTTAGTGTTCTACCACTCACTTAAGATCACTAATTACCTCATTAAAGCCCCATATGCAAAAAGAATATAAATGGAATTGGGGTGCTCAAGTCTAAAACAATGTCCTATAATATCCTATTCAGGTGCCACTAAGCTTCCTGTAGAAACCCTCCACACTGCAGGTTTTTTCCCCTAAAGTGTTCAAGGGACTCAAACTTCTGCTTCCTGGTCTCCATGGAAATACTCTAGTCTTTAGGAGGCTCTGCAGCCTGAAACATAATGATACTTATTGCAAACTAGAACGGAGGCATTCCTTCACATTCCTGAGATGACTGATTCAGTGGATGCTTACGAAGAAGGTAGAACAGATTCAACTTTGCATGAAATGCAGAGAAGTGACGTTTAATTATAGTACAGCCTGCACAGTACCTGCTAGTGCACTAAAGAAGGGCAAGAGAAACCTTTGCTCTCTTTTCTCTACCGCAGGAAACTGGAACCTACAACAGTTTTCTTAAAAATGTTGCTTTAATATTTTGGCTATCCAGAAGTCATGTTATAAGGGATTAACATGTCTTCCCTATCTGAATATGCACTTTTCAGGAAATTTAAGCAGTAAACCAAAGTGTAGCAAGCCAAAATAGAAATGGAGGAGACATGAGGAGACATAACAATCAGGAATGACATAAAATACAAAACCAGCATTTTGACAGGGAATGGAATTCAGGATTTGCTCCATTATGATGTTTTGATTATGATACTTTCTTAAATATCTGTGCTATGTTGAGGAAGTGTGTATTTTCTTTGGTGAAATTTTAATTTCATTTTGCATATCAAAGCAGCTTCAACAAGAGAGAGGTGCATGTTTCACAGTTTTAAGACTTTTTTGAGGTCATGTAGTCTGAACTTGCAGTTCCCTTGGATCTCCTAGGATCTTGCTAACTGATTCTTTAATTAAGTCTGAAAGATCTGGCAGAGCTGCACCATGTTTATTTGAGGAAGATATCCTTATCTTCCTCAAAGGGTCAATTACCCTTATCTTGTATTTTTAAGGTCTTTCTGCATTTTTCTATCTGTGCCTTCTAACTTTGGGTCTCATTAAGGCTATGGAAACAGTGGAAATATTCCCTTTTCTATAAATTAATAAATGTCATGAAGATGTCACTCCTCCTAGATAAACTAAAGAGCTCAAGCCTCACCTGTCGTGCAGTGGGTCTTTCTACATGTTGAAACATTGCAAATCATTTCGTGATTGTGAACATCTTTTTAAAACAGAAATGCTAGAACTGGATACAGTATTACAATAACTATTTTATTAACTACGTAAATAGCTAGAATATCAGCTGCCCACCTTCTATTTGATATTCCCTCACTGGTATACTGACAGAGCAGTTGTATTCTCTGAGACAGCTGAATATACTGGGGCTGACAGTAAGATGGTTATTCTTAACTGTAAGAGAAAAAAAAAAAAAAGTGATGAGTACTATGTAAAATCTTTACGTTCTCTTAGCAATTCAAGATTACAGTAGTGACAGTATTATAGGATGTAACAAGGTATATTTTATCTAATCTTTGAACTATACTTTTATTAACTTTTTTTTTCCCCAGAAAGATCAACTTCTCCCTAAGCCATAACTTCAAAACATACATATGTCATCAGAATTTGCAAGGTTCACATTGAACCAGCTGGTACTCTGTAAGCTGCTTCAGGCTTAAAATATCAAACAGTTTATACTGCAGTGTATTTATTCATGAAAGGCTGAAGACAGTGAACATTTGAAGACAAATGGGACGCATGAACCAAAACAGACTAAATTTTGTTATTTGTTTTAGGTCCATGTCCTGTTTTCAGCTAGAATAGAGTTAAGAAAGAAGCTGGAAAGGAACACAGCCAGGTCAGGTGACCCAAGTTGGCCAAAGGGGTATTCCATACCATATGATGTCATGCTCAGCATATAAGGCAGGCTGGCTGGGGAGGAGCAGTGGCTCCTGGATGGTCTGAGGTTAAGGTAGTTGAGTGCAAAATTGCATTGTGTATCACCCACTTTGTATATTCTAAGTATTGTTGTTGTTGTTGTTGTTGTTTTCCTCTTCCTTTGCCATCCTAGTAAACTGTTCTTATCCCAACCCATGAGTTTTATCTTTTTCTTCCAATTATCCTCCCCATTCGAGCAGTTGTGTACTGCTTAGCTGCTGGCTGGGGCTAAACAACAACAGCCCTCAATATATTAAACACACACTTCTACACTTCATCCTAGGACAAAAGGTTAGAAAATGTCAGGGATAACTTGGCTACTTTGAATTTTGATAATTCACAGAGATCATAAGACTCATCCCTTGAAGAACAGTTAGAAAGAGATGTCTCCCTACTGTCTTCCTTGTGACCATCTGCAGCTTAACTGCTCTGCGCTGCAGCAATCCTAAACATGAGTAGTTGTTGCTTCAGTTTAATGTGGGTTCAGACCATACCTCAGCTGATCTAACCGTTGGCCTCTAGATACACGCATGACACTTCTCCTAGCACAGAGAAAAGGATGTGTTCTTAGTATTCCAGAATCAGGTCTGTATGTTTAATATATTTTCATAAAATAATTTTAACTATCATCTACTTTGAACTACTGTAATTTCCGCAGGCTTGAATTAAAGTAATTTACAAAAGAATCTGACATCCTTTTTAGAGGTTACAGGGTAAAGTTAAAAAGACAGAGAGATCAAATTTCAGTAAGAACAATTAGGTACAAAGTCATATATGATGAAGTTAATTGAAAATTTTCATAGAAAAAGATTACAGTTAGAACTTCTTAACAGCCTTTCATATAGCAAGAATGCTTTAACATCCTAGGTTCCAACTGTTTCTCTGGAATGACATTCCATTTAAATAAAAATATACAGCTGTAATTTTTGGTTTTCCTCCTTTATCAAATCATTATTTCATTTTTTGAAGGTGAATGCCACTTACATTGTCTTGGAGTGTGACTAGTATGACACTTCTTATTTCTTCAGAAATAATGTTTTTCTACTGACATAGATGTCAACTGCTTGTACAATAAGGCCGTTCTGTTTGGGACCTTTTTATACTGCCACAGCAAATGAAAAAAAGAAAGGAAGACTGACTAATAATGAACTAAATAATACAATAATTATTATTACATTTTTAGTCTACCTGATACACTTACTATCTTTACAGTGTATTAGTTTTTGCATTGTCCTATCAAGCATTTTACTTTACAACTTAGACTATAATATTTCGATAAGCAGTTAAAACCTTGTCATCATTTGCTCCATTTGAAATGCTTTGACTTCAGCAGGGTCCAGGCTTAATATTGACAGGCAGGCTAGGTTCTGTGTAAGCAGCTCATATAGTGGTCGAAAATGAAGCAAGATAATGCAATTTTTCAGGGACTGACAAAAGGGAATGAGTTTGGTTTTCTTTCCTAGTACTCCGAGGGACAGATTAGAATGAATCTTATTCATTAACTGCAGTTTGTTGGTCCATTCTGACATCTCTGCTTCAGTTAAACAGTTCGATTAAATAGAAACTCAGCTTGAAGGTTTTCCTCACAGATAAAAAGTGTTTGTCACTTGCCTCTGGCAATGTAGTGTGTTAGGGCCTCAGTAAACATTACAAGTGAGAAAAGTCTTGTTTCTTAGTCTCCAAACCTCCCAATTAACTGTGAAGAGTTACCAGAAAGTAACAGAGAGTACAGAGAATTATCTGTAATCAGCTACCAGTTAGAGCTTGAATTTTTCTTTGAAAGCAAAGGAAGATGCCAGAACACTCCAACCTCTCCAAGATGTCTAATTAAAAAAGTGTGCTGCCTAACAACAGAATTTAAGAAATAATGAGGTTTTCTCCTGTTAATATAAATATCACTAACAGCAGCAATATGAATTGTAATGAGTAAAATACAGTGTAGTTTGAAATGGACAGAAAATAATTGTTAGCTTTTGTGATGGATTAGCCTTGGCTAACAGCCAGACACCCACCCAGCCGCACTCTCACTTCTCCTCAACATGACGGGGAAGAAAATAGGTTGAGAAAGCTCATGGATCAAGATAATGGCAGAGAATTTCTTTACCAATTAGTGTCACGGGCAAAACAGACTTCAGCAAAATTAATTTAATGTCCTGTCAGTTAGAATAGATTCATGTTGTGAGACACAAAAACAACTGTTAAAACAACAATTTTCTTCCTCCCTTTCCCATGGCCAAGGTTGTTTTTTCACTCCCAACTACTCTTCCCCTCCCCGTGCAGTGCAATGGGATGGAGGATGGGTGATTAGGCTCCGTACAAAAACACACCACAGAGTCTGCCGTCTCTCTGGTACTCCTTCCTCCTTGCAGTTTTCCCTTGCTAAAGCTTGGGTTCTCCATGGGCTGCAGTCCTTCAGCAAAAAAAAAAACCCAAACCTGCTCCAGTGTGGTCTCTTCCATGGGCTGCAGGGGAAACTGCTCCAATGCCTGGAGCACCTCCTCCTCTTTCTTCTCTCACCTGTGTTTCTGCAGGGTTATTTCTCACGCTTTGTTTTCCCTCACTCCTCACGCTACTGAGTAGCATTTTGCCATTTTTTTAAATACCTTTTCCCCAAGACACCCCCACCTTGTCTGGGGGCTGAGCCGTGCCCTGCGGTGGGCGGGTTGGAGCCGGCTGGAACCGGCTGTGTCCGGCACGGGGCAGCCCCGGCCTCTCCTCACAGAGGCCCTGCAGGCCCCGCTGCTGCCGGCAACGGGCACCTGCACCCAGTGCAGATTTATATTTTGAATTAGTTTCAGTGACTATTTAAAATCCCCTAAAGTATTCTGACTGTTCAAAATGTGATTTTTTTTTCCTTCTATTTTTTCTTCTGTTCTTCTATTTTTTCATCATAGCTTGTTCTAATATTTGCTTACTTGAAATAAGTGAACAGTCATGCAAGTTTTTCTTTATGCCTTATTATTCACTCATTTTTTTCCAAACATTATTGGGTTTGCTTTAAAAACATTTATAGATTGCATAAGAAAAAAACAAATTCAGAAACTCAGCAAAATTTTGCAAAAATAGTGAACAATGCAGGAAATATAAGAAAAGCAAAATGGGCAAAATAGCAACTATGAAAAATAAGGGGAGAGAAATTTATAATAGCAGTTACATTGTTGAGTTATAATGAACTTTTTCACTTAAACTGAAACATAATGGAATACAATTACATTTTATTTCAAAATCTTTCTTGCTAATTTGAAAAAAAAAAAATTCCATTGCCAGTCCAAACTCTGCTGAAGTTTTTAAGGATTGAGTTAGGGCACCTTTCATGTTACCTAGAACTGGAATAGATTATTACTGAGATGATAACTTATAACCTAATTACAAGATTTCTAGTGCTTGTGTGAATGGTACGGTGCCAGCGTCACAGTTACCAACTTCCCTCACTGTCCCATCTGCTGATTTTGCATATGTTACATGCACAAGTTATATGGAAATCTGTACAGTTTAATTTACAAGGGAAAAAAAAAAATCATTACAGCTGAAACCAGAATAGTTAACTGATTCAGAGGTGTAGTGCATTTTGTAATATCCAACAATTATTATGTGTGAAGAATTACTGCATTCTGAAAACTAGATGAGCCAAACAGAAAAACTGTTGCTTCAACTAGTTCTGATATTTCTTGAACATTTCTTTACTGCTATGGATGGATTACTGCATGGTGCCAAAAAGCGAAAGATTACTGATTTTATACTATCATCCTTTGTATCACCTCTTGCAGGTATTTCTTAAATCAAATTTAAATTCAGAGGGCCATTGGAAAAATACTTAAGGAACATGTTCTTAAAGATTAATTTATTTCAAACTCATCTTCCAGAAGGAAAAGGTTGTATTTCTTCTTAAATAGGTAAAGGCTAAAGTCTAGCACAAAACAGCGGTATCACTTCTGTTACCAAAAGTATACTTTTCTATTTGTTGCAATTCTGGCATTGAACAGGTCCTGTGAGCAGGAGTACTTCACTCAGTAGTAGTATTGTATTAGTGTAGTAATATTAGTAACATTAGCATTATTACTACTAATAGTTAGTAATGTTACTATTAGTGTTATATGTTTTTGTCTGTTGTTGCCATTCTGAATCTTTTAGTGCTCCATAATGAGTTGCTGTTCTTAGTTCAATGTCGGAGGATAAGAACTGTTTCAAAGAGTTTTATGAATCCAGTTATTTCTCCAATAAAACAGACCCAAAAGCAAAATGATTTCAAGATATTTTGACACCAAAAAGTTAAGAGTGCATTTAAAAACCAATCTATAACTTGAAGCGTTCATTGATAGGTAAAGATAGTGAACCAAAATGTCTTGTCTGTTTTCAGTCATCTCTTAATGATATTAAAACTTTTGTCTGTACAGCATATGTAAAACAACATTTTTCAGATTAAGCAGACCATTTTCTGGTGTCAACTGCCACGACATTTTGGATGACTTTTATTATATATAAAGAAATTACATCTTTTTTATATTTTCTTTAGTGTGTGCATCTATGTTTTAGGCTGTTTACAATCTTGTGCTCTTACTGACTATAAATTTGGGTTTGACATTCTTTTCAAAGTTTTAGAGTATTATTTCATTATACAATAGAAAAAAATTATCAACACTTATTTTTTATGAATGCTGTGCTGCACAAGTTTTGTTAACCATGTATGAGAGAACTGGTCCAGCCATAAAAATGAGCAGCACCTAATAACATATAAAGCACCACCCTTTCTGAAATTTTAAAGGCCTTTTAGAAACAGATATACAGAATGACCTCTTTTTAAATTTTATTTCTCTGTGTGTGTGTTTGATATTTCCAGACTGGTAGTTAAATGAAAGGATACGTATTAGATAACCAGCTGAACTTCAACATATGTACCTGTTAACCAAGTTTCAAAAATCTTTGCTTTTTTTTTTTTTTTCATTGCCAAAGATTTTTTTTCAAAGGAATAAAAATTGTGCAGAAAATTTCTCAGTAAAACAACCTTAAAAAATGCTGTTTTCCCACTTACTCATGAGAACTTGAAAACAGCAGATACACTGCACAACTCAGACAATAAATAAGGTTTTTTGTTTTTCCTCGTAGGGAACAACAGACAGTAAAGCAATAAATATGTAGACAAACAGAAGTCTAAAAAAAGATAGTCTTAGCAGATGTAATTGGAAGAATTGTAACACAAATATATATGCAACGCAACAGTTGTACTGCTGAATTCACCATATAGTGCCCACCAATCTTCAATAAGAACATACATAAGGTAAATTGTAGACTGATAACAGGCAAAGAGAGAAACCGAAAGACAACAGACAAATATTTTCTAACATTTCACCATTAGCTAGTTAATGTATCTTGATCACATAGTCAACAATGCCCAAGAAGAAAGTAAAATCCAAATGTATATTTCCTAGAACATACTAGATATGATATATATTTCTGTGAGTTTGATTAAAAACAAGATATAGGTAGATTATAGGAAAAAAGTTTTAGATTTATTAATTTGATATTTATTTTTCATTTGATACATACAGTGCAGTTAAATACTTCCACATGCCCTTAGCAATGTTAATGATGTAACATTTAAAATTTTACTATTTTATTATAATACAGAAAACATAATATGAAAATGAGTTACTATATTCACTTATCCTAGAACTCATTAGTGATAAATTAAATAGGTTACTACTTATGCAAAACTAAGCACCTAAATTTGGCCTAGACTATTTCAGATAGGTACAAGAAAACACTTCTAGGCATTTGAGAATCTGATTAATTTTTTAGATTCACATACCAAGTAATCAGTCAAGACTGATTTGAATTTTAAATATTGATTTATTCACACACTACTTTAAAATTGTTTACAGACAAAAATAATTCACAAAAAATAATTTCTGGACACTGTGAAATGATTAATACATTTGAGAGTATTCTAATTTGCCCACAGAGAATTCAAGAACAGAGAGGGGTGAAATTCAATGAATAAATTAGAAAAACTTTCTCGGCTTAAGTTAGAATGCACAGATCAGCAAATTCAGGGTGCTTTTTTCAGTGCTTACATTGATTAACTTTAATAATCATCCCAGCATTTTCTTTAACTAGCGTAGTCTTAGCGATGCTGTTTGTGGTTATTAATGTGTGTCAGTCATTTCTATCATATGTTAATGATTGTCAAACAGTTTATTCATTGAAATAGGGCATCACAATTTAAATTGTAAGCTTATCTTGCTGATATTCTTTATATCATGTAATACATTCTTCATTTTATCACACTTTTTTGATATGGCAGATACAAATAATTGAAAAGAATATCAATAAAAATAATATTGTCATTTCCTAATTAAGCAATTCTTAAGATTAAGTAGAAAGACATCTAAAGACCTGAACTGTTTTACACACAGAATAATTAAAAAAAAAAAAAAAGGTAATTTGCATACTCAGATAATACTTGAAGTGTTCCATGTCTTGGGTAGAATGAGCTTTATGCTGAGTGTCAGTTAAGGCCCTTTTTTAGGTGGCAATTGGTATGAAAACCTTATGCTGAACTACTGCACAGGTAATTACACTTTTTAAAAGAAATAATCTATTTCCACTGAAGCAATTTTCACTTCTAACTATTTTAGTGGCTTTAAATTGTTAAGCAAATCTGAACATAGCCACACATTTGGGAGAAAGAACATCCTTATTCCGCAAAAGTGCAAATTTTATGGGAATGCACTACAGCTTATAAGAATACAAGCAATTTAGGTCAATTAGTGAGCACAGATAAATGAGTTAAGATGCTAAAATGGAATCTTCCCTTCATTGTACTGGTACCTTCTTAATACTCTTCAAAGAGAGCTGGTAAGAATCATGTTTTAATGGTTATGGAAATCCGCTTATTATTGCTGGTAAAAAAAATAAACACAGGCGGGATGTCTGAATAATCTCAAAACTCAGTTTGAGGGTTGATTTTTCTACAACATCTCATTAATTCCTGAGTATAAACAAACCTGAAGGTTAAGAGACCTTGAGATGAAGTGAAGAAACAATTTTGACAGTCTTAGAAGAATTCTTCCATAAGTGTTCAGCAATGCAACCATTTCTTAATGGTACATGTTTAAATCGTAAAAGCTATGCTTCTATGTGATTTGATTCCCTAATCTAATGTGGGAAATAGTTAAAACATTTGTGGTGAGTTTACCTGTATAAAAACTAACATAAGGCAACTATTTAGCTGATTTAGCAATATGATTACCTTGTCAGATATGGAATATGATTATAAGGGGAAATCAGTTACTTGGAGAATATATATAATTAGAGTAAAAAATTGTAAATTCATGGACACATATGGGTACTATTTTGCTTGAAATATTTATGGAAGTGCTATGTTGTCTAAATTTGATGATAAATTGTTGCTGACCTGTCATTGTGTCTAGTTTTTGGTGCAAGACTATATTAACTTTGAATTTAGGATGATGTTAATCCTTCTTGTGCTCTCTTCACACAATACAGAAGTGTGTCATCTGCAGCATGGATACATGAACAGATCAGCAGGAATTTTCAAGGATATCGACATAAATGAAAAAGTGGAAAAGAAAATCCTCTCTTACAAAACATTAAGGTAACAGTGGTATGATTAGAAATTAAGCTAAAAGGCGAGGTCAGATTCATTTAGTCAATTAAACAAATAGAAATTCAGTGGCTTTTGTTTGGTTGCGTTTTGGTTTTTAAGAAAGTAGGACTAAAGAAGTCTTGGGGATATTAATCATTATATTATTAGTTTTTATTTTATTCATTTGAAATCTGAATAGGACTTATTATTAAGGCCAGTCCTTATGAGCATACAGTAACAAGAAAAGCTAAAAAAAATACATTGCTCAAAATCAAGCAAGTTGAATACTACCCTATATGGAAAGATATTTGTCTCACTGAAATAAAAAAGGCAACTTATTAGTAAGATATTTTAAATCAGAAAGACATTATAACTGACCCACAGAAATCAAAGAAAAAACATGCAATTCTACCACTGAAGCAAAAATTACAGCATAAACAACAGATGGACAGAACAGTAAGGAGAGAAAGAAGGCAAATAAAGTTATATTTTAAGCATTTCTAGGATGTATGTCATCTATTCTCTTTGATTTTTATGGACATTCTTGACAATATTTTATTTGAATTTCAGATTATTATTCTGTACCCTATCAAAGATGTGCCAGGGGAGATAAATGGAATTATTTAATATGAAAATAAGAGCATCTTTTTATATATATTACTGTTTTCTGGGATAAGCACACACACTCTCCAACACAGACCACAGCATCAGAATTTCATGCTACTTTTGATTATCTCATGTTGTGTGTAGAAAGATCATCTTCGGAACAGGAGCACTTATTAGAATCAGCACATGATAGGTTAGAAGAATATTACTGTTAATATCAGGAGTAGTGTAGAGATTAGGTGTTCTTCCAAATATTTTCCTATGATGGACTCAGATTTTTTACCCGATACCTAAATATTGTCTTAATTTGTCTGCTCCTCTAAGTTATATATCTTATACATTATATGACATAGTAGGACACACACATCTACACAGATTTAGCTTGTATACTGTTGTGTAAAAGGGTATGAGTCTGATGCGTGGCTGAAGGAGGCCTTCCCGTTGAGTCCCAAGGTTCAGAAAGGACCCCTTGCTTTCTAAACTCCTTCTCAGAGAGGAGCCTAAGTGCAGCTAGGTCCAGTCTTAGTCCTAGACTTGGACAATGGTTTATGTCTAAAGGATTATATATAGTCACATATCAGACTCAATGTTTGCCTGTCAGAGCCCCCAAAGGATCTTTCATTGAGAAGGTTTTGAAAAGTTGAAAAAAAAAATAGGTAATTTATTAAGGTGACAGATATAAAAAGTTCAGAATTTCTGTTGATAAATGCACTTACTGTAATAGTGCTAATATATGATGATAATGCTAGCAAAATACTATCCCAGGTATTCTTCACCAAAAGGTAACAGTGCAATGCTTACCAAGAAGGTGTCCCTATCCTGCATGGAGGAGAAAGAGCACAGCCCATCAGCTGCCTCTTCTGGGTCTCCAATCTCTTCTCTCCCCCCAGGGATACTTTCCTCAATGTCCTTTATGCTCGAATCTTAGCTGTTCCCCTTCCTGGGGTGATGTTTAACATGCTTTGGGTGGAGAGTCGAGTACTATAGTCATATATGTTTAGCATGTACTTCTTTAAGCTCATTATCATATTCAGGGGTGTCAACTTTAATGTTCATTTCATGGATAATTAAGCAAAATGTCTGCCTCTGGGCACCATGACCTTCAAGATTCTGTGTTGAAACTGTTTATCTGCTTATTCTGTATTCTTTATCCAAAACAGACCTGTCTTGCTGCCGTAAGACTCCCTCCTTTGGCTGCTTCTTGTGCCAACCTTGGGGATCTCCATCCACAATGTTTGTACAAGAGATAAGTGGACACCAGCGTTTTTAACCTCTTATATCCCTAATTTGTGCAGTTATATTCTCCAGTGACCTAAACATATATTTTAATTTCAAATGAAACAAAAAATAATAAAATTATCATGACTAAATATGAACTGACCCACATTGCCATATCTTTACCATCATCCCATGAAAAGTCACAGCAGTCAAAGTCCTCAGTGACTGGAAAAGGGGAAACATAAGCCTTGTTTTTTTAAAAAAGTAAATAGGAAGACCCTGGGATCTACCAGTCAGCCTCACGTCTGTGCCCAGTAAGATCATGGAACAGATTGTCCTGGAAGATATATCAAAACATATGGAAGATAGGGACGTGATTAGAGACAGCCAACATGGCTCCACCAAGGGCAAATTGTGCCTGACTAATCTAGTAGCCTTCTACAATGGAGTGACTGCATCAGTGGATAAGGGAAGAGCTGCAGACATCATCTACCTAGACTTATGTAAGGCCTTCGATACAGTCCCCCATAACATCCTTGCCATTAAATTGGAGAGAGATGGTTTTGATGAATGGGCTGTTAAATGGATAAAGAACTGGCTGGATGGTTGCATCCAAAGAGTTGCAGTCAACAGCTTTATGCCTTATGTCCAAATGGAGATCAGTAACAAGTGGTGTCCCTCAAGGATCCTTACTGGGACCAGTACTGTTCAATATCTTCATTAATTGCATAAACAGTGGGATTAAGTATACCCTCAGCAAGTTTGAGGATAACACCAAGCTGAGTGGTGCAGCTGTTACACTGGACGGAAGGGCTGCCATCCAGAGTGACCTGGATGAGCTCAAGAAGTGGGCCCATGTGAACTTCATGAGGTTCAATAAGGCCAAGTGCGAGGTCCTGCACCTGGATTGGGGCAATCTCCAGTATCAATATAGACTAGATGATGAATGCATTAAAAGCAGCCCTGCAGGGAAGGACTTGGAAGTTCTGGTGGATGAAGAATTAGATATGAGCCAGCAATGTGTGCTTGCAGCCCAGGAAGCCCATCATATCCATCATATCAACAAAAAACAATGGCCAGCAGGTCGAGGGAGGTGATTCTCCCCCTCTACTCTGCTCTTGTGAAACCCAGACTGGAGTACTGCATCCAGTTCTGGACCCCCCAGACCAAGACACAGACTTGTTAGAGTTGGTCTAGAGGAGGGCCACAAAAATGATCAGAGGGCTGGAGCACCTCTCTTATGAGCAAAGGCTAAGAAAGTCGGGGTTATTCAGCCTGGAGAAGAGAAGGCTTCAGGGAGACCTTATTGTGACCTTTCTAATATATAAAGGGGGCTTATAATAAAGATGGTGAGAGACTTTTTACCAGGGCCTGTAGTGACAGAACAGAGGGCAATGATATTAAATGGAAAGAGGGTAGGTTTAGACTGGACATACAAATGAAATTCTTTATTATAAGGGTGGTGAAACACTGGAAGAGGTTGTTCAGAGAAGTTGCCCCATCATTACAAGTGTTCAAAGTCAGGTTGGATGGGGTTTTGAGCAATCTGATCTAGTGAAAGATGTTCCTGCCCATTGCAAGGTGGTTAGAGTAGATGATCTTTTAAGGTCCCTTTCAACCCAAACCATTTTGTGATTCTATGATCATGATTCAGGAAAGCAGTTGCTGTATCAGTAAAAAGAAACAAATATTCAATGAATAGATAAACAAAAGAAGGAGAAGACTATGGTTGCCCTTAAGACCCAGCTAGATGGCATTTCTTGGAGAATGGGAGTCCTAGAATTCTAGAATCATTTAGGTTGGAAAGGACCCTTAAGATCATTAGGTCCAACCATTAACCTAGCACTACCAAGTCCACCACTAAACCATGTCCCTAAGCGTCATGTCTACATGTCTTCTAAATACCTGCAGGGATGGTGACTCAACTACCTGTTCCAGTGCTTCTGACCTGGCAGTGTGACATAATAACCTTGATGACTCTGCTTTTACTGATATTCTTAGTAGGTGATCCTCACTGATAGAAATTATTACTAAAGATAGCCATAAACTCCTTTATAAATCAAATTACCTTAAGAAATTATGAAATTAAAGGAGAACTGTATAATTTGCTAATCAGAGTTACAAACTCATTATGAATTGCATATTTAAGAAATTTCTAAGCATTCTAAGTGCATTTGTATTAGAAGACATAAATTGCATGGATTCTTTATATATTAGATGCTACTTTAAAATTTTATTTTATTTAAGAACAGTTAATTTAATCTCTTGATTTAATGAATCCATTCACCAACATATTAAATTCTTCTATGAAATTTTTGGACACAATGCAATGAAGTCATCTTTAGTTTGGAGCTGTCAGACCACAAATTAGCATAGGGAAACATCCCCATTTATTCAATATTACCCATGAAATCTTTTAGTGAAATATTTGATCTACATCTTAGCTGTAGTAACTTAAAGAAAAGATTGTAAAGAACAAATGTCTTTTCATCTAATGTAAAAAGTGAGGTCAAACTACAAAAATATGCTGTTTGTTGATCAACATTAAAATAAAATGTTTGAATTTAATGAAAAAGAATGTCCAAGTTCAGTGAGAACTTAAAGTCTAAGTCACAATTTGGATAAAACAAACAGGATTTAGAGAAAAAAATGAAGATCCTAAGAACTGATAAAAGTTGGTCTTACCAGTGTGAAAGACTACCTATGTAAATTTGTTCTATGAAACACAAACACAGGGGTTTTATTAAAGTGAAAACCTATTCACTGTAGTTACAGTAATATTTATTTAGCACTAACAACTGGAATATAGTTTTGCCAGATACTATTGTCATTATAACAGGAAATCAATACCAAAATAAATTGCACATTATGGTACCCTGTTACCATCTAATAAACTTTGCTGCTATTTGTCTACCAAAAATATTAGGAGTGTGGTCTGGTGATCTGAGTAGTGGGCTGTGAAATTGGCACCTGTATTCTCCACCACTGCATGTAACCTTGAACATTACACTAAAATATAAATCTCAGTGTATTTCAAAGGCACATTTAATTGAAAAATACATTATAAATATCTCAAAAACTGAATGCCTCAAAAAATTATTAAGTGAAATTAGTAAACATATTTGAAAATGTACGATGTGCTTTAGTTTAAACATCAAATTATTATGAGCCTAGTATATAAGCAGAATATCAATAAAGATTTGTATAATGCAGAGGTCTAAAATGTGTTGGATGCTAGATAGAATATCTGGGAAAAAAATCACCCCCTGAATGAGAACCAGTAATATTGATCTATTAACATTAAATGAAAATCTATTATTTGAGATTTTGAGTTGCACATCATGTATGCATGTAAAATCTGTTACTGTGAAAAGTTATAATCTCCTATTTTTATTCTTTAATAAAGGAAATCCGCAAAAACCTTTCTCTTCACTGGTATGTTTCTCATTTCACAGATTACATTCTTCTGTGCCATAGAGTGTTAATCTCTTTGTTCCTTCCACTTCCTCACAATTTTAAGTGCTACCTGTATTCAAGCACATCCATTATTTACAACATTTTAATATTACTTCAGCTGAGTAAAATTAGGTCCACAAAGACAAAGTAATAGAGGCAGAAATAATTTTTTTTCGATTGTCTCCTCCATCCCACTGGGTGTGGCAGGGACTAGAGTGAGAAGCTGTGTGGTGCTTAGTTGCTGGCTGAGGTTAAACCATCACATACAGAAGTGCCAGTATCAGTGGTGATAATTTCTTTTAGTCTGCAAAAGGGGATGATGATGTACAAACTTGTAATAAGAAAGAGACTTGGAATATTCTAATTTATCATACATATATGTGAATTATTTAGGAGACTGATGGTTTGCCCAGGCCAGAAGTATTTAACTTATCACTTTTAATTTACGTCCATAGATGTGGCTCTAGTTGCATTTACCAGTTGGACTTTGTAAAGACCTTCCATTTATACCAAAAGCATTTTAGAAACATTTAAGCATATAATCTCAGAAAACTTTGAGAAAGAAATGTACTACTTTCCTAAAGTAGCTGTGTCACAGAATGGGAAACAGAGCATAAATGCATAAACGGAGAGATTTAAACCATCAAAACTTTCCCTAACATGGGAGTTAGACAGTATTAAAGTCCTTGAATTCAAAACAATGACTCAGCTAGCCTGCGTACAAGTTCAGGCTAACCTTAAGGGAATTTTAAATTAACTGGCAGCTCCTTTTTGGACAGCACAGATCTCAAGACACCTGAACTTAGGTATTTGTGCTAGTGCTCCAAACTGAATTGCTAGAAACTCAGCTCTTGCTTAAATATCAGAGCCATACAGAGACAGCACAAGGTATTGCCTAAGTCCACAGGGGAACCTATCGCTCCTGTGTTCAGAGCGTTCTTAACGTATAGTGACAGCCCTGAGTTCAGCAAGACACACAGCAGTCACAATCACTTTACAAAGTGTGTCTATCGGCACTGTCACCACCAGCTAGCTTTTATATAATGGTCTATTGTTGACATTAGTTACCCAGCAGGTAGGGGACATGGATTCCGAATCCTACACAGCATGACAATATGTAGTCAAACACTAAGCTCTCATCTTCCAGTTAGGCTAGAACAGGGACACTCAGCTGAAACTGCCCCATTTTGAGAATCAAATTTCATGTCAACCTCCTGGCAGGATGCATTGTAGATACGTGCTCCTGTTTCACAAAAGGAACTGAATAAAAGAGGATTTGGACTAGAGGGTATAATGAAGGAGTTTCATCCTCAAATACATACTACTTACTAAACTGAATAATCTGAACCTTTCCCTAAAATTATGTCAGTGTGGCTCCATGCAGTAAGACTCTCAGAAGGACACCAAACTAGTCTAAAAATATCTAGAGATCTCTAGTATTCAACATGCAGATACACATTTAAGAAATGTAGGGACAGAACAACAAAACCCTAAATGAGACTAACCTGCAAACACATGAATGCACGCTCATAAAATGAAATCACTGACTAGAACATTGCATGGAAATGCCTCTACTGCTTTGTGTAGTCTAGCCATGACTTTTAGAGCTACTCTACTGGGGATTGCTCATGTAGGATTCACGTCTCTCAACTGAAAAGACTGGAAGCTGAATGGATTTGTAAAGTGGCACAATGAAGTTAATACTGCAAGAACTCCATCAATGGGAGACACTGACCCATTGTCTCCAGAGCTCCAAACTCACTTTCTAAATATTGAGAGATATCAAGGATTAAAAAAAAAAAAA
>VXBL01009847.1:169965-183330 GCA_013400195.1 Aramus guarauna
TTTTAGTATTTAGAAATAATTTTCAAGGACATGATCTGTTTTCCAGTTCCAGTTTTGGTAAAAGTGTCATTTTTATATTTTATGGTTAAAATACAAATCATGCTATTCCTTGAGAGAAGTGATGTCTTTAGAGATTCTCTTTTCAGTTCAGAGTTCTCTTTTTAAAATGTGAAGCCAAGCTGCAATATTTTTGTAGCAGATGTGTCTCACAATCAGACAATTCTTTCTACAAGTTTCAAGTGGTATTTGGCATGAAAATCTATTAAATGTCTCAAGCATCTCTGAAAATCTTTCCTTCCTTTTGAGTAGCCTATTTTAAAGTTTTATTAAAGCAAAAAGTACATTTGACCAAAATGGCTAGAAAGCCCCTGAGTTTTCTTTCATTGTATTTTCAGTTTCATTGTGCAATTTTCGGATAATAATTAGAGATGCCAAATTCTTTTTTTCCTGCAAGTTCTTCGTATAAGATATGGTTATAATAACAGGATATCCTGATTTTTATGGCCTGAAGGCAGAAAGATATCTATGCAGTTTAACTTCTCATCACTTCTCCAGTTCACAGGGGAAGGGTTTACTTTTTCCATAATGCTTTTAATTCTGAGATAGAAACAGCACGAAGTCCTGTTTAGATTACTTACATACACACAAAAACAAACCCTCACATTTTTGTCTCCCTTGAGTTTTGAAAACCTTTTCCACTGATTTAAGTTTGAATAGTTTCAGATCCCTTGAGTTTTGATTTAATAAATCTGGTTCTTTGAAAACTGTTGTGTAGAAGATGAAACACAAAAGGGAACTCAATTAATAAGCATTATAGATTGCTTATGAGGTCACCACTGCTTGTTTCTTCAACAAATCACCATCTACCTGTTTTATTTCCAAGCCAAAAATAATGTTAAATGTACAAAGTCAATCTTAGAAAGCCTGTGGCTACACAAGGGCAGCAAAAGACTTAAAGCTATAATAACAGCTTTGCCAACTCTGTAAAGAAATTCTGTAACACTTGCCTTGGTATTTTTTTTCCCAGTTGTCACATTAAACTGGGAGTTTCACATTATTTTAGATTTTTACAGAAACTTCTAAGACCTATAGACTTGGTCTATATGCATATCACTGTTATGCAAATTGAACAATAAAAATTTTGTTTAATTTGTTAAAAATGGGATTTTTTAAAAAAATATTGCTAACAATCAACAGTGGGTATAAAATTCTCATCACTGGATTTTGAAATATTTTACATTTGCTTTGTCTTGGAGCAAAGGACTGTTGAAAGTGCAGACACAGGACTTGGGATGATAGGAGGAGATTTGGGTAACAGGCATAGTTCTTTACTCACTTTTTTTCAGAAATTACTGTTCTCATCAGGTAATTTGGTTACACTAGAAAAGGTCAGTACTGGGAAAAAGAATGTCAGGACTGGTATAATGCAGAGAAATCAGCATCTTTGCATAAGACACCTTGCAATAAAAATAGAATGAAAAAGCAAAAATAAATTCTCTTTTTGCCACACTTGTAAATACATATATAGTAGCATGTTGGCTCTTTGAACAGAAACAAAAGCTATTCATACATATGGTGGATATTAAAAACCTACAATTTTTTTTTTTTCTATTATGGGTAATTATGGGTATCCTGTTGTTATTGTGTCTTACACAGATTGACAGAGTAACCTTTACAGAAGTCTGCAGCACTTGAAGGACTGGTCTTGTGCAATCCCCTGGGCATAACATTGTGGCTGGAAAAAAAAATGAGGCATATAGTCTTCCAGAAGTCTCCTTTCATCAGTCAACAGAGTACTGGTAGAGCCAGGTTTCTGGGCCAGTGAAGTCTGTTTTGTGTGATTGTTGCTGGACAGCTCTTAGGAAAATTTGAATTGTCAGCTACGAATTGTCCTTTTCATTCCACAGAACACATGGTGCTTCTGATGTGTCATGTTGTAAAATCAGGGGCTGAAATATGCATCAGTTAGTTAAAAATAGTCTTTCAACGAGTAGAAGCTAGGGTGCGTTAGCTTTGTGCTAATGCTTTAGCTTGGATCAGAACTACTGTTTTGAAATAAATCTCATGGCCGTTCCCCACATGATATGTTTGCATAGTGTATGGAGCATGTGTTGGATTTCTTTTGTATGAAACTAACCCAGAAAAGACAACGCAGGAGTTCACAGAATGTGCTCCAGCTCTATACGGACGTTCAAGCTCTGAGTGACTGTATCAAGCTAGCCTAATATTAAACCAAAAAATGTTTGCAGTGTGGATATCAGGCCCTCAGTACCAAATGGTTTACTCCTCTGTTTTGTTCATGTCTACTCCAATGTGGCATGACTTAGACTTACGTCATCATTGAGGTCAATCAAAGCTCCTTAAAAATAATAAAAAAAAGGTAATAATAATAATAATGACGGCAACAATCAGAACTCTACATCACTACTCAAAAAGAAGAAAATAATAATTAAAAAAAGAATTAATAGAAATATATTGCATCAGTTACTTTAGTCTTTCTAAAACCTTCTAAAACACACTGGTGCAAGCCATTTACACCTGATTTCCTCTAGTTTTGTACCCATTTATATTCACCCTGTGCTGCCCTTCATAAAATATGTGAGGATTTGATTTGCCTTTCTCCTGACCATAGTTAGCATTTGTCCTGGTTTTGGCTGATATAGAGTTAATTTTCTTTCTAGTTGCTGGTATAGTGCTGTGTTTTGGATTTAGTAAGAGAACAATGTTGATAACACACTGATGTTTTTAGTTGTTGTTAGGTAGTTGTAGTGTCTACACTAAGTCAAGGACTTTTCAACTTCTCACACCCTGCCAGGTGCACAAGAAGCTGGGAGAGCACAGCTGGCCCAGACTGGCCAAAGGGATATTCCCTACCATATAATGTCATGCTCCATATATATGTAACTGGGGAATCTAGTCAGGAGGTGGGATCACTGCTTGGAAATAGAGTGGACATCAGGTTGTTGGGTTTTTTGTGCATGCAGTGAGCAATTGCATTTGTGCATCACTTATTGTATTACTATTGTTATTGTTGTTGTAATTGTTATTATTATTACTATTCTTATTATTATTCTCTTCCTTTGTTATCCTATAAAACTATCTTTATCTCAACCCACAAGTTTTCCTTTTCCTTTCTCCTCCTCATCCACTTGGGGGATGAGGGATTAGCAAGCAGCTGCATAGTGCTTGGTTACCTGTTGGGGCTAAACCACAACAGAAATTCTGTAACAGGAAAGCAGAAGGAAGACAACATCAGATAAAAATAGTTTCTGCACATTGATGTGCAGTCAGACTTGCAGTTCTCCTCCCAAAAAAAAAAAAAAAAAAAAAAAAAAAAAAAAAAAAAGGAAGGGGTGGAGGGGATAACTAACAGGAAAACAGGGAGATGTGCATTATTGTTACATAATTCTTTCTCCTTTATTCTTGATAGGTTAACCTTTTCTCCCAACTCCTTGTCTTCTTTAGCCACTGAAAAGACTCCTGAGTTAGGGGTCTCAAAATGGAGAGCAGATAGTCAGATGTTGTAAGATTGCCTCTCACCTATTTCTGAAACTGTTGATGAGATAAAAGCAGATGTATTAGCTAAGTACAGAATTTGGGTAGGTGTGCGTATTTATCTGTTGCAAACTTATTAGTTATTCATATTTCCTTATTATTTCATGAAATAGTATCATCTGATCGACATTATGCAGTAGATTGTCATGCAAACAGGCGGAGAATCTGCAGCTGCCTCAGCAGCAAGGATTAATCAGACAGTTCCAAGATGGGGAGTATATTTTTCCTGTCATCAGCCTTGTGACAGAAAGGGTGAAGGCTGTGACAGTTGGCAAGGAAGACAAGCAGGCTAGATTCCAGGAGGCAGGCAGTTTATTGTCACACATTTACACTGTTTGATACCAATGCCATTAATATTCTAATCATATCATTATTCGCTCAATTTAAAATTGATAGTACTTAATTCTATTTTATTTTAAATTGGACTTCATCATGAACATCCTAACGAAAGTGGGCTGTGAGTTACTAGCCCATTAGATTTACAATGAACAATGACATACAAAGGATGATTTAGTAGGCATCTATCCATGATCATGAACACCTTTTCTGAGGAGATTAATGCTTATGCTTTGCCAGTTCCACAGCAAGCAGGTTTCAGATGATAGTGCCACATATACCTGTCAATACATAGGAGAAAGAAAATGTAATGTTCAGTGGTTGGAAACACTTCGAACAAGAAAATACAAAATGAAGGTTCAGTCACATAAGAAAGCAGAATCTGCACATTTTCCTCCTGACAAAACGCAGAAGTATTTCTTACATTCCTCCACACATGACTGTGTGGACAGGTATCTCCCATCTCCCCTTTGAATCAACTCTAATGCTTGTTAGGCTACATATTAAACTAGTTGAATTTGCTAGAAATCTACCTGCTAAAAAAAATCACTAACTGTGTACTGGGTTTGCATGGCAATGTTTTGGTAGTGGGGAGGCTACAGGGGTGGCTTTTGTGAGAAGCTGCTCCATGTCCAACAGAGCCAAAGCCAGCCGGCTCCAAGATAGACCCACTGCTGGCCAAGGCTGAGCCCATCAGTCAAACCTGCACAACTGCAGCCAGGAGAGGAGTGAGAAGATGTGAGAGGAACAACTCTGCAGACACCAAGGTCAGTGCAGAAGGAGGGGCAGGAGGTGCTCCAGGTGCTGGAGCAGAGATTCCCCTGCAGCCCGTGGAGAAGACCATGGTAAGGCAGGCTGTCTCTCTTCAGCTCATGGAAGTTGATGGTGGAGCAGATATTCCCCTGCAGCTCATGAAGGACCCCACGCCGGAGCAGGTGGAGGCACCTGAAGGAGGCTGTGACTCCATGGGATGTCCACGCTGGTGCAGGCTCCTGTCAGGACCTGTGGCCCCATGGAGAGAGGAGCCCACACTGGAGCGGGTTTGCTGGCAGGACTTGTGACACCATGGGGGACCCATGTTGGAGCGGTCTGCTCCTGAAGGACTGCAGCCCATGGAAGGGACCCACGCTGGAGCAGTTCATGAAGAACTGTAGCCCATGGGAAGGACTCACGTTGGAGAAGTTCATGGCAGCCTGTCTCCTGTGGGAGGGACCCCAGGGTGGAGCAGTGGAAGAGTGTGAGGAGTCCTCCCCCTGAGGAGGAAGGAGCGGCAGAGACAATGTGTGATGAACTGACCACAACCCCCATTCCCTGTCCCCCTGTGCTGCTGGGAGGAAGGAGGCAGAGAAATCAGGAGTGAAGTTAAGCCTGGAAGAAGGGAAGGGTAGGGGGAAAGTGTTTTTAAGTTTTAGTTTTATTTCTCATTACTTGACCCTGATTTGATTTGATTGTTAATAAATTGGATTAATTTTCCCCAAGTTGAGTCTGTTTTGCCTGTGATGGTAATTGGTGAGTGATCTCTCCCTGCCCTTATCTTGACCCATGAGCCTTTCGTTACATTTTCTCTCCCCTGTCCAGCTGTGGAGGCAAGTGACAGAACGGCTTTGGTGGGCACCTGGCCTCCAGAGAGGGTTAACCCACTGCAAACTGTGTGGTCACTAAAGAGAAAAGTATAATTTTGTACTTCATTGTGTCAAGAACATGTTAATTCATAAACAACAGGATCACATCTGATTTCATAAAGTCATATTTGCCCTCACAGAACAAGGACTGTTTGTTTCTGGTCAGGGTTAATAAGCCAGATGGCTGGACAGAAAGAAAATTCCGATTTGAACTTGATATAAATAGCTTAAGTAATCTCACTCTTCAATTTCTTCTATTATTTTAATCAGCAAATTTTTATTATAAATATCGTAATTTTGGTCTATTCTGGACATGGGGTACACTACTATTTCTGATCTGGTTTAGCTCATCTGGAGTTTAGCAGTGATCTGAAGGAAAGATGACCAACTCAGTGTCTGCTTACCAAAGCACTAATACTTTTATGGAACAAGGCGCCACAGCAAATGCTTTACCATTTTAACACATTCTGCAGATTGCTCAAGTTTGCTCAGACCATTCTGAAAGTTGCTTCACAGGGCCAAACTAAGAAGAACCTCCTCCACTGGTAACCCAGAAAATTTACTGGAATGCAGCAATGTATTGGTGGCATACCTTAATCCTCTCCTAAGGCAAATTGTTCCCTTCAGGCTCAAGAGAACCTAACAGCCTTGTATGTTTGGATAGTTGCCGTAAGCGCAAGTATTCTTTGCCTCATTGGCCACTTTGCTTCTGAGAATGTGCCATTCCAAAGGGAATGGCAAGGCAAGGAATGGCAAACATTTTCTAATGGTTACCTATATCCAGCTGACTAGAACTTGCAGGAGGACCTGAATCGTGCCATTAAATATTTAGAAAATTAAGTATTTATGAAAGGCAAACTAGATCAGACTTCTTCACATTCCTAGTTTCCAGTGAGGCAGCACTAAATTAGATGTAATGAATTCTAGCATTCATTAAATCAGAAAGGTGAGGCATTTTGCATATATTGTGTTTCAGAATATGTTTTGTGATTTGAGAAATATTTCCCTGTTGCCTAAAGCGTATTCAGCATAGACAAGGACACCTTGCTCCATGTACAAAACAATATTTATCTCCCTGTTAGATGGAACTTCTAAAGTCACAAGAATGTTCTAAATTTTATTTTTCAGAATGAATAGTAACTGCTGTGCTTGAGATGCAGTCAGTCATCTGTATTCACACCTTCATGAAGTGTCATTAGGAATAGTGAAAATAGCCCAAGAAAAATTAATTGTCTGAATTATTGTTACAAGTGCAGTAATTATGATGTTTAATGCAAAAGTTAGAAACATTTTAACTTTAAATTGTATACTTAATCTATTCTAAAGAAAAAAACCCCAAACAATTATCTCACATTCAGGTTGAAATAAATTCAGTTTTCCAAAGTAATTTCTTGCTGTCTGGTCTACTTTAAGTTGCATTTCTGAACTGATTTAATTAACACTGCACAGTTACAGCCTTTACTTGTAGATTTCAGTTGTTGTAATTGTGATTCTTCAGAAAAAAAAAAAAATCTGTGCAGCTAGATTTAACTCTACTCCAGATATTAAAAAATCTTGAACTTTTTTGTTCAGTTTAGTAGATATTGCATTATATGATAAAAAATTTGTAACAGGTTATCAAGATGAGTACTCTTGCTATGTAAGTCTTACTTTTATTTATAGAGGTTTTTATTCTTTTCACTTTAGTCGAACATGGCAAAATGTGTTGTAAGCTATTGTTCTACATTTGTGAAAGACCATTGCATCCTTAATTATGATTTATTTAATATTTTTTTAAATTAAATCTCAACTGAAGAGGAAACTATCACATATGGTAAAAATAGGGTTTTTAGCAATGGTATGTTTTTCCTAGTACACACACAACCTTAAACATCTGTTTTGATTGTATGTGCTGAATTATTGATTTAAAAATGTCAAAATGCAACATTTCTTGTTCTGATTGAAAGTATATGCATTTAACTGATTCAGCATTATTAGTATGATCACAGAATGAACTTCATCCTACATTCATCATTTTACCCATGGCATCAGCCCTTTGCCTATGAATGCACTAGAAATATTTTTTAATTAAAATAGTAGATTGTGTATCCGTGTCCATTTGCTACAAATTCTTACATCATTTGCATTTAACCTTTGTGCACTTTTCTTGTTTGTCAATATCAACATGTATAGAACAGTACATTTCTGCTGAAACAGTAATAACACAAAACACAAATGTTACTTTTCAGGAGTTTTCTATTTAGAATTATCTGAACTAAAAATGGAAGAATTAGAATCTGATGCACTGACTAGAGATTTCAGATTTCAGGGTTAAGCTTATTTCACTACCATCAATCTACAATAATGATAATTACTGAAGGAAATACCTCTCACCTAACTTTAGTCATCTGTTATGTAAAAGTGTATACCTTAGGTGATATCCTTAGGCTTCTGTTAGAGCTAGTGAAAAGAAATAGACATTTTTAGGGTATGATTTATCCACCATGTTAAACGTCTGTATAAGAATAAAATAAATGATACCTTATAAATGATTCTTTTTCCTCATTAACTACAAAATGAGCCTTGGGTATCTGTTTGAGGTACCTACATCTGTGCTACTTCCTAAGTTCGACAAAATATATTGTAACCTAAATGTCAGTAAGACATTTTAAGAAATCAGCATGACTTCAGAATAATATCACTGATAATATTCCATCTTCACTGTCTATTGATTCACTAGTAAATAATTTCAGTGTATATTAGTGGTTTTTTCAGTTCAGTTTTTGATACAGCCAAGAATAAAATGAAGCTTAATGCTTTATCCTTCCCTCTCTATTTTCAGGAGAAAATTTGGGGAAAAAAGGAAAAAGGGATTTGTAGTGACTCCAATGTTGGCCAGAATTGCAATTGTAAACATCTTAATGTTTAATGCTTGTGAGCTTCACTTGCCTAAAGATAAACAAAGATATCTATTTAAATTGCCCAAATGTATCCTTCTTGTTCTCAAGATGTTGTTCCAGGAAGAAGTGTGTTTCCTGTGGCACATCTTCAGGCCTATAGAGGTGTCTCGAAGATCATAATAAAGCTCAGATGACATTAGATACTGAGATGTAAGGTAACTGATTTGAGTCCTAAATACCCTGTTCACACGTTTATCACAGTCAAAACAGTCAATGGAGTCACCTAGTTACTCAGTTGGCTGGCTCAGATTCCATCGTTTGTAATAACCAGATCTTCACTGACTGTGTAGGAGAGAATAAGAACCTACCACTGTCTGTAGACAATCTAGACCTGAATTCCAACCCAAGGGTTGTAGTCAGATGCATAAACATAAGCATCTAGAGATCTTTTAGAAGCCTTAGATTATCCAGATTGTTTCCACAAGGCTGGCATGTATGATCTGGATAAATGGGATATCAAATTTTCTGGGGCATTAGGAAGAAAGAAGTCAAGGTTATCTTTGACACTATTCACTATTCTTTGACACTAAGAATTTATGCTCTCAGAAACTTCACCTTCAGTCCTTCTTTAAAAAAATGGGAATTTCTTAAAAACACATTTTCAAAATTTCAGGAAAAGCATGAAAATTTATTTAAAATGCATAGTGAATGACTAAATGTGGTAGGTTGATTTTGGCTGGCTGCCAGACACTCACCCAGTCGCTCTCTCACTCCCCTTCCTCAACAGGACAGCAGGAGAAGATAAGATAAAAAAGCTCATGGGTCAAGATAAAGACAGGGGCATAAGCTACCAATTACCATCATGGGCAAAACAGACTTGACTTGGGGAAAATTAATTTCTTGCCAGTTAATATAGAAATGGACAGTAAGAAACAAAGACAACACCTTCCTGCCCACCCCTCCCTGCCCTTTTTGCCCAGGCTCAATTTCACTCCCTTACTTGTGACTCTTCTACCTTCCCCCACCTCAGCAGCAATGAGTGATGGGGAATAGGGGCTGCGGGCAGTCCATAAAACAGCTCCTCTCTGGTGCTCCTTTCTCCTCACGCTTTTCCTCTGCTCCAGTGTGGTCCTGCCCGCAGGCTGCACAGGAATCTCTGCTCTGGCACCTAGAGTACCTCCTCCTTTTTCTCCCAACTTGCTGTCTGCAGGCCTACTTCCTTCACATTTTCTTCCCTCCTCTCTCTCACAGCTGCTACGTAGCATTTTAAAAATGTTTTTGAAATATATTTTCTTAAATACATTTTCTCTGAGGTGCCCCCACCTTGGCTGAGGGGCTGAGCCGTGCCCTGCGGTGGGCGGGTTGGAGCCAGCTGGAACCGGCTGTGTCCGGCACGGGGCAGCCCCGGCCTCTCCTCACAGAGGCCCTGCAGCCCCCGCTGCTGCCGGCGCCCCGGCACCTGCACCCAATATATTAAGGAATGAAAAGCCAATACTATTTCAGTCTTTTTCAGAAAACGATGATTTTTTGAAAACTGCCTCACTGTAAAGCTTTTTCTTTTTTTTTTTTTTTGGCAAAACAGTAGTCAAAATATCCCTGTTAAGTAGATGATGCCTGATAATCCTAAAAAATCTATTGTTATAAAGACACCAGTGAGAATACTTCTGTATGTTACTTAGATGAATTTCCCTTTGTAATATTTTTAAATACATGCTGTAAGCTTTTGTTTGTTTAGATTTGTGTGAGAGGTAGCGAGTGCAGGTGGGACATCTTGTGAAACACATCTGAGGAGGCATGGATTTGAAAAGAGGAAAAGAATAAAAGAATAAGGTAGAAAATTGTTAACTTTAAATGTTCATATATCAGACTGCAAATTATTCTTTACCTTAACTAACTTAAGGCTCTGTGTTTGAATGAAGGATCTTAGCCTTTCTAAGATTCACTGTTCTCATATTTTTAAGGTTGGAGTTTTTTTCTTGGTTTTTTGTTTATTTGTTTGTTTGTTTTTGGTTTTTTTTTTGGTTGTTGTTGTTGGTTTTTTTGTTTGTTTTTTTACACATGGAAACAGAGAGTGCTGAATAATAATTTTGTGCTGGAGCTGAAGCTCCAGGTAATACAGTAAACTTGTATTCATCTACAATTAAAAAATGTGACATTTGTATATAGCTACAGAAAATCTAAGAGGTTTTTTTTCAGCAGAAAACTGTCAAAGTTTTCTTCTGCACATAAAAATTTTGCAGATATACAATATAAATATCACAGCTAACTATAAATGATGGACAACTAAAACATCCCCAGAAACTGACTGGATGTGCTGTATAAGAGTAGTAATATATTGACCTTCTTAATGTCTAAACATCATGATAAGAAAGTTTGCAGTGAATGAGAAAGTAAGAGCAATGTATTGAAAATTCAGTACATGAGAAATGAGAATGACAAAAAGTTCCCAAATCAGGACATGCAAATGCTAAAGTGTATGCAGAACTCAGAGAATTTGCATTGAGTGGAAGTGATGTTGCTATTTTGATTGTGCCTACTGCATAACGGGTGATTACTTCATGACAGAGAAGAATGATCCTTCTCTCTCTCATCTCTCTAGGTAGTTACATAGCTGTCATCACTTCAGTACATGAATGTAGTTTCCTTTTCCTTCATTTATGCAACACATCATTCATCTACTTTATGTACACCATTTAGAACTCCTTGCAGGAAGTCTCCATGACAACTTGTGGTTGCAATTAGTTTCTATCAAGTTAATTTCAAAAGTTATAAGCCATCCAAGTTTCTCTTGGATTTTCTCACAGCTGGTTTCCTTTGGGATACTAAGATGCTCTTAAAGAAAAATATTAGTGCAATGTTCACTAGTCTGAGGCTATTCATTGTAACTTTTGGCAATAGACGAAAACTGATAAATGGATAGTTAGAAGACATAAAATTGTTGTCATTGACAGATATTTGCTGTTTCATTTTATAATGAATCAGACATATAAAAAGGATAATAACAATAAAGATTTTAACAATTTTAATAATAATTTTCAAAAGTCAGTCTCAAAATTCTAATATACTGATAGAACACCTAAGAAAAAGGGAAAGTTAATAGTAATCATAACCATTTTCCATTACTGAACTAAATTAGATCATGGGTAGATATCATAATAGTCACTCTTGGGAATGATCAAAATAAGTTCAATGTAGTAGAATTTACTGTGCATTAAAGAATTCACTGGGTTCAATATTACACATTACTTTATGAACATTTTTCAAACCCTATATCAATGCATTCTCTTGTGAAAGTCCACTGGTTTCAATAAAGTTTTATAGCTTAAGTGAAAAAATTATAACAGTAACAAAGGCACCACTCCTCACACTTTTAACATTATATTTTTAAAATTCAACACTTCCAATTTTATTTTCATTTAATACTCCAAAAGTGTGTTCTCGTTTGAGTAAGACCCTCTGAATTTTCCTATGATGGTATGAGACTGTAGGTAATATATGTTCTGTATTATTATTAAAATTTACTACCTACTAGTATCAGAGATAATTACAGTAGTTAACAATTAAGTTTTACTTCACATTCAGGCTTTGTTCTGCTGTTTATCAGCCATGGTAACAAAATAAAGTTAATCCAATTGGCAACACATAATTTATCAACAACATCTAGAAGCAGCATGCTTCATATAAATGAAACTTTGTTCAGTGGTATTGTTTTTAAGCATTTCCTATTCTAGCAATTAATCCTCTCTCCAGCTTTGTCAAAACCACAGTAGATATCATGGTTTCATCAAGGTTTCCTTCAAGGTTTCTTTTCCTACAATTATTAAACATTAGTTTATGTATTCTCCTCAGGTCCTATTTATTTAAACAGGAATTGTGTTTTCCCAATGAAGTCAAAACTAAAAGTATACATGTATACATATATTTATATACTGTTTATATATCTGACATTCAGTCAAACTTCAGAATGTTAAAAACTAGAATTTGTGACTGGACTAAGGAAAAGAAAGGCACCTTTTAACATTTATTAATATGAAAATGAAGAAACCCTTTTTGATTAAGCCACAATAATTTAAAAACCTAGGTGTGCTGGTCTCAGGGGGTAAGCACACTGCAGTTTTCTTGTACACTGCCTTTCAACTATTAAACTGTATACAAATTTGCAGCTGCCAAGTGTCAAGTCATTGATTTTCCTCCCTACTAGGCAACAGCTGCTCTGCTCACTCTTCAGAAATCCTCCTCTCCAGATGACATTGGGAGTGTAACAAGAGACTTCATTAATGATCAAATAAAGCCATGAACTACTCCAAGAAAATGCCCCCAAAATAAACTTTTAGTAGAAATGTACAAATGAACCACAGAAGAGATTGGTGGGAGCAAATGTGGTACTTACCTGGAATCCTGTCATACGAATATCAATTTTCTAATTAATATACTGTCTATTGCACAAATACTTACTTTGTCTACTAGTAAAATAAAGACAGATTCTTCAGATATTGTGTTCACTCTTCTTTTGAATCTTAAACAATATTTCTAATACTGTTCCCTAAAATGGGAAAGGATGATCTGTGACCTGTTAACTGAAGAATTAAAAAAAAAAAAAAAAAAAGAAAAAATGTTGACAACACATACAGCTCCAGTGAGTAGATTTACTCTGGTAAAGACTCTAGTCAAAAGGTAGATTTTGTTGCTAAACATACAGCTCATTTTTTTAGCCTTTTTATAAAAATACAAGATTAATCCTACCTAAGTAGGTAGGATGATGGCTAGGTTGGCTAGTTTTTCTCAGGACAGTTTGGTTCATGCCTTAACTTACAACTTCCGTGAATTTCTCCACTGTGAGTCCTTCCCACAGGCTACAGCTTTTCATAAACTGCTCCAGCATAGGTCTCTCCCATGGGGTGCAGTCCTTCAGGAGCAGACTGCTCCAGCGTGGGTCCCCCACGGGATCACAAGTCCTGCCAGCAAACCTGCTC
>VXBL01009847.1:184513-239433 GCA_013400195.1 Aramus guarauna
TTGCATTGGGTCTGGCTGAGATGGAGTTAATTTTCCCCATAGCTGTCCCCACAGTGCCGTGCTGTGCATTGGCAGCTAGCAAGGTGTTGATAACACACCGGTGTTTTGGCTGCTGCTGAGCAGTGCTGGCACACATCAAGGCTGTCTCTACAACATTGCTCCCCCTCTCACCATTAGGCTGGGGGTGGGCAAGATCCTGGGAGGGGACACAGCCAGGACAGCTGACCCAAACTGACCAAAGGGATATTACATACGATATGACATCTGCTCAGCAATAAGAAGCTGAGAACTAGGGGGAGGATCTGGAGGGGGGGCATTAGTTTCTCTTCTGAAGCAACTGCTATGTGTACTGAAGCCCTACTTCCCAGGAAGTGGCCAGACATCACCTGCTGATGGGAAGCAGAGAATAATCTTTTGCTTTTGCCTTGCTTCCACATGCTGTCTTTTGCTTTTGTTATTAAATTGCCTTTATCTTGACCCATGAGTTTGGGGTTGGTTTTTTTCCGTCTTATTTTTCTCCTCTCCTTGTCCTGCTGAGGAGGACAGTGATAGAGCATCTTGGTGGACACCTGGCATCTAGTCAAAGTTAAACCACCATAAAGATGAAAGGAGAATATAAAGAAGCAACAAAAAACAGAGTTAAATATTTTTAAAATACTATACTAGAGTTAATAGCCACCTTACTTGAAAACAAAACTGCTTTCAAATTATCATGGACAAGGCACAATTAATCTAAACCTGTTGTAAATTATTCCAGATTCTGACTCACAAGTGACATTTTTTTTACCTATGATTATTTTATCTCTTTTGTGAAAAACACAAACCTTGTTACTTCCAAGTATTACTACATAATTCTCACTTTGTAATTCCCATGTGTAAATCTTTAAGCAGAAAACTATCAAACCTTTCGATTGTTTGTCATGTATTTATTCTGATGTCATCTTGGGCAATGCACTCAAAAACTGGGAGGGGTCACAGCCAGGACAGCTGACACAAACTAGCCAAAGGGATATTTCATACAATATGATGTCATGCCCAGTATATAACTAGGGAGTTGGCCAGGAGGCAGAGCAGCTCAGGAACTTGCTGAGCATCAGCTTCGGGTGGTGAGAAGTTGTGCTTTTCATCACTTGTTTTGTATATTTATTATTATTATTATTGTTGTTGTTGTTATTCCTTTTCTGTCCTATTAAACTGTCTTTATCTCAACCCACAAGGCTTACTTTTTTTTCTTTTCTATTCTCTCCCCTTCTCACTGAGGGGGGACGGTGAGCAAACAGCTGTGTGGTTGTTTTAGCCACCATCCAGGTTAAACCACAACAGAGCCTATGGATAAATATTCAGTTCATAACTGGATTCTCAAAAACTTTTGAAACTGTCCACAGTATCAGTCTCTAATGAAATAGAACAGAATATTCTCTCAGCACTTTTAACAGATTAAAAGATGCAGAACAAAAGATATAGAAAAAAAAAAGTTCAAAGTTTCAAAACACAGAAATGCCACCAATTGGATACTGCAAGTTTTCATATTTCCATGTAGCCTGCTATGTAAGTGGGGACCACAGAAAGAGCTTACACTGGATCCTTGACCAACCATATATTAATTAATTATGAATTCACTCCTTCACATTTGTTGGACCAGATCACTCCAACTGGCTGTGTGAAAGCCAAATTTATTATAGGAAAGCTTAATTTTCAACAGTGTGGATGTCAGTCAGTCAGCCATGGGCTAGAGGTCAAGCCAGGTCCTCTTCATTTTTTGATATAAATATAGTCTAGATGTCTGCACTTTCAACATGTTCATAAATAATATATGGAGCATTAGGCAGAAATTAGCTGAGTTTGTACACAGCATATAATTATTCAAGGGTGTCTAATTTAGGTAAAAATGAAAAACTATATAAGCATCTCATAGTAACTGGGTGGGGGAAAAAAAAAAGGAAAATACATTGAATACTCAAATTTGGAAAAAAACAGGGACACACTGGAAAAATAACCTTAGCAGTAGATACAAAGTGTAATCATTTCAGTTTCAGATTTAATCGTTTTTCAGCCAAGATGGTTGTAGTTACCTAATATTCTAAAATCTGAATCAAGTCTGTTAAGGTGCCTTCTTTTCTACTCTATAGAGAGATAAGAGTAAGGTAAGTTCCTTACAAAGGTTTTTCATCCAAGACTAAAAGTGGCCATCATTCTCAGGGAAAAAGGATCTTCAGGGAAAATTCTGAAATATGCAAAAATATTCTAAAATATAACAAATAAATGTAGGAATTTTTAGTAAAAAAGTTAAGAACATAATGGAACACATAATCATGCATAACTCTATGTTGCACCTACAGTTTGAATATTACACATGCTTCTGTTCACAGTATTTGATAAAAAGAATTGTAAAATAGAGAGAATGAGCATAAATCACAGAATGACAGAATCACAGAATTGTCCTGATAAAAGTCTTTCCAAAGAAAGTGTTCATTTTCATGGAACTGTTTCCATATCTCTAATTTACCACATCTGCATTTACCCTTGCTGGAAAAGGATCAGGTCAGAGAACACTTTTAGGTAAACAGGACATACTACATAAGTCCATGGGTCCTGATGGGATGCATGCACAAGTACACGTGATGTACAAGTACATGTGATGCACGCACAAGTACAAAGTGATGTCATTTCAAGGCCACTCTCAGTAATGTTTGAATGATCATGGTGATTGGAAGAGGTACCCAAGGAATGCAGGAAAAGAAATGCCACTCCTATCTTCAAGGAGAGCAAGAAAGAGGAGTCAGGGAACTACAGGCCAGCTACCCTCACTTTGATCCTTGGAAAGGTGATGGAGCAACCAACCTGGAAACTGTTTCCAGGCTGGGTAGAGAAGGTAATTGGGAGCAGTCAGCATGCATTCACAGAATCATAGAATCACAGAATGTCAGGGGTTGGAAGGGACCTCTGGAAATTGTCCAGTCCAACCCCCCCTGCTAGAGCAGGATCACCTACAGCAGGGTGCACAGGGTGGTGTCCAGGCAGGTTTTGAATATCTCCAGAGAAGGAGACTCCACAGCCTCTCTAGGCAGTCTGTTTCAGTGCTCTGTCACTCTGAAAGTGAAGAAGTTTTTCCTCATATTGAGATGGAACTTCCTGTGTTCCAGTTTGCTCCTGTTGCCCTTTGTCCTGTCACTCAGCACCACTGAGAAGAGTCTGGCAAGATTCATCAAGGGGAAGTCATGCTTGACCAACCTGTTAAACTTCTATGATGAAATGACTGGCCTGGTAGGTGAGAGGAGAGCAGTGAATATTGTCTGATGACTTCAGTAAAACTTTCGACATCCATAGGATGCTCATGGAGAAGCTGATGAAATATGGGCTAGATGAGCAGACACTGAGGTGGATTGAAAACTGGCTGAATGACTGTGCCCAGAGGGTGGCACAAAGTCTCGCTCAAGGCCAGTAACTAGCAGCATACCAGTAACTAGCAGTCAATATTGGGTCCAAAGCTGTTCAAAATCTTCATTAATGTACTGGTGCTGGTGCTAGCTTGTCAATGAACATTAAAAATGTAAAGAATTTTGTTGTTTTCTTTTGGGTTTTCTTGTCCTATGATAAAACGCCCATAACTATAGTTCATTAGGCACAAAGTAAGTGTTCTTGCATTGCTTTTCTGAGTATAGAATCCCACAGTCCATCATTTTTAGACATCTCCCAAAGCTAGGTTCAGTTTGCTTCTTAAAGTCAACAGAGAGAAATAAACATATCTTAGAGAGTGATTTCTTTGACCTGTTTCAGATATTTACGTAGGAGATGATCTGTACAGTGAAAGTGTTCCTTTCTCTTTACTGATTATAAAGAGAAGGTATACAGTTCAGATGTCTGTACTATAAGACCCTGTCTCTGGTGGACGAACATCAATCAAAGCATTGAAGTACTTTAGTCATTCCTTGGTCTACTCATACAGATTCAATATTTACTATGTAATACATATTCTTAAAAAAGTAATTTCTGTGAGCTAAAAATAAAATGCACACAAATTAAACTATGTAAGTTTTTGATTAAATTTAATTACTTTTACCATGCAAAATTATAAATATGGCTGCCTCATTAGAAAACTAAACAGAAGTATAAACAAAAAATTATTTTCCATATGCATCTTTTATCATTAGAAATTATTAATGAGCTAATGAATTTACTATGCCTGTTAAAATTATTAGTTTCAGTTTTAATAAAGTCAGTTTTCAAAGTTTAAAAAAAATAAAGTACAAAACTTTCAGGTTAAAATTGCAACCCCAAGACCTGTTATCCTGTTAGATAATTTTAATTCCCACTAAAATGATGAGGCATACATCTAAAGAAAGGTGAACCTGTAAAGGATACTTTTATGATTATGCACAATACAGATTAATAATCAGCAAATCTTCCAAAACATGCTTGATCTGTGTTCAGATAAAAGCAAAACTTAGAGAATGGAGATGATTAAATATACACCTTAAAAAGAATGGTACATACATCATAAGAAATATTACTTGAAAATTAATTGTAGTGGCCTTATATATTAAAACTAGTCCATAGATTGAAAACTGTCTGAGGAACAGTAAAGGAAGAATAATGAACAGCAGTATGTAAGATCTGGATATGCAGTATAAAATTAGTAACTTTATTAAAGTCTGGAACAGGCAATAAGCTGCCAATTAATAGCAAAAATTCTTCTAAGATGGAAAATATTGCAAATGATAAATACATGGAAGAGAGAGAATTAGTTGTGAGCTAACAAATTTAGAGTATGCTCAAGCAAAAAAATAAAATTGAGACAGTATTTCAGACATTGCCTAGAAATATGTAATTAATTTCTCATTTTAAGAAAGCAGTCAGACTTAAAGTGCAAGAGATATCACTGAGAATGTTTGTATCACATTCGTATGGGAAAAAAAAAAAAAAAAAAGCCCAGAACAGACATGTTAGGGTTGAATTGCAGAAACAGAAGAATTACAGAATCTAAATTACCAGGTAGGAAAAAAGATATTGTCCCATTCTCAATATATCCGTTAAGACAAATTCAAATGCAATGTAATTGTGAGCAGTGAAGGACTCTTCTTAGCACAGAATAGATATTTTATGTCTCACCTCCTGAGATGAGATGAGCAATATGCCTTATCAAAACCAGTGAGAGAAATGTGTTAACTGACAACCTCACAATTCATTTCAGGAGACAAATCAATTCTATATTTATGAAGGTGAACTCTGTGTGGAGTACCAGATGCAAATTATGTTTCTAACCTTTACCCAGTCAGATACTGCTCTGAATTTCAAACAAAAAGCACATGTTCCCCTTCATCCAATACTGACTGAAAGAGAGTTAGGGACTTGTGCCACAAAACGGCCTGAACACAAGAATCACATTATATAAGAGAACTGTAAACAGAATTCAGGCAGGACTTGGTGACTAAACCTGAGCCCCTGAACTTCAATAGATCTTCCATCAACAGAAAAGCCTTCTAGAAATCTTAAGATTCTGAGGTTTATATTCATCTGGTATGGGCTTGAGCACAACCTTAGCCTTGAGTTCAGTCCCAAGTGTGGATATCTTTGTTCTATTCCTTCAAATTTGCTATAATATTCATTAGTAATTACTTAATAGTTGCTTCCGCATCTCAACTGCATATGCCCCTGTACCATGAATGAAACCGTTCTAAAAGCAAAGTATCTCCAAAGAGAGATTCCAATGATGATTGGCCAAATCACAAGGACATTCAACAAGTATTCATGTTTTACATTTTTTCATTCAAAAAAAAAAAAAAAAAAGAGTGTCTGTTTTCTCCCATATTTCATGAACAAAAATATCTTTGTTAGCTAGTTCTGGCAATAAGGAAGGTCATGCAAAAACCACCTTTGACAAAAGCATTACTTGAGGAGCTTATTAAATACAGTTGGACTGCTAAATTAAATAGACAAGTCATGTAGGATAAGAGCAGAATCTGACTGCTCTCCACTCTCACTAACCAATCAATGCTGAAAATATAGTTTTTAAAAAAGGTCCAGGAATGAGAGGCACAGTGTCATTCTTATAGTATGTCTTATAACAGGACAAGGCTGTTTTTCAAGTACTTCTGTAGAACTGGGGTGCACAATTCCAGTTTTTGTTAGACCATCTCACAAAGTGTTAGCTTTCATTCCTTATGTTCTACTTACAGACTGGCATTTACATTACACTCAGTTTAAATCCAGGCAGTGGATAAAAATACTAGTAAAGGTTTGAAACCTTCCCTTAGCTTGTATCATTGGCAATAGCATGCAAAGTTTAGATGGAAAAATTTTGCTCTCTTGGCTCAGTGCTTCTTTTAAAAAAAAAAAGTATTTGAAGTCTGATGTAGGTTAAATGAAAGGTTGCAGTACTCTACATAACCTCTCCAAATATAAAGACATAACAAGTTTACTTCAGTGATATCCTGAAATAAATACATTCAAAGAGATGGTATTAGATACAGACTTTTTTTGCCTTTATTCCAGTGAAGTACCTATAATTTTCCTTCAAGGTCAAACTGTAGGATGTTCGATCTGAAGCAAAACCACAACATTTCTTTCTGCTAAATCTTGATTTCCTGAAGCTCTGCTGTGCTATTTGAGCACCAAGATCTAAATCACAGGTTCTGTGTTCATTTATGAGTCCAGTTTAATGCCAGATGCTATCCTCTTAATGTCTAACTTCAGGAAGTTAACTAGAATTAGGCAGTTACTTAAGAGATTAGATGGTATCACATGGTATTAAAAAAACCAATAATCAGTTTTAAATGAAGCAGCTATAAGTCTAGCTAACACTCAGCATTAGCAGAAGCTAACACTAAGATAAGAGAAAGTTGGGTTATTTTGTAAATATAATCTAAGGACACAATGCATAGCATCAACTAAAGTTGTTATTAAATTTTTTGTAAAACTTCAATGTTGCTATTCTGCTAATGAAATGGCCAAATGCTTTATAACCTTACAGTTCCACTGAAAAGATTTTCCTCCCCAGTAGCAAGTTATTAAACAGGACTACTTGGAAGAACTACCTGAAAATACTGCAGACCCCTGCGAAAATGTACTGAGACCTTGTTTTTCACACTGGCATTAGACTTTGATGAAACCCAACCTGTAAATGTGTAACTTCTGGATGTGGCCATCAGAACCTTATACAGACTCCACAAGTAAGCAGTAATGAGGAGAAACTCATCTGTTAACTATAAATAAGTAGAAGGTCAATGTTCAGACATGACCTATACCCACATTTTCAGTATGTTCCCTCAAGTATTATGGGCATAGAGACAAAAAAAAAAAAAAAAAAATTACTTCTTTTAATCAAGAGAGCTTCTGAAACTTTAGAGAATAATATATCCCCCCAGTGAAACATTATCTAGCTCTATTTCAGGCTAAAAGTACTCAGTTGAGTTTAGTCACAACTAGTTTTCAAGTTGCATGATTTTATTGCAGTATGTGTTTACTAGGATGTGAGTGAAATGCTACAAACACTGTATAAATCTTGTTTTTCCATAAACCAAGTTTCCCTGCCTCATTGTAAGAAACTATATCACACAGTAAACACTATCAAACAAAACATTTTTCAGCTGTGTCTGTTCAGTGGTATCAAGCAACAGCAGCGCATTTCTTAATACTAAGTCAGAACATATACTTTGCAAAAGTAGTGTCAACAATGAAGAATAAGGCCAGCAATAAACAATGGATGTTTTTCCTGTTACTCAGGTGAAGTACAATGATTGACAATAGATTCAATTTATAAACATATGCTTGGGAAATGTGTGTTAATCTAGCAATCAAATCTGAAATAACATCCTAATCCCAGGGGTATAACATTGCATAATGTTATCACTTGTATGGTGAAATTATCCTGTTGACATATTCTCACCTAGGGTACATTTCAGTGCACCATTGAAATTTACATTTCCTAAAGCACTTATTAAAGGACAAAACAAAAGAATAAACTACTTTTTATGTTGTTTTACAGACAGAAAGGGCCCAATCCAAGTCTATTCATATTAATAGGATGATTGCTTTTGACTTCAGAGGACTGTCTCTCAACCCGGGTTCAAATAAATTTATTTTGATTTATTACAGAAAAACACAGAAGACAAGTAATGTTTTCTGGATTGCCAGAATTAGCTATTTCCCTTTGCTTTTTTTTTTTTTTCCTTTCTTTTTTCCTTTATGCAAAGGCAGATGATAATTATCACGCCAAAAAGAAGGAAAAAAAAAAGTCAGCTCACCAGTGGAAGAAAGATAAAACATCTAGAGTAAATGCTTATTGTTTTTTTCTGATTATTTCAACTATTTCAAGTCTTCTGTGACATTAATAATTTTATATATAAAGTTAGAAAAATAGGTTATGGCAGTCAAAAACTGTTTGACAGAATAAACTCTGTCACTTATTGCTGTGTTAAACCATTTCAGAAGAACTTTGTTGACCAATATAGGTAGATATATTTAATTTTTGAGGCACTGTGTTAGAAATTACTTGTGTAAATGTTCTTCATTGATAAAGTTACAGATTAAAGCAATGGTGTTAGAATAGTGTATTTGCTTTTAGTCCTGGTTATCCTAAATCTTTCTCTGTATATTTTGAATTTCCAATGCTAAGAGACAGATATTGGAGGAAAAGGAAAATTAATCATTAGTTCATATAATGTGCACATGGCATATACTATACTGAAGTCAAGATTCACACTGCAGTATATTATAACCACTTTAAATTTAATCACATTGCATTCCAAGTTGCTATGGCTATGTTTTGTTAATCATATATATATAGTATGTAGGAAGAAAAAAAAAAGTGTATGATATGCTTTATTTGGAGTTCCCTTTTTTTCAGTTTTTAACTGAATCCAAACAATACAGCAATTTACAAAGATTCTTGGTGGAAAAGGACTCATATCCTTGCCCAGCATGGATTCTCTTTCCAAGATACATTTAATTAATCAAGTATGTTACCTTTTTCATACCATCGAACTGAACATTTTCATCTTTACATGATTTGGAAATAGAGTTTTATAGATTTCAGAGCAACAGATGCAGAATGTTTAATGTAGAAAAGACTTTTTTTCATTCCTTGAATGCTATTCCCAAGGGTACACAAGTCTATGAGGGTTAAAATCTTATTTAAATTTCATTTCATTTCCGAAAGGTTTTGCTTCTGTGCAGATTTAGAATTAATCACAGTAAAGAATAAAAGAATACATAACCTTTAGTATTTAAACCAGTTAAACAACATTTGCAATTAATAAGCATTAGTTCATCGTTAAATGGCATCAAGGATGACTGGTTTATAGCCATATTAATATTGATAGAAAATGTCAAAGCATCTAAATGTCAAGCCATTTTCTTTAGGTTTCAACCATTCTTCCATTCTAATACATAACAAATTGGTCAAGCAACAGCACTTAAATAGCAGAAAGGTTGTTGAGACACTAGTATGATCCTATTTTAATCTATTATTCACCTGGTTTGAATATTCCTTGTGTATACAGGTGTTAAAAAAAGTTCTTCAACTTGCAAAGCTGTGTTCAACCATAAGTAGTATATCTGCACAACTATAGATAATGTAGTGGAGCATAGATTGTAAAAATACTGGCCTATTTCTACAGAAGATTTGAATCTCCACTCAAAAAAAAAAAATCTATATAATATTAGACTGCAAATTAAATGTAAACTGAAAGGAACCTCTCATACTGGTTTCATTTCCTCCATTGTAACATTATGCTGAAGAGATATGAAGTCATTTCTTCGTGTAAACCATGAATAATTCTTGTAAAAAAATTTCTAAGACCTATCTGCTCACATTTTATAATTAGGTGTATAATTCTCAATTTATGATTCATTTGATGGGTAAAGTTGCTCAAATGCTCAAAGAAATAGATAGTACAATATATCAGCTGGATGAATTCCTCCACCCATCACCCCCTAGCACAGAATCTAATCCCTCCAGCTTTATGAAGATCCTTAAAATTACCATTTATGTAGACTTATTAATACAGAGTATGATAATCACTCCAAAAGTCATCTTCTCCAGACTGTCCATTCTTTTCAAGTCAGCATCATTAGGACAGAAGCATTTCAACAGTCTGCTCATTCGCAGAACACATTTCCATATGTTTTTAGTCCCATAACACAGCCAAGGATATTATTTGTCCAAACCATAAGTTCAAAGGGAAGAAGCTAATTAAGAAGAATACGAAGCTATTCACTGGATTTTAAGGGACTGAGCATTCCAAGGGGCATACTGAAAATTATCACTCTATGTCACTGTTTCTTTAAGTGTGAACTCTTCTTTTATTGAAGTGAAAAGTTCTTGCTTGTTACCTCAAGGAGGATTTTATGGCTATTACTATGTGATTATAATACTCAACCTCCTTTTTAATTTTCATTTATTTTTTTCTGTGAAAGTGATAGTAAAAGTCCTAGTGTGCTCCTAGGACTTCAGGAAACTTTTACTTTTTTTTTTCTTTTTTAATTTATGGGGTATTCCCAAGACATGTGGGAACAGCTGCCTCCTGAGGTCAGACCTTAGAATACCATTCCTTTCAAGATGAAGCAAAAGTCTCCCTCATACAGAATGTAAGATACAGCTGCTAAGATATAACGACACAAAAGGAGATCATGTACATTGTCTTCTGAAGCACTCATTCCCAAAGAAAAATCTGGGCATACTGCTTTTCAGTGGATGAAGATACTGTACTATTTCCTACACTATCTTGGGAGAAATTGGAAAACTAGCATAATCAGATAAGGTCACTCTTTGGAGATTTTAAGATATGACTAAATCTTGTCACTGACTGAATGTCAGGCATTTATTTTAGTATGCACAAAAATTATTTTACTTGTCTAGAGTTGGAACCTAACAGGATTTCAGTCCTATGAGAAGTGTCATTGTGTAGTACACATATTGCTTTGAATGATTCTGGATGCATCCAAAGCTTGGGATACATTCAATACATTCCAAAGGAGAAATAACTGAAGTTGTCTAGGAAATAACAAGTTCGTGTATGAGCTACCAAGTGAGACTTAAAATAGTTTAACTTGTAGACTAAGAAAAAGAATTAAAAAAAGCAATTCAAGTTAAAACTGCTGTCTACCCAAATAGCAAGGCCAGTACTCAAAATACATCCATTTATATCTAACTTAATGGCTAGACTAGTCTTATTCAAATTGATTTTAGTGACTTCACAGAGTCACAGAATAGTTGGGGTTTGAAGAGATGTCTAGAGGTCATCCTGTCCAACATTCCTGCTCAGACAGGACCACTTAGAGAAGGCTACTCAGGACCATGTCCACATGGCTTTTGAATGTCTCCAAGGATGGATGACTGGGCAACCTGTTCCAGTGCTCAGTCATCCTCACAGTAAAAAAAAAATGCTTCTAATGTTCAGAGGGAAACCTCTGTTTCAGGTTGCACCCATTGCCTCTGGTCCTGTCACCGGGCACGACTGAAAAGAGCCTGGCTACCTCCTCTTTGTATCCTCCCTTCAGGTATTTATTTTATACATTGATGAGATCCCCTCTGAGCCTTCTCTTCTACAGGCTCAACAGTCCCAGCTTTGTCTGCCTTCCTCATAGAAGGGATGCTCCAGTCCCTTCATCATCTTTGTGGCACTTATTGGACTCTCTGCAGTGTGCTCATGTCTCTCTCATACAGGGGAGCCCCGAACTGGACACAGCAGTCCAAATGTGGCCTCACCAGGGCAGAGTAGAGGGGAAGGATCACCTCTGTTGACACTCCTCCTAATTCAGCAACATTAGCCTTCTTTGTGGCAAGAACAGGTTGCTGACTCATGTTCAACTAGATGTCCACCAGAACCCCAGGTCCTTTTTTCTGCAAAGCTGCTTTCACCAGTATATGCTGGCCCCATGGCTTCTGTTGTTCCAACACTGTACCCAACATGAAAGATACTAATTTCAGGGTTTTTTTCATCTGCACTCTACCAACAGATTTGGCCATTATTTATCCACTCAAGTTTACTAAAGATTTTAATAGCTACAAGGAAAACTATAAAAAGTTGACAAAGCAGTTCTTGAAATTTTGGGCAACTAGCATTTAGCTATTCACACCAATCTCATCTATCTGCGCTTTTACAGTGTGCATTTCCGCAGCATGCTTGTGACAGACTGGTCTGATAGAAGCATATGACAGGTCCAGCAACTAAGGGAGTAAAAGCAACAAGAACTGAGTGTAAAATTTCTCCACGTTTTCTTTTCCTTTTTTTCACTTCAGTCTTTCCAGGGCAGATTCAGTTGCCTAAGCTTAGGTGGTCAGTAGTGCTCAGACACTGATAACCTTACAGGGCTTGCAGGACTGGCTTTTGAACACTTCCCAACCAGAAAGTGAAAGGCAACCAGGGTACCCCATAGTGCCTGAAATGTCCCTGAAATTATTTGTGTTTACACAACTGAATACCTCCCTCTTCTCCTGCTATTTTCAGTTATTCAGGTGGAGTCATCTGAAAAGTAGTTATGTATATCTCTGCATATGTAATAAGTCAGATAAAACCAGGAAATCACCTTGTGGTTTTCGAAAGAGCCTCTGGGGGACTTTAGAGCCCTCCAACATTTACAGATAAGAGGTCTGATACCCAGGAACATGAAAAAGCTTAAGCCTATTTTATTTGTTTGTTTCTGCAGGAGTTATTTTAACTTGTGTTGTAAACAAAACTGACTAGTATTCATCAAAAATCAGTAAACCAAATCTCCTATTCAGACGATAAGATTCTAGTCCACCTCAAATTTAACACAATCAAGTGTATTTTGAATGATTTGAAACCACAAACAAGTAGATACATTTCAAGGACTCATAAACTTCTTGCTACCATGAACATGCTTACACAAAGAATTTGATTAATAAAGGCTTCCTAGGTATGAATACAAGCTGTGAAGTTACTTAAAATTTAAGGTAAAATAGGAGATGTAAGAAATTAATACTGTCATAGGTACAGTTTAGGTATTTTTAAAAGATGACTTATTTCCTAGTGAAGATAACAATATGGTCCTTGTTCTGGCTAGGACAGAGNTGGTGCTCGGCTGGGCCTAAACCACGTCAAATATATAAGCACTTGTAATGAAACAGAGTCTCTGTTTGGTGTGAAACATCACTACTTTCTTGAAGAGGTATTTCATCTTTATATTTTATGGAAATAAAATCATAAAAGAGAAACTGGCTACCTGGAAGGCATTCGTACAAGTCTGCTGAGTACCTGTATTCCCTTAGAGTGTTTCTGGAATGTAATTGTACCATTTGTTTCACTACAAGACAAAACATAAAATTGCAGCCTCATTTGGTTTTAGGACATGGAAGTTGATTTTTCTGTAGTACATCAACTTTCTTACAAGAGACTGAGAGACAAAATTGGCATAATCATTTACAAATGTTAAAGAATATTTTGTTAATCTTTCTTGGCAATGCATTGAGTGTGGGAGCCAGCTGACACATGACATTTGACAAGTACAGCAATAAATCAAGGACCTCCTCAAAGCCAAATTTAGAGTAATACTCATGACTCAAAGCTCCTTTGAAGGGTTCCAGGACAATTAAATAGCTGGGAGTTCACAATCTGCCTCATATTGTAAATTGCCTAATAAAGCTAGTCTGAGATGATTAGGAAAAAACCCTAACTCGCAAAATATGGAAGAGGCACTGGAATGAATATTTTCCTCCAGCTCTATGTTCCATGACCTTAAACAAGTCTGAAAAAATCCTGACTCAAACTTTCTTCTAACACTATCTGCTAACCTACTATCATTACCCACCAACCTATTAACACTACCTGAATAAAAATTCTGGCAAGACTTACAAAGATGACAGTCAGATAATTGCAAATCTAGAAGAAACATGCCTCTGCAACACTAGACAAATCACAATACAAACTGCAGCATTTTTCTTGTTAATTCAATGTTCATTTAAAAATAATAATTAGTCTTTTGCAGTTTAATAGAAGCAACTATAACTGCCTCATCTACACTCATTTTTTTTCAGACTTTTGACATTTTTCTATCCAATATGTTTTCTGATACCTCACAGCAAAGAGAATTTGATCCAACTTAAGTTTATTATACTATAAACCATTCTAAAATACGTTTTTGAAGTTTTCCAATTCAATGATGATGTGTTTCTGAGGGAAAAAAACAACAAACAAAACACAAAACAATCTTCAGAGTCCACTTTGTTCTCCAGCATTGATCAAATGTCTTCATATCGTAGAGGTTATTATAGGAGATTTGTTTAAATTAGAACCCTTTTTCTTCACTACTTTTAAACATATAAATGGCTTATCTTGATGTGAAATCAATAAATGTTTCATTTCCACTTCTAATTACCTCTGGTCCTCGTTATAACAAATTCCCTTTAAAATAGAGAACCTGACAAATTCTTTATACAAAATTCTTCAAAGTGCTGGCAAGGAAGGGATAAAAAAATGTTCAGTGAAAAACTCAGTCATGCAGTGAATATTGTGTCTGAGACCATGATCCTGTGTGACTGAAACTGTTTATTAAACTATCTAGAGTGAGTGAAATCATGTGCTAAGTGGTAGCTGAATTGAATACATGAAAACTCCAAACTGTAACTTTCATGTTCATCTGGTTCAATCTAACCAATGAGGCAAAATACTAATTAAAAGAATGATTTTACTTCCATTACAAACCCAATAATATTAAATGATAGCATACTTGAAAGACATTGTAATTTTATTATTATTATTACTTCAAAAGAAAAAAAAACTTTTTTAACACAAGTAAAGAATTATATCATGGTTTATGTATTTTTTTGAGGTTATGAATTCATTATAACACTTTTAAATTTCTAGGTTCCAGTATAGATATCATAATAGAAGAACTGTAGTATTAAGTCTAAGAGTATGTATGAAGAAGCAATTTGTGCTTTGTTTCTTTTATATTTCTTCGTCCTTCCGGATACCATAATGGCAGGTCACAGTTTCTGCCTATGCCTAATACCTTTTTGATTGATTTTGCTTCTGGTCCTCTTTGGAGGACGAGTGGTGTGATTTGTTAACGAAGACATTGCACGTTGCTCAAAACAGATACAAACAGTTGAATAAGCATATTGTAAGGTTGCACCAGGAATACTAATCACTTTATAGTGATACCAATGTCTGTGTAAGGGCTACAATGTCATAAAAGCCTGTGTAATAATGTAAGAATGTTTGCCTTTGGACATGGGGTGTTTTTTTTTTGCTCATGCCTGCCTGGCATTTGCAGTGCACAGATATTAGTGAGCAAGACACTATTGGCCAAGTTTCTGAAAAATAAACAGTAGAAGATGTAATACGAAATCAAACCAATGCCAAAGGTATGTCTGTATTTGATAACTATGTTGGGTTTTTTAATTTCCCTCTTACAAAACTACTGTGTTACCCCCCTCTACTCCGCTCTTGTGAGACCCCACCTGGAGTACTGCATCCAGCTCTGGGGGCCTTACTACAAGAAAGACATGGATCTGTTAGAAAGAGTCCAGAGGAGGGCCATGAAGCTGATCAGAGGGCTGGAGCACCTCTCCTATGAGGACAGGCTGGGAGAGTTGGGGTTGTTCAGCCTGGAGAAGAGGAGACTCCGGGGAGATCTAATTGCGGCCTTCCAGTACCCAAAGGGAGCCTACAGGATAGATGGAAAGCAACTGTTTATCCAGGACTGTAGTGACAGGACAAGGGGTAATGGGTTTAAACTGAAGGAGGGTTGATTTAGATTAGATGTTAGAAAGAAATTCTTCACTGTTAGAGTGGTGAGGCACTGGAACAGGTTGCCCAGAGAGGTTGTGGAGGCTCCATCCCTGGAAGTGTTCAAGGCCAGGTTGGATGGGGCTTTGAGCAGCCTGGTCTAGTGGAGGGTGTCCCTGCCCAAGGCAGGGGGGTTGGAACTAGGTGATCTTTGAGGTCCCTTCCAACCTAAACCATTCTATGATTCTATGATCAATGGTAGCAGCAGGAAAAACATCTGTACAAATATTTGCAGCAACAGAATTATGATGTCACCTTTCTGTGTTTATAGTATATCCCTAAGTACTATAATAAAGTCTGGAAATCTGCGAAAGTGGATTTATCCTTTTGATTGGAATGTGCTAGATTGAGTTTATAGCTTTTATTGCTGTTTAGCTATTATTTGGCAGGCTCCTGTGCTTGCCATGGGGCTTGCTTGCCTTACTGTCTAGTAGAGTCTAGTGCTTGTTAGTGGCTGCTTTTTTGCTTTTGCTGCTTGCTGTACTGCTGTACTGCTTATCATCTTACTGTGCTGTGCCTGGGAACATTTTGATAACAGCAATGGCGATGTGCCTGTGCTGGCAGATGGCCAGGGCATCGCTGCTGTTTCTGTGCTGCTGTACTGGACAGGCTGGAACTCCTGTGTGCCCTCAAGTCAATGGGACTGTGACCTGTGGATGAATCCACATGGGAGCAGGACACCCCAAAGCCTCAGTGGCTGTGAATAAGTCCACTCCAGAGCAGGAATATCTCAAAGCATCTGTGGCCATGGTTATGTCTGTGCTGCAGCAGGTATACCTCTGAAGGGATTGTCAGTGATGGATAAATCCAGTCCACACTGGAGAAGGTACGCCTTGAATTATCTGTGGCAAGAATAAGTCCATGCTGCAGCAGATACACCTTGAAGCCTCAGTGGCTGTGCATGAGGTCATGCTAGAACACCTCAAAGTGTGTGGCCATGGATGAGCCCACAACAGGGCAGGTTTATTTCTGAAGGGACTGAAGTGACTGTGACTGCGGTCAAGGCCATGCTGGAGTAGGTATCTCTGAAGACATTGTGGCCCATGGATAAGGCCATGCTGGAACAGGTTCACCTCAAAGTGACTGTGGTTGTGGATAAGTCTGTGCCGCAGCAGGTATACCCCTGGAGAGACAGTGGTTCATGGATAAGGCTCTGGTTCATGGATAAGGCTCTGCTTGGAGCAGGTACACTCTTAAGGGACTGCAGTCTGGATAAGTCCAAGCTGGAGCAGGGTCAAGGGGGGAGTTCATTGCAATGGTAAACTTGATGGTCTGACTCAAAGGGACCAGAGGTGGAGATCGCAATGGAAATACCTTTAAATTGTTGTAACCCATGATATGAGTTGCATATTATAGGAATTACTGTAGCAGAAATCACCTGAACCAATGGAGAACAAGCCTTACAAGAAGCAGCGCAAGTGCAGCAGTGGACCTGACCTGAGCTGGTTTTGGTGCCCAATAACTCTACACATCACACAACCTCTCCTGTCCTGAGTGACCACCATGGTGAACGGAGCCCAAGGTTAAGGGCTGAGTGAACTCAGTGGACATTTTGTGGACATTTTGAAAGGGTGGTCCATAGACTAAGGGAATGATATCAGCATAGTGTATTGTATCAAAGGATGAGAAGGGTAGTGGTGGTGGTTGATGAGGATGTATTGGATTGTTTGGGACCTGCATGATGTAAATGGTATGGAATAAGGGATGGAGAATGCACTGCTTTCAGCTGAGAGTTAATTTTCTTCATAGTAGCTAATATGGGGCTATGTTTGGGATTTTTGGATCCACACTGTTGATAATATAGGGATGTTTTTGTTATACAGACATGTTTTTGCTGTTTTTGAGCAGTGTTTACACAGAGTCAAGGCCTTTTCTGCTTCTCGCACCACCCCACCTGTGGCTGGGGGTGCACAAGGAGTTGTGCGGGGACATAAACAGGACAGATGGCCCCAACTGACCAAAGAGAAATTCCATACCATATGATGTCATACTCAGTTTATAAGGGGCTTGGGGAAGAGGAAGGATGGGGTGTGGCAGCATTCGGAGTGATAGCGTTTATCTTCCTAAATAACCATTACTCATGACAGAGCCCTGCTTTCCAGGAGACGGCTGAACACCTGCCTGCTGATGGGAAGTGGGGAATGTATTCCTTGTTTTGCTTTGCTTATGCACACGGCTTTGTCTTTAGTCATTAAACCATCTTTATCTCAAACCACAAGTTTTCTCACTTTCACTCTTCCAGTTCTCTCCCCCATCCTGATGAGGGGGACTGAGCAAGTGGGTGCGTGGTCCTCAGCTGCCGGCTGGGGTAAAACCATGACAGGAACCCATAGGCCAGTTGTATTCCTAACTTGGGCACCTTCATCAGAAATATAAAACTTAGCTGAGCTAAATCTTGGCCTTTATCTTGTTCATATAAGTGCTTCTGTTACTGCAGCTGCTGTATTGCCGCACAGTATACCAATACAGTCAGAAAAATGTTTGTGTAGACAGACTAGGTAGGAATACAGTTCATCTATATTTAGGTGTCTACATAAGACTAGATGACTAAACATAAGATTAGATGTCTGAATTTACATTATTGTCACTGGTGATATAATCAGTACAGTCAATGAAGCTTCATCTTACCTGCTTGATCTATTGAATACCTCTCTAGAAACCAAGAGCTGTATTAACCAGATGCAGCTTTCTTTAGGGCACATCCATCTGCTCCAGCGTGATGCTTCAAAGGCTGCAGGGGAGTAACCTGCTTCAGTATGGTCTTCTCCAGGGACTGCAGTGAATCTCTGCTCCAGTGACTGGAACACCTCCTGTTCCTCCTTCTCTCACCTTGCTGTCTGCAGGGCTCATTCTCTTACACTTTCCCCAGAGGTGACACCAACATTATGGACAGACTGAGATGTACCCTGCAGTGGGTCCACTAAAGCCGGCTAGAACAGGCTGTCTGGCACAGGACGCTCCTCTCCGCTCCGCTCCTCTGCTACCAAAAGCTTGCACAGTCACCCAATACATCTATGCATACATAGAACACAAGCAGAGAAGACAACCTTTTATGAGAAATCAAGAGAGAAAACACAATTAACCTTTGTTATGTTTTGCATTATATATTCCAAACAGCGCAGTATTACAAATCTGTGTCTGAACAGACAGTTGCTTGTATTTAGTGAAGTTCTCTCCTCTACTGGATAACACAAACTATTAGAAGGTAAGTGCTGGAACAAGAGACAGAGGAGAGTGAGTACCGTGCTAGTTTATTCACTCCATCACTCTATCATTTTTGATGTATCAGAAAACTGGGTAGGAGAGGTTTGTATGAGCTGTTTTAATGCTATTGGATCATTCTACTTTAGTATTTTAGTTCCGATCAGGACAATATTTTTTAAATTACACCTCCTGATTGTCTCCTGTGATTCATGTGGTGGAGTGGTTTCAGACAGGCAATAATTGAATTCCTTTTAGCCAAAACTAAACCACTGGATGCATTCCAGGGGCTCGTGTAATGCTCTCCAATTCCTGTTTAGTTCACATCATAGAACCAAAGTAGAGCTGGCTGAAAGTAAATGCCCCTGAAACACACATAGTGGTTGCCATTTTTCTCATCTTCATCTGTTTGCTCTACAAGTCGGATAAAATTGTATTTCACCACTTGCTGATGTAGACATGGTCCTCATGGTCATGAGTCTGAAGATCAGGGGCAACCTGTAGCAGTACAGTGATATTTTTGAATCAGATCTTTTGTAACCTATTGAAATAAATTTTTAAAATACCTTAATTTAGTTTCTTGTAGGCAATGTCAGGGATATGAAATGTATTCCCTATAGAAAATGAAGGAAATCTGGGTAGTGATTCTCCTATTACAATGTCTCCATGTTTCAGGAATCCTAGTGTATTATTAAAATGAGAGATCACATAAAAACTTGCCATAAGAAATCAGTGACTACAGCGGGTTGGCATAACTATTAGTTTCTCACTCTCTGAACTATTGATGTCATGCTGCCTTAATCAACCAAAACAAGATTTCTGCTGTTATTAAAACAGCTGGTCAACATTGTTTCCTTCCACAGAGCCATGAAAAAGGAAATCTCACAGAATTTTATTAACACAATTATTGTCTCATGGAACAAATGAAAAATGATCATTTGAAATAGCAGCTTGGGTGAGACAATCACTTAAAACAATCACTATTTAGATTAATCTATTTAATAATTAGGTAGATTTTCTCTTCTGCATGAAAAAAAAAAAGTGAATTGTTAATGGAAGACACATTCATGAAGTCAGACCTCTTGGTCAAGTGTGCAGCTCAGTAGCCATATAATCCTGACAAGCATCACTCAGTTTCTTGATGTCATACAATACAGTGAGATGAATGTAGAGAAAAAAAATCTGCATTATCACACAGAGACAATCAAACTACAGAAGGTTAGTTAGGTAAAGTAGTCAGGCTTATGAATACCTCTGGGAGATTAGAGACTATGTGCAGTCTGTCTACAGATGTCAGTTCTAAATATCTTACCATCCTATAAATTAAAAAAATGTATTAACAATTTGCTATTAGTATACTAGTGTTACATGAGTTGAAACTCTTTGTTAGCTGACTAATTTGGATTTGACTGTTGCTTATCACTTTTTGATGCAATAAATAAAAGAATAACTCAATAAGAAATGTCCAGAAACTTGTGAGACTAGTGTATATTAATACTTAAGAGTAGGTAAGCAAAATAATAGTAGAAAAAACAATAAAAGGATTCTAACAATAATAGAACAAATAACCTCATAAACCCACTTATTATTTTTTCTTCAAGCTAGATTGTTGAACACAAATTCAGTCAATTTAAAGATGGGAGATTTCATTTATTCTGAGCTGCAGGCAGAGTTTTAGTTGCTTAGGGCAACTTGGTGTGTCTTCACTTCAGAGCAAGCACAAAGACTATACGTGAAAATGTGCTGAAGATGTAAGATGATGAGATTCTTATGGAGAAAACAGAAATTAAGTCACTATTCAAGTGATTAAAAGAGCAAACAAATTATTTTGAATAAAAACATGCACAGACACACGTGTATGCATGCAACCTTGCAAAATTAATTGAATTGTGTATACTTTAAAGGCAGTATACTGTAACATGCCTAAATAGTTGCTTTCTACAGTACAGAGAAGTTGGCAAAACTAACAATTACCAGAGACCAAGTAAAAATAATTCTAATCTATAAACCAATATTTTCATGCCTTTTTTCATTTTGGGCACCTGACAATTTATTGCTTCGTCTGATACATCCTCAAGGAATTTTATTCATAGGGGGAGAAATATTCAGCCTTTTTGAAAAGGATTACTTTGATTGTTTCAGAATGAGTATCTTGCATTCTGAGTTACTTTTACAAGTCACTGTATTTATTTTCATGTATTAATTCTAGTTTTATTTACATGTTGAAGACAATACAAGTTTTTTAATTAAAATAGACACTTTGGAAAGGAAGCCTTAGGATCTTAGTATTATATACACATTGATATTTATATTTATATGTTTATATTTGTATTTATTTGGTTTGTGATGTCTTTATTTAACATTGTAAATTAAAGCTATCTCATTAAAATTTTAAATATATGAGTAATTTAATGACATTGATTCAGTGAGCCTTTCTCATCTGAACACTCAATGACTTCTGGGTATGCTCAGTAATAGCATTTTAGATGTTTAGGTCCTATGGTATCATTATGTAAAAACCTATAAAGAGAAACCTACATAATTGAAAAGGATATGGACCTTGGATTTAAATACCTACTTTTCATCTTGATTTCATGTGAAGTAAAAACTTTCTCAATGAATATAATTTAGAATGGGTTGCAGGATTTGTACCTTTAGCTGTACAAATTTGTCAGTGATAATTGGGAGTCAGTGAAATGTGGAATGTCACAGAAGTGCTTTTTTATTTGCTTTGTTCATCTCTTGCAAACACTGTGTACCTGACTTGCAAGCTGGCATCAAATGTAAAACTAAATTAGTTGTATTGTGTTAGATCATGTTGGTTTTGGTTTTGTTTTTTTAGTTGTTATCACTCCAAATTTAATTTTGCCAGATTCTTTTGTAATGCATTCTAAGAGACTGAAACAGTGCAAAGAAATTGTTTCTAAAAGGTAATATAAATGTGAGATTCCTTCAGTTTCAGACAGGGATGCTGGAAAATTTATAAGAAAATCTTCTATTCTGTCATATTTTATTTTCATAATTTGTGTCATACCTTTTTCTGATATGGATGCTGAAAGACAATATTTTCCAATATGTATAAATGTATCACATCATACTGTTGTGTACTTGTCATAGCAGTACCTCCATTAGCACCGGACAGAAAAATAAACCAGTAAACAGATATTGAATTATCACAAATCTTTCTATTTCTAATACTTCTGTAATAATAATCAAGAAAATGGATTTCATTTTTTAATCAGTATTGGACAGATAATCTAAAGGACAAATTAATGCATTTAGACTGCATTTACACATTTGACATTCAACTCAGCTGCCTATTTTCACAGTCTTGTCCCACTTTTTTATAGAGGGAACTGAGGAACACTGAGAAGTCCCATCAGCATTAAGTCTGAGGTTTCAGACTGATCCTGAGATAAAAAACCCATCTTCTTATTACTTCTTTCAGATGTTATGACTTGACTCCATTTAAACAAATTACGTTAAGTGTCTGAGAAGAGACTGACACAGTCTGTTAGATTGCAAGTCTCAGCTTGCACTCAGGTGCTTTGGTTTGGACATAAGGATGAAAAGTACAGTTAGTGTATTTTCTTCATCAGCCTCCAGAAAACTGGAATTCTTCTCTGAAACAGGAGAGAAAAGATTATGAAAAATTAATTTATATGTGTATTCCAACACTGAGTGAGCACAACCTTGTCTGGTAGTGAATTCTCGTTGCTTTACACTGCATATGTTATACTTCTCCTGCAACAAGGACCTAAGTGTGCAAAGCAAAAAGTAATTTGCCTGTGTTTAACAGTCAAATGATCCAGCCCTTTGCCATCTTTCTTTTCCATTGATTGTGCAGTTCCCTTTGGACTGACACAATATGCAGGACTTCTATTAAGGGATGCTGAATCATCAAGAGTGCTCACATTTGTAGATCAGATGTGAGTAATAGTAAGACAAATTGCCTGGCGCATACTCAGTTGGACCTCTGTGACACTGTGCAAGCTATTTTTTGCTCATTTGCTCAAAGCTTTACCTTTATTTAATGCTATGCACTATCCTAGCCTGATACATTTTCACAAACTTTTCTGTGCCTGTACTTTTCAACTCCATGCATAAAAATGGGGCCTGCCCTTACTCTGTAATTGTCATTACAAAAAAAAAAAAAAAACCAAACCAAAAAACAAACAAACAAAAATAAAAAATGATGCTAGAATAAAAAAAACACCCAGGTACACATTTTTTCTCTGTGTGCATAAAAGGCAAAAAAAACATGGAGAGATGGGGAGACTATTACATTAGATTTCCATATTTTGGGCAGAAGCCTAATACCATTGTCTGCTTGTTGATTATGTGGTATAGCTTTTGGATTATTACTCAAAATAGTATGTATTTTCTTTTTGGTAATAATGAAGAATTCTTATGAGAAATTTCAGTTGAGACCTGTAACTGTTAAATCCATCTGCTTTGAAACAACTGGGTACATTGTGGTTTTACACACACCAGAGAGAAGGGGACATAAACTACGCAAAAGATACGGGTCAGATATAAAACAGCAATTAAGTAGGTAGTAGATATTTGAACTGTGTTTTAAAAAAGTCACGATCCAGAATCTAAACACCTAGTATGACTGAAAAAGGCTTTTAAACATCTGCTTATGAACATTCCTAAACCTGTCACTGCATAAGCAAATCTCCTTTTCCCAGGCAAGCCTAACTGCAGTTTAGAAACTAGGTGGCAGAAACTAGATGACATTCTATTTCCATTTGCCAGTGCATTGTGGTTGGTATTTTTAAAGTACTCTTAGAACTAGCTGACAATACAAAAGCTTCACAGCAGAATGCACATGTATCTCTTCACTTTTAAGTACAGTTCGAGGAGAAGATATCTCCAATAAAAGCTAAAAAAAAGGTTGCAGCAGTCATTCAAGATCTTAAGCCTCACCGTAGCCAACCTTTTTGTCTTCCACTGGTCAAGGAGTTCTCACGTGAGGCTATGGTTTGTTTCCCCTTCTCCCACTGAAAAGAAGAATACAAGCTTCCTGATGTGAGAAAGGGAGGGTTAAATCAAAGAACATGATCTCCAAGGGCACTCAGCTGCAAAGGCGTACACCTGGCTTTTATCATTAACCTTCAAAAATTTACATACAGTATGTGTTTAAGCCACTTAATTTGAAAAAAAAAAATAAAAAATGATGCTAGAATAAAAAAAAAAAAAAAAAAAGAATGGCAGCTATCCCAGTCAAGATCTGTTTACATACATGCGCTACCTTCTTTCAGAAACAGTGCAGTAAAATCAGATGGGCTGATTAAAAATCACATGGATAACAACTGTCTTTGGAACAGGAACTGATGAATCTTTTCTTCTGAGGACTATTAGTCTATTAATGTCTGTAGGAGTGCTACCTTAGTAGTACCCCAGTGAATAACCAGGAACTCGTGCACTGATTTCCATAATTATTTCATAGTTGGTTTATGTGTTTAGTTTTAACCTACTTGAATTAAATCCAAGGAAGTAGAGAAGACGGAGGGCAACCAACAAACAGAATAGAAAGGAGCACCAGGATGTATTAGCTGGTTGATGTCTCCCATTTTTCTCCAAGGAGAATAGTAAGGTTTTACTCTCACAAATATGGAAGGAGAGTAAATCCAGTAAGTCCCGAAAGCTTTTATCTAAGAAAGGGACAATACATATAAGGACTGAACGAGTCAAGTTAGGCACCCGCGGTGCCTGGTCAATTGGATTCTGAAAGAGATGCAAGGAAATTCTGGCAAAAGGGCTGATAAGCACTCTCTCTTCCTAACTGAGAGACTGAGTAACATGACTGAGAAAATGTTATTAAAGGAAAAGATGAAGATTTAAATACAAGGAAACAACTGCACAAAGGTCTTTTTATTAAATAAATAAATAAATAAATAAATCTTTAAAGTATTTCCAAATGAATGAATAATGTTTTAGGTTATTTTAACTAAATTAATAAGTTCCTTTTTCTGTGCATCACTTCAATCCTGACATGTTGGAACCTCAGTGAAAGGAAAATATATCAATCTCAAGTAGCCTCTTTCCTTGTCTTCCCCAGAAGAGGAGGTTATGAGTTCAGTATCATTGTTCGGCTCTCTATTACTATCAATGCTACCTGTATGCAACCCTAATACAGATGAGTACTTCAGAACTTGTTTATTTTGGGTTATCCATCCACTGTGCAGTTGACCAATGGGAAATTAGTCCCAACGTGTGTGGCTTGCGTTCTTTTACCACCTTAGCTTTGCAGTGTCCTATTTTTTAGTGTTTAAATGTACCATTTATGCTGTGACTGTAGCTTTTCGGTTGCTTGGTTAGTTCGTTTTGTGCACATGTGAGTATGAAAATAAACATCAGTTTAATGACTATGTCATTTAAACAGCACAAAGAAATGATATAATTTTAAACCTACCTGACTGATAACAATATAAGCTAGCATACACAGAAGTCAAAACAAATTCATATTATGCAGGTTTTAAGAAGTAATTTGGCTTCTGAAGAATAATAAAGGTATCTAATGGCCTATTAGGCAAGGGTATTCAAGGAAAAGTACTGGAATCATTCACCAAACAGTGATTATATACCACAGTGAAGAAAATGAAATAAAGAGAAGAGAATGTGTTTTGACAGGCTAAATGTCCTTTACTCTTTCCTCAAAAAACTGTTTTGTTCTTATTTATGGCTTTCCTCAGGGAAAATGTGTCCTTGTTGCATATTCCTTTTTAAATGCCCTGTAAAATGATTATGACACCTGCTGTAGAACAACTTGACTGGTTTATGCCCACACAGATAGAACCATGGTGCTGTAAATCTAAGAGCTGCCAAACTGTCCACACACACTGTGCTGGAATTGCCTGTGATCCTCTATTATTTGTCTTTAAATATTTTACGTTCCTGACACAAATCCAATATTGCTTGCTTGACTGGATGATGTTTTCAGATTCCAAGGTCATTTGCTGTGACCAGTGGTTCATGAACCCTGTAAACAAACATTTGCTAGCTCTGTTTCTAGTTACATGTTATTGTATTAAAAAAAAAGGGCCTCTTTCTCAAACATAATCTGGATATTATGACATGACTATGGAAAATGTCAACAAATGAATGAAATGGAAACAGTCAGGTTATCTTGAATTCTGGATCCCATGGGTAAAGCTGTTACCTTTTCCATGTGTCACATGATGGTGTACAAAAACTAAAGGTCAACTAGTGACTGTTTAGCCCTCTATATAGGACCCAAAAAGATCACCTCCTTCACATGCCAGTTTTCATTTATGTCACACCAGGTTATGTTTTAATTAAACTGTAACACGCAATCCCCTCCCATTCCAAATATTAAATAAATAGTGTTTGGTCTCAGAAGACTCCAGCCATTGGAAAAGGCTTTTGCTCCACTGATTGAGCCTGAATATGTATCTTGGCCTACTTTTCCATCTGTAAAACACACTTGATAACAGAATCACAGAATCACATGATGGATGTTGGAAGGGACATCTAGAGTTCCCTAAAGCCAGGTGCCCAGGACCATGTCTGTGGTGGGTTGACCCTGGCTGGAGGTCCAAATGGCCTTTGAGTATTTTCAAGTATGGAGGCTCCACAGCCTCTCTGGGCAACCTGCACCAGTGCTCAGTCACCCTGTCCCAGTAAAAAAAAAAATAAAAAAAAAAAATTCCTAATGTTCAGAGGGAAACCTCTGTTTCAGTTTGCACCCATTGCCTCTGGTCCTGTCACCAGGCACGACTGAAAAGAGCCTGACTCCATCCTCTATGTACCCTCCCTTCAGGTATTTATATACATTGATGAGATCCCCTCTGAGCCTTCTCTTCTCTGGGCTGAACAGTCCTAGCTCTGTCTGCCTTTCCTCACAGGAGAGATGCTCCAGTCCATCATCTTTGTGGCCCTTATTGGACTCTCTGCAGTGTGTCCATGTCTCTCTCATACAGGGGAGCCCCGAATTGGACACAGCAGTCCAGATGTGGCCTCACCAGGGTGGAGTGGAGGGGAGGATCACCTCCTTCGACCTCTTGGCAATACTTTGCCTAATGCAGTCCATGATACCATTAGCCTTCTTTGTGGCAATGGCGCAGCACTCTCTCTTGTTCATCTTGCTGTCCACAAGGTCTCCAAAGGCCTTTTCTGCAAATCTTCTTTCTAGACAGTTGACCCCCAGCATATACTCATGCATTGGGTTGTTCTTTCCTGAGTGCAGGACCTTGCACTTCCCCATGTTGAAATTCACAAGGTCCTGTCAGCCCATTTCTCCAGTCTGCTGAGGTCCCACTGGATGACAGCATGGCCTTCTTGTGTACCAGGTACTCATCCACAGTTTTGTGTCATCATTAAACTTGCTGAGGATGCACTTTAATGAAGTTTTAGAACAGGATTGGACCCAGTGTTGACCCTTGGGGTACACCACTTTTTATTGGCCTCCAACTAGACTTCTTGCTACTGATCAGCAAGCTTTGGGCCCAGCCAGTTTTCAATCCACCTCACTGTCTGCTCATCCAGTCTATTTTTCATCAGCTTCTCCATGGGGATCTTACAGAAGACTATGTCAAAAGCCTTACTGAAGTCAAGGTGCACAGTATGCACTGCTGTCTCCTCATCTACCAAGGTAGACTTTTCATAGTAAAAGGTTATCAGGTCAGAAGGTATATTGAGTATATAAGGGAAGGCTTTGGTAGGCAGGGGTAGCAGAGGTGGCCTCTTTGGGAAGAGGTCAGCAGTTGTCCTTTGCTAGACACTACTGGTTTCAGTGGGCTCTGCAACAGACTCACCACAGGCCAAAGTTGAGGTCATCAGTGAACTTTGTGGTGCCCCTGTGAAAAGATGTTTAAGAAAGGGCAGAAAATACTGGATAGAGAGGAAGAGGGGAATAAAAACAATGAGAAACAACATGAGGAACACCAAGGTCAGGGGAGCAGGAGGTGCTGCATAGCAGGGCAGGCATACCTTCCAAAGGGACTGCAGTTCAGATATGAGTCCACAGTGGAACAGCCCAAAGGAATTGAGTCCTGTGGAGAACACATGCTGGAACATAGGGAAAGAAGGAGTAGCTGAAAGGAACTGCTACATCCTGACTGTAACCCCCACCCACCACCAATCCATGGCAATAAGAGAGTGTGAAGGACAGGTGCTTGAAGTGGAGCCTTATGTTTTATAAATCATATATACTGTAACTACAAAAGAAGTGGAAAGATGTCAATGTCTACTTCTTTTTTCTTGTGGAGTTTTTTTCCCACTACCCAAATCAGTAATTAAATAATTATTATAACTGGCAATAAATTGTGTTAATTTTCCCATGTTGAGTCTGTTTTGCCCACTAAAGTAATAGTTAAGTGATCTGCATGTCTTAATCTTGGCCCTAGACCTTTCTTGTTCCAGTTCTTCCTTTTTACTCCCTGCTGTGCAGCTTATTTTCTCCAAATAACTAGCATACAATGTTATTTTTGAGACTTTTTTATGGAGAACTCGGAACACTTTAAAAAAAACAAAACATATAATCCATAAAGGAGTGTGATTAATTCAGACTGTTTATCTCAGCGTGCATCACTGGCTTACATACTATGAGATTCAAGGGCCATCATATAGTCTTTAAATGAACTGATTGAACTCTATCTTTACATCACTTAATGTATTTTTTGCTCCACTAATGCAAGTATATATTTGTTCTCAACTTCCTCTGTGTTACTTAGAGATTATCTTCCAAATTCCAGCATTACTTTATTTTTTGATAATTTATACTAATTTGTGCCTTTGCCAGCCTTGTGTCTTAGTTGAAATAGCTCTGATTAGTGGTGTCCTCTATGGGTGTATTTATAATGGTAATCACATCCTCCCTCAGCTTTTATTTTGGACACTCACCCTCCTTTAGTCTGCTTCGATATGTTTTCCCATACTTTCCCAGTCTATCCCAGTCTTTTCCCATACTAAGTTGTAGAAGTAATATATATACTAATTGGGTTATTATTTACTTGTAATAAATTAAATTATCTAAATGTGGATTACCATAGCTGTATTGCAAATATAATTCTAAAGATCAATAGGAATTACATGTACTTGTCTTTACATATTTGCATAATACATCTCATTTCATATGTCTTATGACTCTACTGTGTACTGATACCAACAATCAGCTTTTGTTTTCTCAGTCATTTCCAGACAATTAGATCCCTGCTTATATCTTCAGTCTCTGTTCCAGGACGGTGCATTTTATGTTGCTGTCTTCCAATTTATTATTGTATTCATTCAATGTCATCATTAATGACATCATAGTCTTCTTTTGTATCAATGATATCTCATAAAGTATTTTCAGCAAATAAAGTTACTTTTATGATAACATCATTAATGTACATATTAAATTAGCCCATGTTATTTCTTGGGAAATGCTACTGTTTAATTCCCTGATGACTAGAAGTTCCTTTTTGTCATATGCTCTTTACTTTACTTGCACGGTAATAAAGTATTTCCACCTTAACAAAGTTCCAATGTAACATTGAATTAAAATCTGAATTCTAAATAGAAGATATCCTTTGTATTTCCCGTATTTCCCAAAAAAGGTTATAAAAGATATTGTTTTCATTTAGCATAATTAATTTTTAATGCACTCAAAGTTGCAGTGTGCCCCCCTTTCCACTTATTTCCTTTTCCTGCCTGATTTCTTCTAGTGCGTATCAGTGGTGGTCACATGAAGAGACCTGACCCTAACCATTCGTTTCTTTTATGATGTATAAGTCCTACATAACCGTTTGCCAATTGTATACCATTGTTAAATTATACACTAAATAGGTCTGCTCAAAATACCTGGTATTGGATTTGAAATTTCAGAACTATTAGATGAAGATTGACTGATTCCTAAATATGACTGCAGTAAATAGAGTGAGATATGCTTCCATTTAGTCGTTTTAATAGCAAGCCTTTGTATATTTATTCTCATTAATCTTATTCAAAACTGAGAAAGTAATTTATTTTGTTTTGGGACCATATCCTGATTAGCAGAAATGTATCCCGCCTACAGTACATAACACGCCCCTCCCATTTGTTTATTTCCTTTATCCAGAAACTTTATCTGGAAACTTTAAATTTGCTGTATGACATTTTCAAGTGATGCTTTTGAAACTACTTAAGAGAAATTATTAAAAACAAACAAAGAAATCTATTTCCTGCTTTCCCTTTTCTTATTTCAAAGATTTTATCTTTCTATGTTAAATACCTTAATTTCAATTCTCCTAACACTACTCCTTACGTTCTTTTATACATGGATGCATTGGTGTTAAGCACTGGGTCTACATTACTGTATTGACCCAGTATTTTGATCTCCCATTTGTCTGGACTGGGCACCTGTCCAGGAATGTGCTATCATGTAATTACTATCTCTTTTTGGATATCACAGTTTTGCTTCTCAGAGAAAATAGATCAGATTGTATCATAAAATCAGGTACTTCACATTTATTTATTTTTTCTCTTTCTTAGTTGTTCCTTGTATTCACCGCACAGAGGTTCCGTTGAGAAGTTCCCATTCCTCAGATATTCAGTTCAGTTTGATTGATTTGATCGACTGATACATCTGTTCCTCTGTCTGCCCCACATACACCCCTTTTTGTTCTGCAAAATTCTTTTTCATTGTCCATATGTTCGTCTAATATTTTACAGCAATCATTCTCTTATGTATGCTAGCTGTCATCTCATGAAAGCAAGTTTTTCAGAGTCCTGGTAGTTTCAACTGTGTCTGCTTAATGTCACATTCATCATTTTCTGTCAGTATGGGAGTGTAAGAGAGCATCAAAGGCAGGGGAGCTGTGGGTAATGACGTGGCTGGTAGGCACAGGGCTCCATCCCACAGCACCCAAGCAAGGAGAGCAGAGCAGTAGCCAGATTCAGCAGAAAGTGTAGATCACCAAGCAAGTCTCTATTGATGAGGCAGATCTGGGGTCAAGCCAGGAAATGGAGCCAGTGGAGTCATGGCCAGGTCCAGAAACACCAACTGGGATCAGACAGTCCAGTGGTCACCAGGCAAGTCCTTAATGCTGAGGAACGTCTGATGTAAAGCTGGTGAATCTGCTGGCCAATCTTGTTAAGGCCAGGGTCCAGACCAATGGGGTACGTGGCCAGGCATGGGTATGACTGCAGCACCATTGCGACCTGGCTCAAGTTGATATCAAACATGAGAGCCTCTGCTTAGAAGCAGCTTCCAAGTGAAAGAATGGGGAGCTCTTGCTAAGGCTTTTTAGCAGAGCAGCTCAGACCCTCTTCCTGAGGCTTCTTCCAAATTTTTTTCCTCTCAGGGCCAGCTGAGGCATCTAAAACATCTCTCACTCATCAGCAAGCTGGCCTTGAAGCTGGCCAGCTGAACTCTACAAGGGTGTACTAGGCCTAGCTGGCACAGAGTTAACACCCATGTTTTCATTATTGCTGAGCAGTGCTTACACAGAGCCAAGGCCTTTTCTCCTTCTCATGCCACCCCACCAACGGGACAGCTGGGACAGCTGACCCCCACTGACCAGAGAGATATTCCATACCATATGACGTCATACTCAGCAATAAAAGCTGGGGGAAGAAGGGGAATGTTCTGAGTGATGGCATTTGTCTTCCCAAATACCCGTTACATGTGATAGAGCCCTGCGTTCCTGGGGATGGCTGAACACCTGCTGCCCATGGGAAGTGGTGAATGAATTCCTTGTCTTGCTTTGCTTGTGTGTATGGCTTTTGCTTTACCTATCAAACTGTCTTTTCAAGACACTAAGACAATGTTTAAGTTTATCTTAAAGTTATCTTTATTAATCAGCAGCACAAAGAACTTCATGTCTTTAAATCTCACAAATTTCAGAAATAGTTTGTAGCTCAGGGTTTGTTGAGATACTGCAATATATTCTTTAACAGAAAAGAAATATGATCTAAAATAATTCACAGAATAATGTGAAAGAATGGTATCACATGCATTAAAACTCATAAAATGGAACGTAAGTCTATATCATGTAGCAGCAGTTGACACAAACCTGATTTATTTTCAGAGGTATTACCCTCAAAAAAAATGGTTAGGAATGCTAAGTAATCAGTCAGTTCTTCTGAGGAGTTCTAATGACATCGTAAACCGTAACAGAACATTGTAGGTAGTTATTTAATCACTATCATCTACAGTTGAAATTTCCTACTGAAGGAGATGAAAAAGAAGACAGGAGCTAGAAGTAGTGAGGGAGGAAGGGTACAATGTCTGTACAATCCCTCTGGAGACAGCAGGATGAAATAGGGTCATCCGAAGACAGTTATAGATTATTTTATACTATTTTTTGTTTCATTTCCCCACCAGTTTTAGAAGAAGCCCAGGGATATGTCTGTATATTTTGGCCCAGTCTTGTAATAAATCCACTGATTATCCCCACTTACCATGTTCAATTCATGGAAAAGTTTTGGTACATATGAATTAGATTCCTTTTGGAGGAAATGGAACTGTAAGCTCTTCTCTAGATACATACAAAATGTACCCCTCATCCTAATGGAGAAAAAGAACCTTTGAATCAATGACTGGACTTTTGAACATCTTTGGCTAAGTGTTTGAGGGATGTTCAGTCCTATCAATCAGACTGTGTCTAGTTTGATGTAAAAACACTAAATTAAAAATTGTGCAGATATAAGGACCTTAGAAGTAATCATTTCAATCTTCTGGTCTGTTTCTATTGAGCCAAATTACTTGCCACTATAGGCATTTCCTAGGGTGATTCTCTCATAAGCTAAAGGTACCATGTAGTCTTAAACTTACAGACCACGCAGGCTCTACGCTCAGTTCCATGCTTCTACCCTTTGCCTGTCTGTAGCTACCACACCCCATAAAATGTTCCTCCTTTTTCCCCCCTAAATATTTGTAATAACATGTTTCCATTTTTCTGACTTATTGAATCACTCTTCAGTTACCCTTTTAATATTTCTGCCAAGAATTTTCTTTAAAACCAGATCTTTATGAAGCATTATTTTCCTCTACTAGAGCAATTCTCACCTGCCATTTTAGAGATTCCTGCCATCCAGAATGGCTGCCTGCCATCTGTTTGCAATGAGGGATATAGCATTTAATAATTCATAGGATGGATGACAAATACTGTTTGACATTTTTCCCCTGGTTGCAGTATACTTAAGGAAATATTTTATGTCCATAGAAATGATTCTGTCTTTCATTGTGTAAGAAAGTTTCACTTGTCACTCAAATACTCCTATAGCAATAAAATCAACTGAATATCAGCCTTTTTAGAATTTTTTTTTAAGCATCGAAAGCCCTATTAATTCTATTAGTAATGAACATTTTCAACTGATAATCAAACACAATCAAAATTCACATAACATCAAAGAAGAAGCCTAATGATATGCCATGATCATGGTCAAATATATGGAGATTTGACATGATGAAGGGTTTATTTTCATAAACTAAGGAAATCCGATTCTTTTATTGTAGCAGTCAACTTAAATGGAAAGCAGACAAAATGAAAAATGAATTCCAGTGAAAATTCCATTTCTCAAATTCAAGCCTGTGGCAATAGATGAGGATATATCAACTTCAGCAGTTTTTCAGATCTGTGCATAGATTTCATCTTCCAGTGGCTGTCAAATAATTGTAACAATTTAAAAGACCTGTTATTACAAAGGGAGTCTTGATGGGGCAGTCAGTGAAATTTAACTACAGGACATAGTGGACAATGTCCCATAATTGTCTAGCTTATTAAAAAACCATAAATCCTGTTATCATTAAAATCCACATTTACAAATTTCTGTCTGTTTAACAGTATTTCTCAGGATCTTCCGAGGGTCTGTTTCTCCAGTTAGCAATTGGAAAACTGGTTTGAAACAGGTACAGTGAATTGTTTCAAGCTTCCTTTTTTTATTCTGAGTTTAGTTCAGAAGTCACTTGCCTTTATAGTGAGAAGAAATCTTTCTCGTACTCACCATTACAAAATATAAATGCTTCATATGTACTAGCCCTTAAATAAATACATTGTCTTTCTTGTCTTGAAAAGTATATTCATATTATTTTCAAAAATTTAGGAGAAAAAAAAGACAAAGGCTATGCAAATCAAAGCACACGTATAGTCAGCTATTAAGTAGAAAGTAAAAATGAGTTTATTATTTTTCATATTTGATTTATGACTGGACTGTAGATAGAATGGGAGATAGTAATCAACAAAAACATAAAAAAATGTCAGTGGAAAAATGGATGGTAGATGTACCAATTTTCAAAAAAAAGATAAAGTACTTAAAAATGACTGGTAGGACAAGATTTTAACCTTTCAAAGTCAACCATGCAGGTGCCTAAAAAGCTTTTGTTTAAAGCTTAGGTGAAATTTTGAAATTCTTCCAGAAAGATTGGCTCCTAAAAGCTACTGTAATCTTTCATTGCCATTTCAATCAGTAGCCTCTTAGTGATTCCTCTCAAAAGGTCAGGATAAACCAGAATTGCTTAGGTTTTATTTTATGTTCTTCGTAAAAAATAAACTATTGTCAGCAAAACACAGCTAATTTTCTTTAGACCACTCCAAGTTTATTTTTAATTTCTTGGTTAATAAACATACTTCTATAAAAAAAACATGCTATAACTGAAATAATATTCAAAGGAGTTATGAAATAGCTTATTATTTCAGACATGGAAATGATTGAATTTGTGTAATTCTAGATATGGGCAAAATTGTAAGGAAATTACTACATTGTTTTGTTTTGAAATGCCCTGAAAAAAAAAAAAAATTAAAGAAATGGGGGTTTCTTTACCTGCAACATTTTACAGACCATGTCAGCATACCTGGATTATTTCTTTTTTTTAATAGCTTTGAATTTAAACATTTTACTTCTAATATCACTAGTTGCTATGTTTCAATGAGAATCTATTTATATGCAACACTCTTGACTGTCTTATCTAAATTACTTGAGCAAAGTTAATGTTTATGACCATATGATCTATACTCACAATTGTTCAGAATATGATGGCAGACATGAGCCTGAATAAAGATAGAGCATATAGTAAGTGCAAAATTCACTTTTTTCTCATGGAAGATCATGGGTAAAAGTATTTAATCATACATCAAAGGACAGTGTTTTATTTTTACGGTAGTTTAAGCCATGTATCATTTTCCTACTGAAAAAAAGATTGCCAAAAGTCCATTTTCTTCCATCCAGCTCAAAAAAGACAACTCACCAGAAAAGAAGCTTTTCTAGGAAAACGAGAGATGAATAAATTAATATATTTTACTTTCTTGTTGTTATTTTTATTCATATTAGCTGGCTCCTGTGAGTAAATAAGTTTAGCCAGAGAAACTGCAAATTTGCTCATTCTCTACATCATCGAATGCACTTCATGTTGAAGGGTAAAACGATCGCATTTTAGGAATACAAACTAGCTGTTAAATGATCAAAATTAACAGGATTTCATTTCTTCAAAGTTATTGAGGGCATTTCTGTTCTTTGGGGGATTTGACTTACATTTTGTAGCAGCCTGCTCAGAATGCATTTCCCCAGCTGGATAACCACTGGAAACAAAAGGTAACTGAGTAGCATCTCAAATATTAATCAATTTCATTTTATAGTTGCCTACATATCGAGGCACTGCTGAGGGGATTTTTTCTGTTTTTTTCATTTTTTTGACAAATCAATTTTTCCATTTTCTTTTTTTTTTTTGTTCCATTTTTGAAATTACATTAGATGACCCCTGCTCCTTATTTTCTTATTTGAAAGCATCTATTATTTCTTATATTTTAATTGTATCGTATTCCGCTCAGGTGGATTTTAATATTATTTCCTAACTGCCTTTATGTTTTATATGCCGTAAATAAAACTTGATTTCTAAATGGTACCATTAATTTTCACTTTCACTAGGAAGTTTTGGCTATTTGAATGACAGGCACATGTTAAATTCAGTTTCCTTCTACAAGAAGTAGAAGCAAGATTTATTTTATTTTCATTTTATAAAAATCCAGTATTATAGTTTCTTTCATATTTCATGGTTTTACATATTTATTGCCTAACAAATATGGATTTGTTTTTAAATATCAAAAATATCCTGGGTTTCTGAGCATGCAAAAGTTAGTTTGAACTGACCTTGTTTTCGTTTTCTTCCCAACCTTATAATCTTATATCAGTCACACACTGTCATTTATTTTTCCTTCCAGTCTTTGTATCCCAGTTCATAAAAATTTACCCTGGCACTTATCACTACTAATCCGTAGCTTGCTGGGATTGTAAATATTTTTTATTTGCTCCATAACTATACCTTTCCACCTTTCTTTTATATAGATTGTACTAATCTCTATTGACACCCTAGTTATAAGAATCTTCTCACCAGGCTTCAATTATGCCCACAAGATCACAACTACCATCATTTACCAGCATTTTTTTTTCAAGTTCTTTTTGCTTGTTTCTCATCCTTCTAGCATTGTGTACAGGCACTCTAATACAGATGTCTTTTGATTCTTCATGTTTCATTCTTTTGACAAATAAATTTTCTGATTTATTATTGTGATACTAAAGGTGCCAAAAGCCTAGCAGAACTCAAAGGACTAGATTTTTATGATAGATAATATTTTATCTCCTGAGCAACATCTAAATTGAAACTGCTCCATGATTAGGACAAAGCTCTTGTTTCTTTAATTATATTCAGCCTTTGTTTACAGGTTTTTTCCTCAGGTACATTATGAGAGTCAATTCATTCAAATGCAGAATGTTGGTATATAAAACTATATCCTGACTATCTCCGTCATTTATTCTTCCACATAAATAAACTGTTTTCACACTTAGACCTTCTATTCACTGTAGAATTTTTGGTTCCTACTGTGATTTTATGTAATGTCAAAAGAAGTTTTTAGCTGATAGTTGGGTTTTGTTTCATACTTAACATGTAATAGCCATTCAAACAAGCAAAAGCATTTTCTCCATAGAAATTATTTCATTTACATTCTTTATCAGAGCACCTCCATTCACAGACAAGGGTATCATACGTATAGTAGTAAAACATTTGTAGTATAAACCTGAGCTTATTTTTTTTGAGTATTTGCTCCTTACAATATACTGTATTACATTTACTATTTGTTGGAAATTTAACATGATCAAAGACAAACATTTGGACATTTCTACATTGATCCTAACTGTCTCACATTATTCTGAGCCAGAATTTTAAATTTAACATGTATTTGAACCATGGATTTTTATTTATTTTTTTTCTTTTTAATGCTGTGTACAGATAGAGGATCCATTTTGTCCTTCCATTATAAGGTAGCTACTAATCCATCTTGCACTTCTTTCTACAAAATAGACAGTGGTGTGTGGTCATTCATCATCCTGTACTAGATCGAAGTCAATGCTACCCTTTTCATTCTCCAAATACTGGATCAATCACCCATCTCCAAACACAGACAAAAGAACAAATCTTAAGCGTAGTCTATGTATACACAGAAAGCTAGTGAACAGATCTGATAAAATGCCTGACAGAATATTGAAAGTCATATATGAATCCAAGCTGTGGAAAACCAGGAAAATTCAGGCAAAATTTAAATATATATACATATTTGTCACCTCCTGGAAATATTTATCTTTCTTTACTGACAATAGGGAGTCATTATGGTAGGTCAGCTGCTAATTTTGGTAGCTTTAGATAGTTATCAAAGGATATCAAAGGTGAAAGGCTAGAGAAAGGATGAAATGCATATATAGGTGGACAGGTGAAAAGGATAAGTGAAATAAATCCAGAGTGCACAAAGTGATGATGACATTTCTGCAACACTTAAGCTAAGCTAAAGCTTCAAAATACATGTCTGTGGCTCTAAATACATGGTTATCCATATAGGCATACTTGTCTACATTCTCACTATGGTTAATCTAGCTGATTAATTACAACTGAAAGTTGACTCCTATAGAAGAAAATTATGAAGGTTGATGCCTCCCCGAGGCCTGAGTTAACAACATCACTAGGAAACTTCCTAGCTTAGAACAACCCTTGGACTATTACCCATTACTGTTCTTCCACATGGGTGGCAATGAAGCCGCAATGCGTAGTCCAAGAACAATCAAAAGAGACTTCAGGGCCTTGGGACAGTTGGTAAGGGAAACTGGAGCACAGGTTATTTTTTTCCTCTCTCCTTCCAGTTGTAGGCAGTGACATTGGAAGAGACAGATGGACCGTATCTATTAAGACATGGTTCAATGGGTGGTGTCACCACCACAATTTTGGATTTTTTGATAATGGGATGTTCTACACAGCACCAGGCTTGCTGGTATCAGTTGGGATTCACCTTTCTCAGAGGAGGAGGAGAGTATTTGCTCATGAACTAGAGGGACTTATTGACAGAGCTTTAAACTAGACTTGAAGGGGGAGGGGAATAATAGCAGGCTGACCTGTGACGAGCTGTGGGATGACACACCAAGATTAGAAGGATGGGGTGCTAGCAAAGGCCCTCAGCCTGTTGCTCTGAGATGTTTTGGGTACACTTCAGCATGCTTGAAGTCTTACAGTGATGAGCCAGGGACTCCCGTGATATAGGAACCAACAGGGAAACACAGGAGAAATACCTCAAAAGAATTAAGATGTCTTCCTCTAAAAGGATGACATGGCCAACAGTCCAGCTGAAGTGCCCCTACACCAATGCACGCAGCATGGGCAACAAACGAGAGTTTGAAGCTACGGTGCTGCTAGAGAGCTACAACTATTTGCCATCACTGAAACTTGGTGGGACGAATCCCATGACAGGAGTGCAGCTATTAATGGCTACAGGCTGTTCAGAAGGGACAGGTGAGGAAGGAGGGGTGGAGAGGTTGCCCTCTACATCAAGAAATGGACAGATTATGTAGAGCTGTCTCTGAAGAATAGCCATGAGCAGCCTGTCAGCTTATGGGTAAGAATTAGAGACTGAGGCAACAAAGACAACCTTGTAGGTGGTGTCTACTGCAGGCCACTCGATCAAGGGGAGCTTATTGACAAAGTCTTCTTACTCCAGCTACAGGAGGCATCATGCTTGCAGGCTCTCATCCTGCTGGGGGACTTCAACCACCCCAACATATGCTAGAAAATTAGCATGGCAAGCAGTAGGCAACCCAGGAGACTTCTGGAGTGCATTGTGGGTAAATTCTTAAGCCAGGTAATAGACAGCCCTACCAGAGGAGATGCAATACTGGACCTGTTGGTCACCAATGCAAATGAGATAATCGGTGCCATCAAGATTGGAGGCAGCCTGGGCTGCAGTGATCATGCCCTGGTGGAGTTCACAGTCCTGAGGGATATGGGTCAGGCAGAGAATAAAGTCAGGACCCTGAATTTTAGGAAAGCAAAAATCCAGCTCTTCAAGGTGCTGGTCAATAGACCCCCTGTGAAATTGCCCTCAGGGAGGAGGGAGCAGAACAGAGCTGGCATATATTTAAGGACACTTTCCAGAGAGTGCAAGAGCTCTCAATCCCCATGTGAAGGAAATCAGGAAACGAAGGCAAGAGATTGGCATGGCTGAGTCAAGACCTGCTGGTCAAACTAAAGGGCAAGAAGGAAATGCACAGACAGTGGAAGCAGGGACATGTATCTTGAGAACAGTATAGGGACACTGCCTGGTTGTACAGGGATGGGTTCAGAAAGGCCAAGGCATGGCTGGAGCTGAACTCGGCAAGGGATGCAAAGAATAATAAGGGCTTCTACAGGTATGTCAGCCAGAAAAGGAAGGTCAAAGAAAGTGTACCCCCCTGATTAACACAACTGACAAACTGGTAACAACAGATGAGGAGAAGGCTAAGGTACTCAACAACTTTTTTCCTCAGTCTTCACTGGCAAACTGTCTTCCCACACCTCTCAAGTGGATGAACCTCAAGACAAAGACTTGGGGAGAAGATAAGGTAGATTCCTGATCACCTGAGGAACCTGAATTTATACAAGTCTATGAGATCTGACAAGATACATCCCAATGTCCTGAGAGAATTGGCTGATGTAGCTGCCAAGCCACTCTCTATCATATTTGAAAATTCATGGCAATCAGGTGAGGTCCCTGGTGACTGGAAAAATGGAAACACATTGCACCCATTTTTAAAAGGATAGAAAGGAGGACTCTGAGAACCACTGACCTGTCAGCCTCACCTCTGTGCCTGGGAAGATCATGGAATAGATCCTCCTAGAAGCTATGCTAAGGCACATGAAGGTCAGAGAGGTTATTAGAGACATGGCTTCACCAAGGGCAAGTCTTGCCTGACCAACCTAGTGGCCTTCTATGATGGTGTGACTATGGGACAAGGGAAGAGCTATGGATGTCATCTATCTGGACTTCTGTAAGGCATGTGAGACATGGTACCCCACAACATCTTTCTCTCTAAATTGGAGACATATAGATTTGATGGATGGACTGTTTGGTGGATGAGGAATTGGCTGAATGGTTGCATCCAGAGGGTGGTGGTCAGTTGCTNGACTTTATTGCAGTTTTTCAATACTTAAAAGGGCCTTATAAGAAAGATGGGGACAAACTTTTTAGCAGAGCCTGTTGCAATAGGACAAGCGGTAATGGCCTTAAGCTGAAGGAGAGTGGATTCAGACTAGATATAAGGAATAATTTTTTTATGATGAGAGTGGTGAAATACTGGACCAGATTGCCCAGAGAGGTGGTAGATGCCCCCTCCCTGGAAACAGTCAAGGTCAGGTTGGACTGAGCTCTGAGCAACCTGATCTAGTTGAAGATGTTCCTGCTCATTGCAGGGAAGGTTGGACTAGATGACCTTTAAACCCAAAGTATTTTATGATTCTGTGATTCTATATTTCTATGGTAAACAAAAATAGAAATTGACACTGGAATCATACTAGTAACTCTCATGTTTAAAGCTTTATTTCTTCATGAAAACATACTATCTTTAGTGCCTGAAACGAGCAATTAACAGCATTACTTTACTTAGTTTATATAGCACATCTTTTTTCGTATCATGAGTTAAACACAAAATGAGGCATTAAGCCAAACAGCTTTCCTTTATCTTGTTACATTTATATCTCTTACAGTATTTGCACAGTAACCTTTTTATTTATTCTTTTCTTTTTTAAAGAATCTGCTAAGTACTGTATGAAATATCTTTTGAAGTGGCTAGGTCTGTTTACCCCATCATATACAGTGAAATCTATACTTTATATGTTTCAAGTGTTGGAAATTAAAGAAATAAGGTGATCTTGTGGTGCATGTACATTCACCAAGTCCTATAGATGTTAAAAGGCTGACACTCCCCTTACTCCAGTTAGCTATAATAGGTTTCAGTGATTTTTTGCTGCTGTTATTCTGCAGGTGACAATAAAAGGTATGATCGCCCCAATTTCATGATATCACATCTAACATTGACAAAAAAGGAAAACAAATTCAAGTTCTTTCTTGAAAAACAAACAAACAAACCAATCCTTATATACTGTTATCACTTTTATCCCTCTGTAGGAATCTTCAGTTTGTCAGAAATGAAATAATAAACTCTTTGTCTAAGAGAAAATATATTTTTCCTGCTGTTATTCCAACTATTCCACATTTCCATCTGGGATAGTCTGTGCTTCTTGCTTAATTCTGTGATTCTCCTTAAGATCATAGCCTTTAATCTAATCTTCATTTTGCCCTGCTGAGTTCAACTCCTATAGGGAAAAACTCAAGCATTGAAAATAACACATTTTCATAATACACTTTTATCTTTCTAGCAACAAGAACTCTGCATTACATTTTTACAAATAATTCTGATCAAGTGTACTAAGTAGTATAGAAAAATCTAACTGGTTCTACCAAGAAATCAAATAAGATCAAAAATCTTTGTTCTGTTTTGTTGTCTGTGAAAAACTTTGTGCATACTCATCAGAGATAATAATCATTTACTAATTTCAACTGAGTTGTAATCTAGTTGATTTCAATGGTTTAGCGTATTATCTACATTTCAGACATAATAAGGAAATATCATAGAATCATAGGACAATTCAGCTGGGAAGAGCTCAGGAGGTCTCTAATCCAACCTCCTGCCTAGCAGGCTCAGCTTTGAGGTCAGACAGACAGCTCTGGGCTTCATCCACTTGGACTTTGAAAATCAGTAAGGATAGAGGCTTCATATCCTCTCCCAGGAGCCTGTTCCACTGCTTAACTGTCTTCATTGTACAAAAGTTTTTACTTATATCCAATCCACAGGTGGATCTGGTTCTCCTGCATGCAGCACTGTGAAGATCCTGAATCTATTTTTTTGATAACTTAATCTTAGGTACATATTTTGGATGGGTGTCATTACACGTTCCTGAAGTAGTCTTTTCTCCAGGCTGAATGAGCCCAGTCCCCCAGACAATTTTCATGGGACAAGTGTTCCACCCTCAACCATTCTTGTGACACTTCCTTAAAAATGGTCCATGTAAAATACCCTCTATAGGGGTGCCCAAAACTGAACTCATAAATATGATCTCATGAATGCTGAGTAATCCCTTCCCTTGACCTGTTGTCTCTGCTCCTATTAATACAGTCGTGGACACTGCTGACCGTCTCTGCTGCTAGTGTGCACTGTTGGTTCATGTTCAGCTTCTGCAGGGGGTTAGTTCATCCTTAGCAACGAACTTTTGCATTTGTTTTTGCTGAATTCCTGAGTTTCCCATCACCCATTCCTCCAGTCTCTCTATGTGCCTCTGAATGCCAGCCCTGCACTTTGAGCTTATCAGCTGCATTCACAGTGCAGTCTTATCTTCAAACTTGACTAGGATTCACTCCACGGTCTCCTTCAAGTCACTGTTATAGATATTAAATCTGACAGGCTCCAGTATAAACCCTGTCAACAACCTCGAAATAGAATATGACTCCATTATTAATTCCATTAAACTGATTCCATTAAATGGAATAATTCTCATCCTCTGTAAGTTTAAGATCCTTTCTTGGAAGACAGTTGCTGCTTTTCATTAAACCTTGAATGTGAATCTACTGTACATTGTTGGTTTTAGTATGTGTATTGGCAATAACTTTCAGGGGAGTGTAGGTTCTCCCTGATCAATCCCAGCAAGATCAGTAGATCAAGACCAGTACCTGGTATATGCCAGATCCATAAAGATGACTTGGATTCACAAAGCAGATAAAACTGTGGTGGGTACCTGTATATATATAGCTGAGTCTTTTAACAAATTTTATTTTTATAGATTAGAATTTTTAATTTCCATTGCTATTTGGTAGTTTCACAAAGCTGTACTGAAGCAATATTTTTAAGGAAAACCTTATATTACTTGTTTGCAGTTGTCAGTAACTCCTTTGATAAAAATTAATTCTTCCCTAAGTTATCTTTTTAGTGTCATTATTTTCCTCTGTTGAGAAATAGTTAATTTCGTTGAGGTTTTAACAATGTTACATATCAATATCTTAACTAAAAAACACTTAGCCTTCACAAAAGGACTTACTCCCATTCATCTTCCTCATTTTTATCTTTCAGCATTCCAACCGATTTTTATACCTATTTTAAGATCATCTGTTGTCAATTACCACATGTAACTTGTCGTGGAAGATATTTTTCAATATTGAGTTGTTTTTCTTTTCTTTCTACTTTAAAACAACAACAACAACAACAACAAATATTGAAATACCATTAGGTATATTGTTGTTATCTTTATTTTAACTTCTTATATCATCTTATATCTACAATATACTGCCACAGTTGCAGCATTAGCATATCAGCCTCAATATGATTTAGTTAGTTTATGGATTTCCACAAAGCTATGAATTTTAAAAGAAAGTAATAATTCTAAGACAAGAAAAATCAATAAATAAATCTAAATTTGCCCATGTTGTTGAAACCATGACCAACAGCAAACATTTTATTTTTCTACAATAAATACCAAATTTTGCTTGTTTTCTCCAGTCATTCTTCTTTCTTCATTTATTTCCTTCCTTTCTTGCATTCCTGGGTTTTCATAGGTGACTGAACCTTTGATTAGAGGTAGTGGCTCATACAAGTTGTATCATGTCTACGGCAACCCAGACAGACTGTATTTCACAGTTTTGTAAGAATACAAGGTAACATACATTATGAAATTTCTCCAAATTGTTATCAAAATTTCTGATTTCAATGAAGTAGTGCTAACTAAAATCTGGAAGGATTGTCTTTGCTTATGTATGCATTCTATGTCTGGTCCCTAGACTCAATATTCTAGTGCAAGTCTAGAAGTTATTTAACTACCTGTTAGCTTTGACATAATTAATTGGGTTGGGGGATTACTTTGTTTTGTTTCTGTGCTCCACAGTTGACTCTTTTCTTCTTGTGCCACTGCATGAAGCTGTACACAATCCCACTTACATGACAAGGTGCAAACTTGAGTTGCATTTCCCCATCCAGTAAGCAACTGAATGCTGTCTTGTTAGCAGTTTAGCTAAAAGCATTTAAATCTTCATACTTGCTCATATCCAACAGACATTTACATCTTGCTTACTTGGTCTTTGATTTTTGTTATACATAACCAAAATAATAAATGATAAGGTTGTATTTATCAACAATGTAGTAACCTACAAGACCTTGAATATCTCAACAATAAATAGATATTTTTTTTTTTCCTTTCTAATTTACTCACTTCTCTGAAGTCCAATTGTTTGACATGCCACTTTCTAAATTTGTCACAATCTAAAGTGACAAAAATGTATGGTCTATATCCTAACAGGTTACTTTTTAGGTCATGTTCATTAGTTATTCACTAGCTTCATTAATCACAATTATGTTAGCACTGCCATTAGCAAAAAGTGCTAACATACACTTTTCCTTATTGGATTAAAGCTGGTAAAAGACAAACTGCTGAGATTTCAAGGTACATTGTCATTATTCTGCTTTAGGTGTCCATTCAATACACAATCGTATCTCTTATAGAAGTTAAATCCATAGATTGATATTAACTTTTTTCCATTTTATGTCACCATTATTTTTCAATTGTTTGACACAGTCATTGATCAGGTTTATGTGTTCTCTCCAAGGTGTGAAGAATGCAGCTTTTATATCGTTTGCTCAGTTAACACAGCTCTGGCCACATACTTGGAGAAAATATATTGGTACATCTTTTAAATGATACAGCTTTCAGATAATAATGTACTGTGTAATAATGTGCATATTATGTGTAATGAAGTTTATATGCATTTTGGACCTCAGATCTCACAATGTCCAAATCTTCATTTGTCTAATTTGTTTAACAAACATTATTAGTATCATTCTTGTAGATAAATGCTACATCACGCTGTGAAGAATTATTCAATTTATGATGTATTTGGAAATGCATGCATGTAGATACATGTATGTGAATCTGTCCTACTTAGAAAAAATGTAAACCAGGTCTCCTTTATCAATCCTCTGTAGAGAAGTTCTTTCTAATGCCCTCAGAAATTTGACAGCAATTATATGTCTCTGCTTTACTAATTTAGAAAGGATACTTGTTCTATTTCAACTTGAATTCCATTATCAATTCAGAAAAAAACATAGATAGAAGGAAAGAGTTCGCATAGGGCAGTTCGAGAAGAGGAAGGAGGGTTACCTGTAAAAAATCACAGACTTCTTAAGTGAATTATGAGCTTAGTCCTGCCATAAAGTATTGCAGGAAGTACAGGTTCTGCATGAGGACAGGAGAGAGATGAGAGGCAGACTGTTGAATATTGACATGATTTGGCATGGAGAGAGGTGTGGGGTTTTGGTTTTTTTTTTAGTTTAATTGTCACTGATAACTTCCTTTACTTGTGTTGAAATTCAAAGTCTATCACTAAAGGAAGAAGAAGCAGAAGGCAGACTCAGAAGATCTACAAACTGTAAGGTTTCTGAAAGTTCTGAAGATGCTTATGATGCTACAGCTAATGATTTAATGAATAAAGAAAATAATACCTGGTAAAGAATTCATTCTCAAATAATGAAAGAATTCTACCAGCTACATGCAGCTCAGAATATAGAATCAAAACTTAAGATTCAAGCCTGGAAGTCTGAAATAAAAAGTTACAGCACAATTCTGTCACCAAGAAACAACATTTGGAAAGGAGAACAGCCTTTCAGGTACTGTTTGAAAAAGATAGTACATGTTTACCAATGTGGTCAGTCATTCTAATCTTACCCTCTATTTATAATTGCTACTAATCTTCCTAAGTTTCCCAGATCCCCATAATCCCTTTTTAAAGACTGATATCATATTTGCCACCCTCCAATCTTCAGGTAGCAAAAAAAAGTGTAAAGGCTACCCATAGTTATTCAACTATTTTAACGCTGAGCTTTTTTTTTTTTTTTTTAATAAAATAAAATAAAAAAAGAGTAAAAAAAAGTACAAAAAAGGTAAAAAAAAAAAAAAGTATATGTAATATGTGCAGTCCTGGGAGTCTGATAGCATTCATTTTGTCTTTTTTACACCATAATCTTTTCAATAGTTACTTCAGGCAATCTGCCAGCTCCTGCTCAAAAAGGTTTACTAAAGGTGTTTATTTGACAGTGGACACCAAAGCAAAGAATTCATTTTGCTTCTCTGCAATGTCAGTGACACATCCTTTTTACCCTGGTCAACAGGTGGATCTACAGAATGTCTGACAGGCTTTTGGCTCCCAATGAATTGGAAGGAATTATTAGTATTTATTGCATTGGCTAGTTTCTTGAACTAGTCACTCCTCTTCTGGACAAGTATCTGATAGCCCTATCATGCTGATTTCATCATTTAAGGATAGGTATTCCCATTCCTCTATCTGTATCTATTAATCAGATTTTCAGCATTCTTATAAATACACTTTTTGGTACATTTTTTGTCACTATATTTCATATCACTCATTTTGTTCTTATTTTCATATTTTAATGTTTTCTGACTTTTCTTTCTGTTGAGGACACTGAGTTTTCAACTCTTTCTTGTCAGAAATTATTTCACAGAAGTCATCCCAACTCTCACAGTGTCATGAAATTTTTAATGGTTGACAGTGCTTTGAGTTCTTGTTTCCAGCAAGATCTGTAATTCAAAGAAAAACACAGATTTTGGAAACAAACTTTCATTGACATTTTGCAAAGTCAGTGGGGCACAAACTCTGTCAATGAAAGTCACATGTACTATGATGAAAGAATTAATTTGACTCAATCTCCTGTTCTGTAATGTAACAGAATGCAAGTCTATCATATGCTTCTGTATGTGCTCAACCTATCATGACATGCAATATTCACAAAGATACTCTTCAGGAGACAGAACATGTACACGTAATGTGACTGGACTTATGGTAATCAGACAGGAGAAACAGGTCATATGGCCAAGCACATACAAAACTGATATATATGACCTGCTTAAGACTACTTACAATGGATTTTCAAAAGAGAAGAGAACGGAAAAGGTAGAGGATCTCAGATAATTTATCTGGTTTGTAGACTGATGCCTTCTTGTCTTTGGAATGCATCTAAAAGAAAAAGGCAAAAAAGAATGTAATGAGAGTTAAGTGAATAGTTCTGCCAAAGCATAGCTGAGCAATGCACTAATAGCTGACTACTCCTGAATTTAAAGATTAAATCTGCAATCAAGTAAAAATAATTTATATTCTTCATTTAATAAGGCATTTGAAAGCATAGGCTAATCTGAGAGAGTTATTGTGTTGTTCCCACAGATTGTGGGAAAGTCAGTTAAAGATTTCCTAAATAGCATTCAGCTGAGTAAAGTCATTAGAATATTTTAGTAGCATGCTCTGTCATTTTAAGCCACCCAGAATCCTTATATACTTTTTTAATTGCTCATGCACATTTTGGGCAACCATTGTTTAAGGAAGCAAATAAGCTGTTTGGGTATCTTAAAAAAGCAATGGAGGTAATATGGAAAATATTATTTTAATATTGCTTTACATTTTTCAAAGCAACTAAACATCACATTTACTTCTGTAAATGCATATATATTCCACATGGCCACTAGTTAAAATAGCAAATATGAGATTTTTTTCGCTTTAGAAAAGAATATCACAAGTACATCACATTTTGTATGCTGTCACGCTATCTAATCCATGAAAATAAATAACTGCTCGCATTTATCCATGCTACTTATTCATTGAAGCAACTTTGAATCTCATTCAGCTTTCTTTGCCCCTGAAGCACTACTTATGAATTAAAGTGTTCTTTAGCATGAGAAGAGATGTCAGAATTAAAGACTACAGCCCTCCTCTAATTATTTTCTAAACAGCTTTCTTCTACTGAAGGAGGGAAGGAAAGCATATTGATTCACTCACTCTGATTTTGGTGTTGGCAGATTTTGAATCTTGAAGAGAATGCCTGGGTTCATAGGTTGGGGGCAACCTTGGCTGCAGTGACCATGGGATGGTGCGATTCAGCACCCTGAGAGGAGGGAGCAGAGCAAAAGGCAAGACCACATCTCTGCACTTCAAGAGAGCAGATTTTCCCCAGTTCAGATATTTGCTTGCAAGTGTTAGGGGGCAGCAAGTGTTGGCTGTCCCATAAGGGAACGTGAGTCAGTAGCATTGTGTGATGAAAAGACAGGTGCAAGCAGTGACCTCACCAATGCAGACTCAGGATGCAGAATAGCAAGTCAGTCAGGATCAAATTCAGAGATAGTGGTCAGGGTCAGACATAGTCTAGTGATCACCGAGTTAGGTTGTAGTGAGGAGGTAGGTCCAAGGTCAAGCCAAGAAGCCAAGACAGCTGGTCAGGATCAGGTTTGGGGAGGTATGAGCCTGAGCACAGATGCAGCTGCTGCACATCTGCTGCACAGCTGTAATGTAGCATTGGCAGGAGTGAGCACTACAGCCTCAGCTCAAAAGTGATTCCCAAGGGAATGGAAGGGCAGGATCTTGCTTTCTTCATAATAGCACTTACCAACAAAGAAGCTGACCTTGTACTCAGCCAACTAAACTCTTTAATATAGCCTACTAAAATCATAGAAGGGGGATGTGCCACAACACTGACAGCAAGAATTCCATGCGACATAAGCCTAGAGAAAAGAGAGGTCCAGGACTACTCTTTGATTTTCAAGGATCACATCCTTCAAACTCAAAAATGGTCCACTGAATAAGCTGAAAGTCAAGCAAAGGTGGCAAGTAGGCCTGTGTGGATGAATGGAAAGCTCCTGACTACAACTCTAATATAAAAAGGAAGCATACAAGATGTAGAAAAAAGGACAGATAACCCAGGAGAATACAGAAACATTGTCCCAGCATGGAAGGATGGGATGAAGTAAGCCAAAGCCCATCTGAAACTGAAGCTGTGGTGAGAGACATGAAGGGAAACAACAAAGGCTTCTTCAGGTGTGTCTGCAACAAAAGGAACACTGGAAAAAATGTGGGCTACCTGCTGAATGGGGTAGGGGAGCTGGTGACAAAGGAGGCAGAAAAGGCCAAGATACTCAATGTCTTGTTTGTCTCAGTCCTTAGTGGTAAGACAAGGTTCAGGAATCCCAGATCCTGAAACCAGGAAACTTGTGAGGCAGAAAGACTTACCCTGGATGGAGGAAGTTCACAGTAGGGAATGTATAAATAAAGTGGACAAACACAATTCCATGGAACGTAACAGGAGAGACATTCATGCCTGGTGAGGAAGCTGGTTGATGTCATTGTGACACCAGTTTTTATTGTCTTTGAGAGGTCATGGTGAGTGGGGGAGGTTTTTGAGGTCAGAAATGTCACTCCTATCTTCATGAAAGGCAAGAAGGAGGATCAAAGGAACTCTAGGATGACCAGCCTCACCTCTGTGTCTAGAAAGGTGATGGAAAAATTAATCCTGGAAACATTTCCAAGAGATGAAAGACAAGATGTTTGGGAGTAATCAATATGTATTTACAAAGGTAAAATCATGCCGGACCAACCTGATTGCCTTTTAGAATTCAGTGACTGACTAGGTGGAGAACAGTAGAAGTTGTTTATTTTGACTTCAGAAGGGCTTTTGCATTGTGTCCCATAATGTCCTCACTGACAAGCTGATAAAGTATGAAGAAGTGTACAATGAGATGGACTCAAAGGTGGCTGAACTGCTCGGCTGAGAGGGTTGTGATCAGCGGCACAAAGTCCAGCTGGAGGCCAGTCTCTAGTGATGTACTCCAGGGATCAATACTGGGGCCAGTGTCTTTAACCTTCTAATTGATGACCGTAATGACAGAACAGAGCGCTCTTTCAGCCAGTTCGCAGAAGGTAGGAAAGTGAGAGGAGTGGTTGATACACCAGGTGGGTGTGCTGCCATTTACAAGGACCCCAACAAGCAGGAGAACTGGGCAGAGAGGAATCTTAAGAAGTATAATAAAGGGAAGCACAATATTCTACATTTGCGGAGGAATAACCTCATGCACCAGTGTGATCTGGGAACCAGCTGCCTGGAAAGCAGCTCTGCAGAGGACCTAGGGTTCAGGGTAGAAACCAAGCTGGACATGAAGAAGCAATGTGTCCTTGCAGCAATGATATCCTTGGTTACATTAGAAAGAGTATTGCCAGCAAGTCGGAGGAGGCAATCTTTCCTCTTTACTCAGTGCTGGTAAGACACATCAACTATGCTGGGACTAGATATCAACTTCTCGCTGTAAGAGAGACATGGATATATGGTTAGAGTCCAGGAAATGGCCACTGAGATAGTTAAGGACTTTGCACATTTGTCATATGAAGAGAGATTGAGAGAGCTAGGACAGTTCAGCTTGGCAAAGGGAAATTTTATCAAGGTGTAGAGATACTTGCTGGGGAGAGAGTAAAGATGACAGAACCTGACTTTTCAGTAGTAACCACTGACAGGGCAAGAGGCACTGAGCACAAACTGCAACACATGAAATTCTATCTGAATATGAGATTTAAATTATATTTTTTCTTTTTTACTATGGGAGTGAGCAACACTGGATCATGTTGCTAGAGTACTTGTGGAATTTCCATCCCTGGAGAAACTCAGAACTGGTCATGAGCCAGATCAGCCTGCTTTCCCACTTTGAGCAGGATATTTGGACTATTTAATCTTCAGAGGTCTCTTCCAACCTCAACTATTCTGTAATTTTATAACTGTATGGGATCATGTCATAGTTCAGTGGGAAGGATCCTCCAGAAGTCCTCTGGCAACCGTCTCCTCTTGAGGCTGACCAAACCCCAGTCACTCAGCATCTCCTCATATGGCAGAACTCCAGATCCTGCTTCAGTGGCCCTTCACTGAGCTTGTCCCAGTGTTGGGAAATATTAGTTGTCAGACTTAGCATAAGTGTTGGCAAACTAGCTTAGCATAAATGGCTACATTTTCTGAAACCTTAGGCCACAAGCTCTAAACTTTCACCTAGATATGTTGAACTTTTGTTGAACTTCTGCCTAGTTAAGTAAAAGAAGGCCCCAGAGCCAGTTCAAGACAGAAGATAAGGAAGCTACAACTGTCAGCAGAAGTGGCAACCTTAGAGATAAGAAAAGAAATGGCCTGCCTAGACACAAGGAAAAGACTCAATGANCTCATGACCACTGCACCACTCAAATTATCTCATGAGACTTCAAACCTGAGACTCTGCTGTGGGAAACCTAGGGTGAAGAAACTTCCTTAACACCAGTTTATTGATATTTCCCGTCCTATGTGGTGCAAAAGTGAATGCAGTACTGTAGATGTGGTCTAATGAGTACTGAATAGAGGAAAAATACTTTCCTTGACCCACTGACTGTTCTTAATATTGTTGTTACAGAACAGACAGTGCTGCTCCAGCTGTACAAACCACTAACCAGTATCTTTTGAACTTGACAATCCAGCCACTCCTTCACCAATCTTGTAAATCCTTCTATCTATACTGCAATCTGGTACATCACCTTGGATGTGCTTTTTGTGTTATTTAAATGTTGCTTGAAGAGAAATGAAGTTCACAGGAGAAGATAGGGACTTGCTCTCTCTACAGAGTTGATGAGAACATGGTTCACCACTCAGATGGACCTTGTAAGATCATTAGTAGTCTTTGATAATCATCTTTGAAATTATCTGTGGTAATTTGTAAAGCACATAGTCCTTGCTGTGCGGAAACTTTTTCACAAATCATACACTCTTCCTTCTTTTTCTTTCTAATTGGTAGTTTTGCATGATCAACAGAAGACTGAGTTGCACCATTTTGGATAGATGTAAATACTCTGTTTCAAGTTTGTACAGAAGTCCCCTCTCCTAGAACAATGTTTTATGGTATCTGAACATACTTTTTATGATACCTTTACAATTAGAAATTACAAACCACATAAAATTATCCAGTACCATGAAGGTGAAATTATATCTCAAAATGAAATGGGCCAGAGACAAGAGAGTAATTTACGGTGATTATTTTCCAATTGTTTTGTGATGACAGTGTGCTGTAAGCAAGAGTAACATTCTGATGCAGGGAACAAGCACTTTACATGCTGGTACCAATAGCTGCCTCACTTTGAATATAGGCTACAGATTTCTGTCTTCCCCAGTTTCTGGTGACCATTCAATCCTCATCCTCAAATCTGGATCTTGCTCATAGCAGTGGATGCTTCAAATTGCTTGTTTACTGACAGACTGCTAAAGTATGCTGAAATAACTGAAATGAACTTTGCTTTTTGGATCAACTTCTCAGGAGGCCAGATGACATAAAAATGACACTATGAGGGCAGAGAAATCATCTCTGAATACATATTAGAAGCAAGTATTGTTTATATGTATTTGCAAAAGTGTAACTATAGGGTAGATATTGTACTAATTTATTTTTTTTTATAGGACAGTAATGAAAGAACAGTAACATTAACTCAGAATCTGACAGGGTTTGTTTGTTTGTTTGTTTGTTTGTTTGTTTGTTTTAGCAGCATCACTAACATTATTTTCCCAAATATTATTACAACATTCTATAGTACCTATCATGCACTAAATGTTCTCCTAGAAGAAAAGAAAACAAACAAACAAACAAAACCCCCCAAGCCCCTTGTACTTCATGTTTTTAAATGGGTCTACTAATGTCTTTTTTTATTTTACAGATCTAGCATGATTTTATATTAAACTGTTTAGTATTTCTTAAAATACAGAAATAAAGCTGTTTTTTTCAAGGAAAAGTAAAAACTGACATGTAGAAAAGAGGAGAATGTGACAGTTATACCAGATAACATGTACTCCTGCTGCACTATTTTTCATTATAAGAGCAGCCATTTCCTTTTTAAAAACAAACAAACAAACAAAACCCAACAAACTTAAATTGCATGGCAAATATTAGAGTCAAAATTAAGGAGGTTTCTAAACTAGGTTTTGTTCTCTATAAATGGTTGCAAGAGTGCCTACTAAAGTTTGAGTTTAAAGTGTGTAACTGTTTGTCCACTGTTTATAAATCTGTCAGATATTGTCTTTCCCAATAGTACTTAAAAATAAACAAAAAAAAATCAAACAACAAGAAAAGCAAGCAAAATAAACTTTCAGACTCTTTATCTGTTTCCCCATTACTTGATTTTTTTGTTTGTTCTATTTTTTTTTTTACTGAGTTACAATCAATCTATTTGTGTTTGGCTTAACTGAGTGATATTTTATTTGATATTGCTTCTCTCAAGTACTTACAGGACAATCCAATTGCTTTTGTGCTATTGACTATTCCCAATATAGCCAAAAATATTATCAAAAATTCTTTCATCTCCAGGTAGAATCCCAAAATTAGAACCATTTCAGAATTTTTATTTTTATAATTTTGTCTTCTGCACTAATAGAACTATATATCAGGCAGCTATTAGGGAAATAGGAGGAATTTACCAATTTACAAATGCATGCAATCCAGTGTAAAATTAGTGTGTACTCATTCAATATTGCACCTAATTCGTTAGAAGACTTAGTGTGGAAGTTAATTCAGATGACTGCAAAACTTTAAAGTTGAATGTTGCAGTGATCCTGACTAGAAGACCGTTGCACATCAAGGAGTTAGTGATGCGCACAGCAGTTAATCTGAATAGGCCTGGGTCTATCCTGTGCTGCAGGGACTGCATGGCCCTCAGCCCGTGCTGCACGGTACAAATCCCTTAGACCCGGGATGAACTCATCCAGCTCATTGTAAGAGAGGAGACTGCAGGCAGCTCCCACTCCATACTGGTGATTACACCACTAAAGTGGCCTTGCCTTTATCTAACAGTGCAGCAAGAAGTTCTTGTGCGAACATCCTTCCTATTTGGCAGCAGAAATGGCAAAGAGAGTTGCTTTGTTGACAGAAAATCCCTTAGCAACTTGAATGACCAATGCTTTCTATGGATGGGGTCTGCATAGTGTTCTGCTTGTGGATTGGATACCTCATCAGTGTTGCACAATTTGAGATTCCCGGTGTCTGATGAGGCATAGTTTTTGTACTATTCTCTCTTTCTTTACAGTATTCAATCTAATAAATAACGTTTTAAATGATACTTCACAGAGACTGAGTGCCTTTCTTACTGGGATCATAACAGACCAGTGCCTCCTGGTGCAAAACAGATGTCTATGTCAGTGGTAGCACCCAGCTTCGATGATACTTGATAGATGGATGTGGGCTTTCCAGTCTGTTCATCAGACCTAGCTTAAATGATTGTCATAGAAAGAGATGGTTCTCTCTCTGAAGTGAGCCTGGGTTTTGACTGAGTAGAAATGCAGACTACAGGAGCTAGGTGAGGCATATAGATCAAACTCTTACAGTCTAAACTTACATGAGATGACATTTATCCAAGGTTAGTGCCACATAGTCAAAGTTGTATGACCGTGTGATCAACTACATCTGAAGATTATTACACAACATGAGAGTACATAACCTTCTCATGTTCTACACGAGTGAGCAGACTGAAAACTCCAGGGAAAAAAAAGGCAAACAAAACAAAACAAACCCACTGTGAATTAGGAAAACTGTAACTCCAACATAATTTGTGTTGGAGTATTTAGTTAGACAATCAAAATTTTCAGATCATGGATGACTGGACTAAAGGGCTGGACCCTGAGTATCCTCTGTAGAATAATTACATAAGAGCTTGCCACAAAACAAGTGGCACAACACAATTTCTCACCACCCACTGACTAATACCCAGCTAGTTCCCAAGCCACAGTGCTGCCACCTGGCCGACTACTTCCAGCTTATATACTGAGCATGAC
>VXBL01009848.1:0-33229 GCA_013400195.1 Aramus guarauna
CCTCCTCCCGCCAGAGCAGCCTCCCGAAAGGGGTCCCAAGCACCCTCTCCCTAAGCCTGCTCCCGAGGGGCCTCCTTAAGCTCCCAGCCCACCCAGGATGCTTCTCCCAAGCATCCTCATCCTGAGACCCCTTCTGAGGTGTCTTCCTGAGCATCGTCCCCCCAGCACACCCCCCTCCACCAAGAGACACTGCTGAGGTGTCTGTCCCCGGGAAAAGGGGGGTGTCACCCATCTGGCCTTGCGCTGGGCCAGTTCCTGGCAGGACAGTGGCCGTGGCTGTGTGGTGCGGGGGAGGTGAGGGTGAGGGTGGGGTCCCCATGGTGGTGGGAGGGTCCCTCACCTCCTGGATCTGCCTGTCCTGCAGGATGCTGCTCGGCGTGCTCAGCACCAGCCTGCACGGCTCCTCCAGGGCGGGGGCTGCTGCTGGGGCTCCCTCTCCAGCCGGCTCCCCGCATCCCACAGGCAGCTCCTCGTCCTGGTCAGGCTGGGGGCAGGTGGAGGGGAACATCGCTGCAGGCCCGACGGGAGCAGCAACCCCTGCATGGGGTGTCTCCCATCCCGTGTCCAGGGGCTGGGCGAAGGGGCCCAAAGGCCGCAGGGATGGGCACTTGGCTGAGCCTCCAGCCCAGCTCCCGCCTGCCCAGTGCTCCCGACAGCCCTGCTGTGCTTTGCCGTGCCGTGCCATACCATGCCGTGCACCCTGCAAGGCCATGCCACCACTGCACACGGAAGTTCAAGGGTGTAAAGCCACCCGAAGAGGGGGAGGAGGAGGAAAAGGAGGCGGGAGAGACTTCCATAACTTCAGGCCAGCCTCAGCCCTGGCAGAAGGGGTGAAGCCCAGCCACCCCCCCCCCCTTGCCCACAGCCAGGTGTGCAGTCAGGGATGTGCCCTGGTCCTGGTGGCAGCTGGTGACAAGTGTCTCAGCCGCCCACGTGCCCAGGGTGGCTGCGGGTGCAGCCCCTGCTCAGAGGTGGGTGGGCAGTGGTTCCCTGCTGCCGGTGGGCGACAGACAGAAAACACCCCGGGGGGATAAGAGGGATGAGCGAGGGCAGCCCCAGGAGGCAGGAGATCTCCCAACCTTGTGTCCTTGTGTCCTCGGGGGGCATCAAGGTTGGAGGGGCAGGTCCCGAGCGTGCCCGTCACCCTTCGCACCTCCCCAGCCCCTCGCTCTCCCCAGGGCCTCCATCTGTCTGGCCGTCCATGTGTCCAGCCGGGCTGGTGCGTCCCGGTGCCGCCCCAGAGCTCGTTCCCAGCACCCACGCTGCCCCGGGGGACCCCGCCACACTGGACCTACCAGGAGGTGGTAGCAGGCACGGACTCCCCTCATGGTGGGTGTGTGGGTGCTGCTGGGGTGCTGGGCGCCGCACTGGGAGCCCTCGACACTGCCCCAGGTTAATGTTCACCTGCGCTGGCCCCTCCCTGGCCGCCCAGCACGTGACATGGGTGGGTGGGGATGCTGGCAGCCCGCCCCAGCTCATGGGGGTCCAGGATGTGTCCCCCTGCACAGGCAGGTCCTGCCTGGTGCTGGGACTCATGGGCAGGCATCCCCCTCCAGCCAGGCACTGGGTGGCTGGTGGCCGTCACCTCCTTGGCCTGGGCCAGGCTCTGGATCGCCAAGCGGGAACCCCAGAGGCTGCAGGGGAGCCCTTGTTTTGGGATCAACAGGCAGGTCATGCCTGTGTGGCAAAGAGCAACACGACTGTTGCAATGGTTGTAGCACCTGCCGACACCTGCCCGGTGGCTGCGGTGGCACATGTCCCTCCCGTGGGACAGCCAGCCTGGGTGACATCCCGCAGCCGGGTGAGCTGGGGCCCCTGGGAGAGCCAGGGCTCGGTGTTGGGGACTCGCTGGCTGCAGGAGGAGCCGACCCCCAGCCAAGGCACAACCCGCCTCAGGCACCACTGGAGAAGCTCCTGCAGACCAGGGAGGGGCTGCAGTGTCCCAGGGTGTCCCCTTCCCACTGATGCCCACCCCCCCCCGCCCCAAACAGCTGGCATGACCATGAGCCTGTGGGCCCGACGTACCAAAGTCCAATTTATGCCAATAAGGAATTTCTGTGTGCCCTGCGTGGTGGCATGCCAGCCGCAATGGCCTGTCCCAGGCCCTGGCCCCACTGCGGGCATTGTTGGGGGTTTCTCCTCGCCTTCATGGCAAGGCCTGTTGCAGCCCCATCGGTCCNTGGCAGGGCCTGTTGCAGCCCCATCGGTCCCAGCTCCACTGTCCCCACCAGGCTTTGATGGTGGCACTGGCCCCAGGATGGCAGGGGGAGGTGAGGGGTTCCTGGTGCCTGGCACGTGGCTGCCGGCAGGGCCTGGGACGGGCCAGGAGGGGCGGTGGTCCCAAAAGCGTCCCCTGGGACCCACCCCCTGCTCAGGAGCCAGGACCCGGCCAGGTCCCTGCCTGAGCTGCCGTGGGGCGACCAGCCCTGCCCCTGCCCCCTCCTGCTGCGTCAGGGTGAGCCTGACGTGTGGCCGAGGGACCCTCCCGTTGAGTCCCGAGGTTCAGAAAGCACCCCCTTGCTTTATAAACTCCTTCTCAGAGAGGAGCCTAGGTGCGGCTGGGTCCAGTCTTAGTCCCAGACTTGGCCAATGGTTTATGTCTAAAGCATTCTGTATAGCCACATATCAGAGTCAGCGTTTGCCTGTCAGAGCCCCCAGAGGACTTTGACTGAGACAGTTTTGCAGAGCTGAAACAGATAGAAAGTTTATTAAGGTGCCAGATATAAAGAGTTTGGACTCGCCGTTGATAAATACACTCACTGCAGTAGTGCTAATACATATGATGATAGTGCTAGCAAATACTGTCCTGGGGATTCTTCACCTAAAGATGACCTCGCTGTGCAGGTCTCGCTGAATGTCAGCGCAGCCTTCTGCTGTGTCGGCCACTCCTCCCAGTTCTGTATCGTCACTGGACTTGCCGAGGGTGCACTCTGTCCCCTGTCCAGGTCAGTGATGAAGATGTTGAACAAGACCGGACCCAGCACTGACCCTTGGGGCACACCACTAGCTACAGGCCTCCAACGAGACTCTGCACGGCTTATCGCAACCCTCTGGGCTCTGCCACTCAGCCAGTTCTCAACCCACCTCGCTGCCCACTCATCCGACCCACGCTGCCTAAGCTTGCCTGTGAGGATGTTATGGGAGGCGGTGTCAAAAGCCTTGCTGAAGTTGAGGTAGACAACATCTACTGCTCGCCCCTCATCCACCCAACTCCGTTCCCCCGCTCCTGATTCGGTCCCTGCCCCCCCACAGCCCCTGCCCTTGCACCAGCCCCTGCCCCGTTCCTGCCCCGGCCCTTTCCTTTCCCCTGCCCATGCTCTTGCCCGGTGCCCTGTCCCTGTTCATGCCAGTGCCTCTGCCCCAGCGCTCACACTGTTACCTCTTCTCAGGACCACTCTTGAGTCCAACTTTGGGACCTGCTCCCCCAGGAGACCCAGGAGGAGCCAGCTGGGGGGGGGGCAGTGGGGCCCTGGCACAGTCACAGCCCAAATTCTGCAGCTGGAGTCAGAGGATGGAGCTGCTGCCCGCGGCCCCTCAGCTCAGTCCTGCCGCCTCTCGTCAGCATCGTCTCCCTCCTGAGGGGGGAATTATTTTCTAGTTTGTGGGAAGAGGGGGGCTGTAACATGGATAGCCCCAGCTGCTCACCCTCTTAAGTTTTCTTTTACGCTGCTTGACCTGTGCAGACCGGGCATTTCTTAACACCAACATGTGTTTCAGGGTGCCCAGAGACATCCGTTAGTGTTTTGGTGTGCCCAGGGCTGCTTGTTCTCCCTCGAACCCCTGCCTTCACTTTCGAGATCCCTCCCAACCCCCGCAACGTGTCTCCCAGAGCCCCCACTCACCCTCTAGTCCCCCCAACCTCACCCCCCTTCCAACCACAGAGCACACCAGCAGTGTTTAAAACTTGCACAGTTTATTATGCTCCTTGCCATGCCGCGCAGCCCAGAGCAGCCGTCTCCGCGTGCCCCGCTGCGGCCGGAGGCACAGGGCTGCTGCACGGCCTGTCCCGGCCGGAGCGGCTGAGCACGGAGGGGGGGGATGAGCTGGGCTCAGATTAACAACCCCCCACCAAAGCGCTAATAGCAGTGCAGTAAGGCAAAAGTTTTAATTGTCCAGAAAGAAAGAAGAGCTGTTTACACAACTGCCTGGGCACGTCGGTCTCCCAGCTGCTCTGTACCAGGCGGAGTTTGGTTTCGGTGTCGTCACATTCCCAGTTCTTCAGCTTTTTCTTGGGATGGGTGGGGAAGCTGGCTGGAGGCTTTCACACCATGGTTACCGCTTCCCCGTGCCACCACAGAACCAATGGAGCAAGAAGCCAGCCTGTGGCTTTGCCCCGGTGGGTCACATTCAGGGGGACAGCAGCTCTGAGCAGAGAGGGCAGCCATGGTAGGGCTCTGTGGAGCTCTCCGCGCACAGCCCCAAGATACCACCACTGCCCTGGCACGAGGGTAACACGGGGAAGTGCCAATCCCGTAGTGTGAGGCTGCTGTGGAACACCTGGAGCCCAACAACTCCACAACAGCGATGGCTGAGGCTCCTTCTGGATTTGGTCTGGGGCCTTACAGGGGAGATTTTGACACCTCCTGGTCCCTGGCCCGGGCAGGCAGCTTCCTCCTTCCGCACCCAGGTGGCTTCCCCCTCACAAGGGGATAGTGTGAGCCCTGCGCTGCCACGCTGTGTTACCCGACACAAACAAAGAGTAGCGGGAGTTCCAGTTCTTACTAGTGTTTTGAGTGCCAAGATTATTACCTGCGGCAGCAGCTTCAGCTGTCCTCCTTCCCACAGGCCCTTCGTCCTTGGTCACCATTTGTTTCACAAGCACCCACTGTGCCTGGGCACACGGGATTTTTCCAGATCCCACAACAGCAGGAGAACCCAGAAGGGGCGTCTGCAGCCAGGGCTGAGGCACCGGGCACCCAGAGATTGCCTTGTGCCAAGCAGGAGCATGACTGGTCAAAGCTGTGAAGGGGAAATTTCCAGGAGAAGCAAACATCTCCAAGAAGCAGTGATTAAACAGTTTATGGTCTGAGCTCTCTCTAGGCCTGAGATTCAGCCCTGGTTTTAGCTCAGACATTTTCTCCAGTTCCTGCTGGACTGCCCAGAGTGATGGCTGAGGTCGCAGTGAAAAGCACAGCTGAGGGAAGAAGGGAGATGCTCCAATGGAGGCACTGCAGCTCCTACTTGTAGCTCTTAGAGTCCCTGCACCGAGCCCGCAGCTCAGGAGGGTATTCCCAGAAGAACCTCAGCCCTTTCTTTCAGTAGGTATCATTCCCAAAGTCAGACCTCATTCAGGGAACCTTCCCCACCCGCCCCACATACCCCAAGCTCTGCATGTTCCTTAGAGTGGTCCGTGTCCCAGGGAACGGTGGGCACAATCCTTATTTCAAAACAAGCATGGCCTCTGTCCCATCTTGCCTTGTCAAATGCAGTCCATGAGTGAGGTAGTACTCCCGCCGGAGGAAGGCATAGAAATAATCCGAGATGAGCAGGATCTGCAGAAGTGAGATGTTTAGACACATCAGTGATGCTTCAGAACAAGGAATAGAGACACATGTGTTCGTGATGGACCCTGAAGGGGTTTGAGAAGTCCTTAGACTGCTCATCACGCTTTGCGAGAGGAGACACTGTGGTCCTGTGAACACTCCTTGGCCACTGCCTTGCAGTATTACACCAAGGGAGACTTCAACCGATCTATTTGTTGCGCTACCAACGTTTTGTGACAGACAACTCCACTGAGGAGACAGTAGCTCCACAAACGGGCCAAAATATATGACAGTGGCAAGTCCATCTGTGCCACAGCTTTACAGACCACCTCAGCCTCACCCACAGGCCTCCTCCCATGCAAGCACGGTCATGCAGTTCAACCCAAACGGCGAAAGCCTCCTGCTGCTGACTGCTGTTAAGCACTTCTCAATTGCGATTGTTTTTCAGCCACCATTTCTGCTCAGAAGGGGGAAGAAGCTTGCAGGCAGCAGCAGGAACACCACAGCTCCCCGGGCCAGCCTTTGCAAACAGAAGCTTTGGCAGTTTAACAAAAATCGTACTTACCAGGCTGAGGGGCGCAGAGCTGAAATGTCAAGGCTGTGGCTTCACAGCACAACGTTCTGGAGCAACACCAGATAAAAGCACTTCTTCCACCCCCACCGCTTCTGCGTCTCCTTCCTGCCCCTGCGCTCTCACGCCCGCTCTCTGCGGCGGCCAACCCTGGGTGTATGTTTGCACACTCTCCCTTGAAGTGGTGAACGGAGCTGGCTGCTGCCCAGGTTTTCCCCTGACGCGGGTCAGAGGATGCTGCCACGATGTTGGCACTGTCCCGTGTTGCTCGGGAGATGGGTGTACCTCAGGCTGGTGTCACCACCGGCCACATCGTAGTGTGAAATCACAACGGCAGCGAACATGGAAACCTGACATGGAAATCACAAGGTCCCTCCCCTCCTCAGCCCCACTTTGGTGGTACCGAGGCACAGCAGTGTGGCTGCTCCCTCGCCTGAAAGCACGGAGAAGGCAGAAGCAGGTCTCTGCGGTTTTTCTAAAGCAGTCACCTAGGGCAAGCTGCCCTGGCTCAGCAGGATATTCGTCATTCAGCCTCTTGTAGTGTGACCCTTCCCAGGAACGCCAACCTCCTCCATCTGGAAACAGCATCACATAACTAGAGTGGAAAACCTTTTCAGTGCCAGAGCAAGCTAGCCCTAAGTCCAGATGGCACTTAATGCATCGCGTTGGCACAATGCGTCCGTTTCCCTGGGGGATTCACTCCAGGGAGAGCCTCACCTGAAGTATGCTGCAGTGCTAAGGGGACGGAGGGAGGGTCAGGCTGTCGGCCAGAGCCTGCTCAGGCTACTCTTAAGTACAGCTGCTGCGGAGAAGGCTCAGGGACAGGATGGGAGGATACGGATGACCGGGGGAGAAACAGGCTGCAGCGGAGAAAGTGCAAAGGAGAACAGAGAGAAAAGCGTAGAGATGCCCAGGGAGAGCGAAAACAGCCACGCTTACTCTGTCCACTTGTTTTGCTGAACACCATGGCTGGCTACTGACATGTTATATCAATAAGGTTGATTTTACTTTTAACTAAACTTCTTGGCAGATGTCTTAATGGGAAAAGAAAGAGCTGAGGGGAGTGGGGATGAGGGCTAGTTCTTTCTCACAAGGAAATGAGAAAGCAGATCTTTGCTCTGTCGGCATTTACAGAGCACAAGACCTTGCAGGACCTGCTATGACTTTCTCAGGTAGGAAATAAAATCCTCTTAGAATATCAACACCTGCCATCTCTAACCAGGGTTTTACTATTCCTTTCATTTCATCGCAAGACATGTAGTTAGAGAGCTAATGAACCACTCCCAATTTCCTACAAGCCCTTCTTAGTGGTACCTCTGTACTCCCTCTCACCCCACTCCCTGCACTTTTACAGAATGGGTGTCTGTCCCCGTTCATCAAGGGGGTGGGGGATGTACAAGCAGGTGATTTTCAGCCCCTGGCAAAACTGCTGCTCCTCTAGTTTTAGGAGAAGCAGACAAACATGAATGGCTGAGGCACATTCAAAACAAAGGCAACTTTAACGTGAAATGAACATTCTGCTCACCCACATGTGAAACTATGCCATGGCTTAAGGGCATAAGGATAGCACAGGGAAGAGGGAGGACTTCAAAAAGGTTGTAGCAGCTGCGTACATTGAATCCTACCCTCCAGGGTAGGAATCCTACCCTCTGTTTTCCCTAAAGCCAGTGAAAGTCCCGTATCTCGAACAGCCTTGAGAGAAGCAGGAAGAGTGAGCCCTGGCATGACTGGGACGCTGACATGCCCACAACCCTACCTTTCCGTGAGGTATAATGTTCCGAAAACTTGGAGCTAGGTCCCCGTGTAGGGGCAGTTCTCGTTTGCCTGTTGTCTGGCCCCCTGTTTTTTTCCATTCCCCCCTTAGCTCACCTTCTCCATTCACATGTGCTCCTAGTCCTGCCACACAGAGATGCTTTTCCTCTGCTATCAAGCAACAGACCAGTAACTTGCAGCACAGCCTAGTCAGATTGCTAAGCTATAGCTCGAATACGGCAAGAACTCTTTCCCAGAAGGTGAGGACTAGGCAGATTTCGGCTGGAGCAAGGAGAGGCAGGAAGCTGCTACGTAGGACTGCACGGGATGCAAACAGCCAGACACATCCTGCAGAATTTACTGCTGCGGACAAGATGCCCGATCCAGCGACCTACCCAAAGCGCAGCCTTGTTAGCCTCGCTCTACTAACCTGCCCTATGTTGAAAGTCAACGTGATGGCGTAATAAAAATTGGAATTAGCACTTCCTGCATAAATCCATAGATGCCACAGAACAGGGAACAGGAGGGAGCAGACAATGAGCACACATGACAGGATGAAGATGTTCCGGAGGACTGCAAAAGAAAACCAAGCTGTTAAAATTATGCATTATTGAGCAGCCGTGCTCACACAAACAGCAATGGTATTCAGGGTATGTGCAGTGGAGGAGAGGCACTTGCCAACACACACTTCTCTCCGATAATCTTTCACAGTTTGCTTCAATAATTTCCTGGCTAGCTTTTATAAGAAATCCACTCTATTTGCCTTTAAAATAAATACTTCTGCCTTTGCTTGAGTGTGAAATCCTCATTTGTAGCTCTTTCCTTCTAGGTCCTGCTTCCAAACACTCTTCCTCAGAGAATTTTGGCTTTTTGGTGTCTACACTACAGTAACTAGCAGTTTTGAGAAGGGCCTTTCCACGAGCATCATGATTCAGATACCAGAGCACACCATTCCCTAGCCTGGTCAAACTGACAACAAAGGGCAAAAATGAACCTGTGGGCCATAGGAAGAGATACTTTCTCAGGAGGTGGTAAGGAAATGAAAGCACCAGAAAAGGAGGAAACTCATACAGGCCAAATGTGCTGGCAAACACGGGATCTCAGGAGGTACAAGTGTGGTCAGGATCCACTAGTCTGTGTGAGTATGTGTCAGATGGACAAAACCCAAACTCTTTGTCTAAAAGAGCTAGGAACTACTAGGCCAGAAGAGATTTTGCTTTCTGTGAGCTATTTATGGCTGTCCTTTGGCAGCAGTTATTATAATTCATCCTGGCGCTTGTGTTGCTGTGCTTGGCTCAGCCAACATCCCTGAAGGTAACTGAAAGACTCTCCATGATTCTGCAGCTGAAAGGAGCCATCTGGCATTCTAAGAGCATTGTCACATCCAAACCTGTTCACACCTAGCTTTTAAACTTCTTTTTCAGTAGCTCCAGAGAGACCTCTACAACTACCTGAAAGGAGGTTGTAGCCAGTTGGGTGCTGGTCTCTTCTCCCGAGTAACTAGCGATAGGACAAGAGGAAATGGCCTCAAGTTGCATCAGGGGAGGTTTAGATTGGATATTAGGAAAAATTTCTTCACCAAAAGAGTGGTCAGGGATTGGAACAGGCTGCCCAGAGAGGTGGTGGAGTCACCATCCCTGGAGGTGTTCAAAAACCGGTTTAGCTGTGGCACTTTGGGACATGGTGTAGTAGGCATGGTGGTGTTGGGTTGACAGTTGGACTTGATGACCTTAGAGGTCTTTTCCAACCTTAACGATTCCATGATTCTATTCTATGATTCTGTTCACTCAGATGTGACAGATGACCGTCCCTCTCACTGATCCCCTTATCTGCACACTTGGGATGTGCAACTGAACTATGCTGAGCCAGGATTTCTCAGAAGTACATCACCTGCTATGGCTGCAGCATGCTCAGGGCTGACCTGGGGCTTCCCACCCTGTTTTATCACACCTGCTTTGGCCTTAGCTTTCCTTAGTCTAAAACTAATAGAGCAGATGGTCTCCAAGTCTCTTGACTCCTGATGATGTCCCTGACATGAGGCAGGCTAGCTGTCTGGAAACACACTTGGCCTGGGTCAGAGAAGATAGCAGTAAAAGGCCCAGACAATCTGGCAGGGTTGGTCAAAGCAAGAAACACCAGGAAAACCACAGTGCTTCCAAATTTCCCCAGTGTAGCAGGTTCTAGAGACTGAGTTTGAAAATTGTGAGGAAGCTCTTGGGTGATCTAAAGAGCTAAAGAAGTTCTTTATGAAGCATTTAAAAAAAAATGGACAATTCCTTGCAATAATTCAGTTACTTTCACTCTGAGCAAACAAACACATGGAAGACAAAGAACCGCTGTAAGGTGTAGGATTTTAAGGCTGGGGGACCCATCAATTGCAGGAGCAGGGTTCAAATTGCACAGCCTTAAATGGGAGTGAAGCGCTTGAAGGATGGATGTACTTTAAATAAGCCACATCCCTTGTGCAGGACTGTAAAAGGTTCTTACAAAAAAGTAAATCTTGGAGAGAGGGGGAAGATAAGGTACACATGAAAATTCCCTCCTCAACCAATTTCAACCCTAGTCCTAAAGACTGTAGCACCAGAAAAATCAAGCTTCCTTCCAGACACCCCAAGGAGGCCACAAGAGCCTGCAGACAAGGGCTTGGTTTAGAGGTGACAATTATCGGACAGGCCCTGTCCCACTCCAGATAAGGAACAATCAAAGAACTTACATCTGTAAAGGTGGCTCCAGACTGGAAGGAAGGCCATGTACAGTGCAATGTCTCCCACAGTGGGATAGGACTTGAAGATAGAAATGATCGCAATCTGGACAAACATGAAGAACACAGGGTGTTCCCTAGAAGGGAAAAGACACAAAGGGTAAGAGGATGCAGCAGGGTCTCTGGAAAATGGAAATAAATATCAGCAAAGGGAACAAATGTACTGTGGGATAGGCTCAGCGAGGCTCTGGTGCCCCTGTTCTCTCCAAACGAGCCTCTGAGTGCTGCGGGGGGTAGACTGAGCTGCTCTGCAGAGAAGCAGTATACGGGGATGCACATCTGCTCCCCGTCCTCACCCAGAAACTTCGTGCCTCAACTCAACGTACATTTACACAGTTGGTCATCTGGGCTGCTCTTCCCCAGCTCTGTCACATTCACCGAACCAGCACCTCCTCTCTGGAGGTCATGTGGAGAAGCCCACAGTTATCCCTCTGGCGTGTCACGATGGCTGTATCCTTTCCAAGTCAACAGGACACGCTCACTGAGAATCCAGGCGTGTTAATGAGTGTTTTTATCAGAAAGAGGGGTAACGTTATCAGTGCAGTCCACTAGGAATGTCCCCAAGTTTTTGCTTTTTTTCCTGACAATGAAGAACTTGAAGTTCCAGCCAATAGTTCTTGCTGTCTGACTACACTGGCTTATCCTGGCAGGGAGCAGGCACCCCTACACGCTGAATTGCTGCTCTCTCTTTTGATGCCTCTACCACTCTGTTGCATAACAGAGCTCAATTCACTCTGTTTAAGAGGAATAAAGATTGACACTTTGGGAATTAGGGAGGATAGACCCTGTTAAAATAAACTATCTTTTTCATGCTTGTAGATCCAGATATCTGATGCCAGCCTTATAAGCTTCCACCGGCCAACTGAGAGTAAAAAAACTACTAGAGAAACATACTTACTTTAGCTTTATTGCCAAGGGAATGGTGTAGAAGAACACATTGATTTGAAACACACATACGAAGAAAAGACTAAAGTGTTCAAACATCTCTGCAAAGAAGTACCAAAAAAGGCCAATGTTGGGTGTCAGATCTGGAACGGAAAGGCTGAAATTTGAAAAGAAAAGTCAAGGTAATATTTTTAAATGGCTGTTTTTCACTGCCCTGCTTCTGTTACATTATTTAATCATTGTGTCTTACTGGATGGAGGACCTACATTTTAAATCCATGAAGAGAAACCAAAGGCGTGAAAAGGGACTAAACCTTCCCTATGCCCCAGCAGGATTTAAACCATTCTCAAGCAGATATTTCTCCAGAGATGAAAGTTTCACAGCCTTGGTAGCTCAACGATCACTTTTCTTTCCAATCAGCTCAGCGGAAAACATCTCCTGTCTTCTCTAATTCTTGCTGTTACTTAATTAACAGAAGTTGGCTAACGTCTGCTCTCCTCCACACACTCTTTCTTTTCTTGCATTGCCAGTAAAATCACAAATCACACACTTCTTAGGACAGGGAGTGGGGCACCTGCAGGGGATGCACAAGAAACAACACGGGGTGGGGCTAGACAGAAAAAAGAGTAAGAATCCTTTTACTTACATAAACCCGTAAACAGATGGGATAAAATCCCAGGAGTTGAGGAGGAAGAAGGAGAGGCAGATGATCACCACCAGGCTGCACAGGTACAGGGCTGCATACTGCATGGTGTAGAGCCAGAAGCTTTTACTTTTCAGTTTTATTGGTATGAACTGACGCTGAAAATGAAACACAAGCAGGCAGATATCCCTCATCAGGTGGACAGCCACAAGAAAGCCTGAGCATTCAGAACATCATTTCAAATCAATGAAAGAAAGCATCAAATGCTGGTGCTATGGTACTGGAAGGAGCAGCTCTCAAGTCCAATTTGCTTGATGTTCTTCACTCTGGCCAATTAAGTCACATACATTGCAAGTATTTCCAGAGCTGTGCTTGAAAGTACAGTAGCTAAGCTGGTCATTTCTGCTTGCAGTGAGTCAAGTCTCACACACTCAGTGTAAGAGTTACACACACCTCCCCACAGCTACACCTGTATCTGAGATGTTTGCAGTACTGTACTGCTGCCTGCCTTCTACTGCATGAACCCACCTCAACCCACGCTGCTCCACCACCACCACCCTGTGATGCCAGGTGCCCACCACTGGACTGGCACTCATGCTCTGCTGAAATCAGGGAAAAAGGATATCCCGTGGGTTCCTAAGTACAAAGGATCCCTCTAAAAGGTTGCCTCCTTGGGCAAAGACAACTGCTGCAGTCCTGCCACTGCCACGTGTCCTGGTAGGTCAACCACAAGCCCTCATCACATAACACGACATATGGGTATCTCACTCTGAGAGGTCCCCTGACTGCATTTGTAAAGACAACTACACACACAGAGGCAAAAACCTTGGGAACTGCTCAGAGTTCTGCAGCTCCGAGTCAGCGATGTGGCTTTTCTCTTTGGTTCTAGGGTTTACGCTGGCAGGAGATGTACAGAGCACCAGCTCTAACCGATGTGGGCTCTGTGTAAAGCATGCTTGTTTTTGCAGTCATAGTGTGTTTAATGCCACTTGCTGGAACAACGTAAGCAAGATTTATGGCAGGACAGATTGGAAAGTGCTGGAGAAAACCTATTTAATTCTGTATAAAGAAGGCAGGAAAGTTCATTTACAAATCTGGATTAAAAAAAACCCACACACTAGCATGATCCCCTTTAAAAGTTGCAAATTAGGCATTCACGTATCAAAGCACTTGTTGCTTGTGAACACAATGCTTGTACTTTATTGCCACTTTATTTTGACTTAAGTTAAATGAGAACAAATGAGACCAAAATATAAAATATACAAAGTAAATGCTCCTAAAAATTATCAAACTGAAAAAGCAACACTGACCCTGCAGAAGTTTTTGTTTTACAAAGAGTAATAATAAGAAAATTTCTGAAAAAAGGAAGAGATATTCATGTCGGATAGTCAGGGAAATAAAATGGAGTAGAACTGACCCTCCATTCTTTTTTGAAGCTCAGATTTGAGAACAGGCTGTAACGAACCTTAGTTAACATTAGCTATAAAAATCATGAGGGAGACAGGACAGAAACAACCAAGAAAGACTGGCGAAACACTCAACAGCAGGACTTTCAGAATGGCAAAAATACTAAAAATGATCACCAAGTGATCTGATAACTGGGATAAGAGTCCTCTGCTAGCGGTCACAACCTCACCTTGCTCCCATATCAGAACACCACCAGCAAATGATCACTTTTCATTCAGTGCATCTCGGTTAAATCACTGTTTACGGTATCAGCACAAGAGCTGACAGACATCGGTGGGAAGCACTCCAGCAAGCTGGTGGTGAATCTACTCACTAGCAAAGAGCTGCCGCAGGCTGACAGCCCACCCTGCCTGCAGATGTGCCTTCCAGCCTACTGCTGGGCTAGCTTGGCCTGGAGCAACGTCTGTCTGTTGGGGCACTGCGTACCCGTGAATGACCAAGGTCAGCCCTGCCGGATGGAACTCAGGGGTGCTGTGAACGGGGCAGGAGAACGGACAAGGGCAACCAGCCACTTTCACAAGCATGTGCCTTTTGCCGTTAAACTCCAGATCAGCATTTCTGAGTTTGGGTGGTTCAAACACACAGCTCCTCATTCAAACACAGCTCAGTGACCCACAGCAGTGCAAAGGAAATTCTCCAGGTCTAAAATCCTCATAGCTATTCCCACGACACAAAGAACAGCTCTTATTTCGGGCAAGCTAAACACCAGCCAGTTCTGTAGATGACTTTCTGCTCCCTTCTCTCCATGCACAGGCATTCCCATTAAAGCTTCAAACTTTCCTTGGCTTGAGGAAAGTCACTTTTTCTGAAACCCAAGACTTGCCTGACTCCCCTCTCAATAGCTAAGGACTGTCCCTGCACAGCTACAAGAAGACGACAGGTATCAACAGCTAGAAATCATCTACCTGTAGGAGGTAAAGGAGTGCTGGAGCAAACAATGTGAGAGGGTAGAGTGACTGGTACGTTGCTAAGGCCAGGAACACAGCACTGAGGAAGGCACTACCTGCAAAGAAAAAGTAAAAAAGTTCATTTGTAAGGAGCATTTGAGATAAACAGCCTTACAGACACAAGTCCAAATGGGAAGAAATGCATAACCCCCTGCAGGGGCTTTACAAATATCAGAACACCACTTAAAGGCATTTTTAGCAGAACGTGTCCTGGAGAGTGTAATTTTCTTAACTACATTTTGAATGGATAATGACTCATACCAAGGTGATTCTCCCACTCGAAAGAACCGCTGACTGGTTTATATCTCCTACCATTCACATACAGAGATTCATGTAATTCACTCTATATATAGACCATGCTGGCTGCTGTTTATGTATAGGAATGCATTCACATCAGTCATATCTGCATGTAACAGCTGTTATACCGGATGTGCTGGATAACCCCGTCACCAGAATGTGTCAGGGCCTTTCAGCAAAGCTCTGCGAAAGACAGCAAGCGAAAGTCTGCCGCTGAAGGAATGAAGTGACTTTAGCCCTACTTTACAGATACCAAAACTGAGGCATAGAGAGGATTAGCACTGCTCTTCCAAATGGTCTTAAAATATGAAAGCCTTTATCGAGGAAGCTTTACTTGAGGTCTCTCAGGTTGAGCTAAGTGCCAAGTACTCACATTGCCCAACTACCAACCCCAGAAATCAAGTCCAAAAGGTCCCAAGTGAAATAATAAACATACAGGCACCCGGAGCAGTAGCCTGGTTAAAGCTTTCAGTCTTACACCACTTGATGGAAGTCGTCTGTAAAAATACAGCTTAGACAACAAGAATCCTGACTCAGTGCACTGGACTAATTGTCACCCTACGGACATCAAACACTCGGTAAGCTTCTCTCTGCTTCCACCTCTGAAAGAGAATATATAGGGTTACCTGCTGCTGAGCCTTCTCCATTCTTCAACTACACTCTCACAGACAGAAACCTCCCTGTCCTCTATTTTATCGAGTGTTCAATTCTGCACAGATCTAAAGAATTGGTACCCAGAAATCACAGTTATCACCTGATATCCTCTCTTTGCCCACTTTAAAACCTAGAGGCTACCGCACTCCCAGTCGGGGAGAAAACAGGGGACAGCCACTACAGTTTTGCCTGTGACTGAACTATGTGTCTTACGGTATCAGTGAATAGTTAAAAATCAGTTTAATTAAATGAACCCCACTCGTTTTCTTTTGCAAATGCTTTTAAATCAAAACCCCTCCTGCCTCAATTAGCCAATAATTGGAGGAAAACTTTCTTTTGGAAAGACTAATAAAAACAATCTGTACCGGCTTTCTTCACAATGTCTGGGCACTGCTGGAGACAAGAGATCAGACTGACCTTTCCTCTGATCCAGCAGAGAACTCCTAAAACTTGTGACTACTACAAATCACATATGCTAAAAGATTTTAGCATTGAGGAGTCCTAAAACAACATAATCTATTCAACTGTGCCAGTACGGGTCTTTGGTTACTGCTTCTGCTTCCCCAAAGCTCAATTAACTAATTTCAAACCAAGGTTACTGTGAGTGAAAGCCAAATAATAGCTGCAGGTAACTGCTCGCTTTTGAATAAAAACTTCAAAGATACACTTTGAAAAGAAATTGTTTACAACACTTCAGGTGCATATTCATGTACAAAATGGTTCCATAGCGTAGTGGTTATCACATCTGCTTTACACACAGAAGGTCCTGGGTTTAAGGCCAGGTTGGATGGGGCTTTGGGCAACCTGGGCTAGTGGAGGGTGTCCCTGCCCATGGCAGGGGTGGGACTGGGTGGGCTGGGAGGTCCCTGCCCACCCAAACCAGTCTGGGGTTCTGTGATTCTAAAAGAAAGAGCAGCAGAGCATTATCTTCTACAGACAGACAGAGATTTCTGTGTAGCAATCATATCTGTAAAGTTCCACCTTGGTTTAATTTCTGCTACTTTTCCAATCTTTATTGAAAGTCATAAAGACCCATTTTTTCTTCACTGCGTTACCTTTTATTGTAGCTAAAATGAAGAATGCGATGACAGTATTGTTGATAGCGCAGGTGGACTTTGCCACACAAGACATCACAGTGTAGGGGTTTAACAGATAGCTGAAAAAGAGCAAAGCTTGAGTTACATTCAAAGGAGACAGCATCTAATTAAAGACATGTTAAAAGGAAAAACAGATGCACTTTGCCACTTCTTTTTGTTTATTCACATTTGATGGCATCCTCTCATCATCAAGTGAACTCGGCAAAAAAACGATGTTTGGATTGTAGCCTTGGACACAGTGGCCACAGAGAGCACACCGGAGAAAAGGAGACAGCTGGGAAGTTGTCTCAAATGCAAATTCTGTCCTAGAAAAATTACTACCAAAAATGTTTCTTACTTTGCAGAAACATTGTGCATTTATTCCGTCAGACCTAGGATTATTGGGTCCAAAGTAAACACTTTCAGCTACTCACATCTAGTGGCTCTGACAAAGCAATAAAAATAAGAAGACAGCAAGATGGAACCAAATCCTGAGATGGCAGCAGAGTTTCCTCCAATGGAATTGCACCTGCACACTCCTGCTACGGCAGAGCAATCATTTATGTTCACCATGGCGTGATGGGAGCACAAAACCTGCCAGCTATGAAACTCTGCCATATTTTAGTTGGAATTACAGGAAGACAGCAAACTCCAAACACCTTTGCCTTCCAGAATGCAGCCACGATTTAGTTAATAAGGACGCTAGCTGCTTTTGGAAATGAGAATTACAATGATCTCATTTAACTAGGTTCAAAGCACAGAAAAAATGTTTGGAAGGATTACCAAAACAATAAGCAAGATAATGTGCCAGTCAGCTTTGCCAGTAACTAAATCCATCCTCAGACTGAGTGGATGGGGCTGATGATTTCCTAACTACCTCTTTACATTTTTCCTACTTCTCTTGAGTCCCAGTCTGCCTTTTTCTGTGTTTCCAGAGAGAGTGTACAGCAGGATAAGTACAATTTAAGGCCAATTTTGCTGCGGCAATTTGCATCAATGTTAAACACAAAACAGTCTGCAATTTACCCACTCTATCTTTCTTACCCTGGAGAATTTACCATTTTATAAAATTCATATGAAAATAAGAAAAAATAACAACTTATCTAATGGAAAACTCTTTCTCTGACACAGAATAATTCAGATAATAATTTATTCATGTCAAAACCCCAAAGAAAACAATAATTATTTGACATTAAGTATATTGCTTGTATATTATTTATTTTAGTTGAAGCTTTCTGAAATTAAAAAAAAAATGCTTAGCACACAGAGGAACACCAAGACCTGACATTATTAAGATGACAACCTGAAAATATCTTTGAATTGTTATAAGCAATTCTGGGATATTCAAGTTGTGATATTCAGCAAACATTTTGTCCAACTGCTCAAAAAGTTATTCTGAAAAGACACCTAAGACATTTGGGAGGCATAGAATCAATTTTGGTAACAATAGCATACAGGCAAAATAAACAGGGATGTGATCTGTGCAGACACAACATTCTTGTTACCAAATTAATGACCTTATGCTGGTGAGCCTGAAGGCCTCAGTAAAATTACTTGTTGGCAACAAACATTTGGAAAAGCATCTGCTTTTCACTTTCAGACTGAGTATTCAGGGCTGGGGGGGGATTTTTATGTATAATAGGAAATTCAGAATTTGTGGGGCGGGGCGGGGCGGAGAGGAATAATCATCAACAAATGTTGAAGCCCCAAAGCAGACAAATAAAACCCAAAGGGAGTTGAGGAACCAAAGCAGCAGCAATACTTACAACAGTGCTACCTTGAGGGGGATGTAGTGCATTTCCATGGGCGTCCGGATGAGTTCAGCCACATCTGGTGCGTATTTATCCAGTTCTATTAGGAGCTTTTGCTTTTTGAACTGAACAAGGGAGAATGAGCAAAGACTGTCAGATGAGGAAAGTCATTATTTCTTATTGCTGGGGATTTCCATTACTGTTCAACATATATGAGCCCCAAGCATGAGCCAAAACTCATGTTATGTGAGGTGTTACACAAACAGAACAAAACCCCCCTCTCTTTTCCCAAATACTTAACAACTGAAGTGGAAGTCAGGAGAACGCAGGTAATCTCTACTTCTTTGAGCTGCCTTAATCACCTGTGTCTAGCTCTTGACAGAGCTGACAGTGAATTCACCACACTCGAGTTTAATACTTTCAATCTTCCTGAGGCCTGTCTGCATCTCCAATGAAAAGCTGACTTTATAAATTCACTCTTCAACATACAATCCCCTGAGAAACCAAGTCACTGAAGTATGCATTCTTTGTTATTTTGAAGATGGATACCTCTATGCCAAATCTCCTTTAGGGACCCAAAATCTCTCTCTTTAATCTACCTTGTTCTGTGATGCTCTCTATGGAGACAAAAGAGAAATCTGGATTATGAACCCACTGAACTACGTCATGGTGAGACAGAAGGAGAGAGATGCTGGCAATAAATTCTCAACGAGCAATGTGACTCGCGCAGGATTTTTACATGTCTGCAGTTCTGAGTAATATCTTCAACCTCAGAGTCAGAGGACAAGAAACAAGCATGTAGTTGGATGGGAGATCACACAGATGCTGTAGGAAATGCAGCCTCCCTGTTCATGTTGGTACTGGATCACTGTCCCTCTAGGATTGCAGAGAGCACAGCACTGCTTACACAAAATGTTCTTTGAGCTACTTAGTTGGGAGGAATCACTCACCTCCAAATACACATACTTGTAATTTGAAGGGACAAGTAATAATTGGTGTCAGACTTCCACCTCGCTCACTAGAATTATTTATGTCACCTCAGCATCCTTGGAAGGTTTTATTCCTTCCTTTACACATTTCCAGTCTGTGTATTAACTCATGCTGCGTGCAAACACAAACCCTGTTCAAGGTGAAACATCCCAAGCTCTAGCTACAAAACACAGAGAAGATTGTAGCAGAGCAGAGGTGAGAAAAGGGAGTGCTCAAGTCTCGCCACACCCACAGTCCAGCAAGTAAATTCTGCATACTGCAAACTGCCACAACCACGGCGGGTGGGTTTTCAGTGCACCTTCTAAAATCTCCCATCACCTCTTGTGTACTGTGACCCAAGACTTGTTGGTATTTCATTGGCATTCTCATACATGTCTCAAATTCTTTATACTCCTTTCAGATCAAAGAATCTACACTGCTGTGACCATCATTCAAGTGCAGTGCGGTAGCCACAGACACCGATTTGTTTCATCCTTTAATACTGCCACAACAAAACTTAAACTACCTCAGTTGTTTACCATTAAGATAGATTATTGATCAGCCAGATATAATCAGATTTACTGCAACAAGGACCGGTTGATTCTGCATCCTCTGGCATGTATTCTCTTTGGTACAAGATAATTATACTTGCTGGGAGAAGAGGATCAGCAAACTGGCAAGTCAGCTTACCACAACTTTGTTGAAGTCCTGGATGGCCAAGTAAAGGGCAACAGCAGTCAGCACATCAGTGATCTGAAAAAGCAAGGCATAGACAGACCGACTGTAAGCAAAATAAACAAATGGAGAAAAAGATATTGGACGGTACTGCCATGCTGAATAAGGACTCCGATCTGATTCGGCTCACAAGAAGAAAAACCAACTTTAAGCACACTAGATTGCTGATTTCTACACCGTGCTCACACACCACAGCTCAACCTTGAAGCCATGAGCTGTGTCAAAGATATTAATGTTTACAAAACAAGAGAATGGGGAATTACAGGTAAAGAAATTGTTCATGGAAAGAAGTATCCGGGGGTAATAGAGAGAGTTGCTGGTCTAATGAGAGCACAGGCTACAGGGGGGCACCTGTCCATTAATCCAGCACGACAGCGCCTTGAGCTGTCCCAGACTTTCCAGGCAGCAGCAGTCACCTGAACGCGCAGCACAAGCACAACGCAGATGGCCGTTAGCTCTGCATGAGACCTGCCCAGCAGGGATCCGAGCAGACAGGCTCCACCACGTGGCATGTGCAGCCAGCTATATGATTTCTGTCCTCCCGAATTATGCAGACCTCGGAGAATAGTTTACACCAAGAGACATTTGGAGGACTAACCCGTTTGTGCTGTCTTTGCAGACCTGGGGTTTGGCAGTGGGTTTTAATGAGAAACATGGCAGTGTAGGGGTTAGGCTCGGGGGATAAAATATTCTGACATATAAGAGGTAACCTCTGACATCTGAAACAAAATGCCAACTTCCCATCCCTCTGCAGGGATGCTTATCTAACCAAGAACTCGCAAAAAAGAAGAAATATGTACAACAAGGGGAAAGCCCGAATGTGGGTTTGTATATGCAAAGCTGCCTTTCTAATTAAACTGCGAGCTCAGCAGAAATCTGAGCTGCAGGGAGGCTGAAGGTCCCTGATTCTCGCAGGAGCAGAAGGAAAGTCCCACTCAGTTTTTCACAGAGTAGGAGCTTTCAAGAGGAGTTTTCCAGGAGCACTTACCATGAACACCAATTCAGCATATTCAATCAGGAAGTGAAAGAGATATATTATCAGCGGGGTCTAAAAGAGAGCAGAAGGGAAACCCAAGTGAAACACCGTGCAGATAAAGCAACTGACGACTTGATTAGAAAAATGGAATAGCACTGTGAGAGACTGCAAAAGGTAATTTGCCTTAGCCTCTTCTACAATGCTGTTACTTCAGAGTAAAGTCATTAATCAAAGCACTCTTACCGGTCTTTTTCCCTGCAGAGTTCTCAATATACTTTATAAAGGACACCATCAACTTTGAAAATTATATTCTATTCCAACTTTTCAATTCGACTAGTATAGTGGTAGTTACAATAGAAAGCATATAAAGAACAGCTTTAGAAAATAATTGTTCCTGGAGAATTCTTTTTTTCAGGTTGTTTGCAGGTACTTTTGAAAGTATTTCCCACATAGCTGGTTTCACTGTTTAGCCTGTTGTTTAGATGAGTCTTTTATAAAGCAAAAAGAAGAAAGCATGTTAAAAACCATAAAGCAGTAGGGCTACAGTCCTATCATCCTTTTACTCCCACAGCTCTTCCCTTCTAGGATAAGAGTTATTCTGAATTATTCCTATGACAGAAAAGCTTAATCTGGAAGGACTATATTTACATGGTGTAAATTCGGTCTTTACTGTGAGAAAATGTATTTCTTTTAAAAGACATTAAAAATAATGCGATGGTATGAATAAGCATGGGAAAATATTTCACAGTCTGGGAGAAAACTGTGTTTAAAGAAGGAGAATTTATTGAAAAGAAACAAGTTTTCAGAGGTATACAAAGTATCTGCCTCACCGCCAGGTGACCTTCACATCAATAAGATCGCTCCAGGGTCTTACTGACCTGGAGGGATTTTGTTTAATCGCAGCACATATTTCACATTCATGGATGGTGCTTAAGTGTTTGGAGGAAGGAGGTGTTCTCAAGATGAGGAATAAATGTACTGCATGCTCGTGCTAATGTTAGTATTTCTGCAAATATAGAAACTCAAGATGCTGCTATGCAGGCTCACGACGACACTGTCTTTCCCTGCTCTGGCTTCTGCTGACAGAAACATCTAGATGTGAACAGAGCATTTTACTTATTACGGTTTTCCCCTATTTCAGGCTCCCCTTATGCAATAACAAATATTGCGGTGTCCATCACCCGCACAGCAACACGTTATTCTCTGATGAACTGTATTTCCTCATTGTGCTTGTCGCTACGTATACAACTACTGCACAGACAGCTATACGACTCCAAGTCATCTGAAGTCCTTGGGACAAGCCAGGTCCCATCCCCAGCCTTTGCCGTGAGCAGTAAGACTAAGAAACGTGCCACCTGAATGTCACGTTTAAAATGAAACATGCATACTGACCTCGTGAAAAATAGCTCCAGAATATGGCGAGACCCCTAAATCCAGCAGAGCTAATCCTTCGACCACTGAAACACACAAAATGCCTGCGTTAGAATCCTGTAACGTGGGAAGAGAAAAATCTCATGATGGTAAAGCTATGGTTTTGAAAACACCCACGCTCGTAAGAATCTCATGTCGAACTGCCATCTGAATGGGTGACACAAAATGTCACAAAGTCAACGTAGAAGCTAGAATTGATTGCTTTCTTCCTTCTGCCGTGCAAATTTTTTTAGTAACTCAATGGTCAGTTGTAATCGATTCATTTGTTTCGGTTAAAAATGTTATAGCTGAAATGTTTTGCACTTATCTATATAAAATCAGTAATTATATTACATGGAATTGATAGGTCACCTATTATGTGATACAGGGTATCTCTGCTGGAGAAATACTTAATTCTAAGAGGACAAATCATGACATAATACAGAATCTGAACTATTTTGCATAATTAGATGTAGAGACACCTGAAATGTCCAAAACCACAATAAATGAGCAGAAATTAATACATATCACTGGGCAAAACTAAAAGCTTTACTCGTTGTTGAAACTTTCTGACATTTTGCAGCCTTAATTCAGATCCTTTGCAATCACGTACCTACAGCTCGCGCTGCAAGGCACGCACATGTTTTTCCAGAGGATCTCCACCTTGCTGAGCACAAAGGTTCCCTGGGGATTGAGCAGCGTATGCGCTGGAAGAAGCTATTTGGAAATGGGTCCATTTGGTCAGAGGGAAATGAGGCAGGAGACTGCAGGAAGCAACAGGAGGTTCTGAGTTCAGCAATATGCTGCAGAAGTAGATTCTGTCTCTGCCACAAAGTTCCCGTATGACGACAGCCCGGACTTTTCAAGGTGATCATAACGGTGTTCCTTACTGCCTAGATGCTTACCTCAATGCTCTACAGTAGGATTTAGGAAGTATCCATTGCTGCAAGGGAACTTTTGGGAGCTGCGTTCTGCAACTATGAAGTGTGAAGTGCTACACACTGTGGAGCAGAGCCCTCAAGTCAGCAGACACATTCATGCTTTCACCTTTATTACTCTGTTTTCCACCCCAAAACTGCAAATAATTTTACCTGCATAATAACTGGATATTATTTTCCCAAAGGGCTGCTGTCTTTAAAATAAGTTAAGGTTCCTAACAGGTTCGGATGCTATAGAGATGAATGCCACTGCAAAGGCTTGATTAAACCATACCGCAGTCTCCAGAAGAGAATTTGAATCATGTTGGTAACAACATGACTGCGGGGTCACAGACTGAACAAGGGAAATGAAATGGTGAATAGCTCGGCACGAACTGGGAGCCCTGCAGTCGCGTCCACACCACGAGACAGTGCTTGTGCAGTCACAGCGTGACGAAAGCGACTCGATCGAGGCTGCCAAAACTACGTGTTCACTGCCAGATTTTGTCATTCTTCCATTTTTCGTACATCTGTGACACAACCGGTCTGTGTAAGTGCACAGTGGTACACCCCCGTCCTCCGGTCCCGCACCCCCACCCCTCCCCTCAGCTGCCCGACACTCGCTCTCCCTGGGGACAACCGCCGCCGACCATTTCACGCAGCTTTTCTCGGGCCCGGGTGAGGAGAGGCCCGGCCCCAGCCCCGGGGCCGCAGCCCGGCCCTCTGCCCGCGGGGCCGTGCCCCAGCCCGTGCCCGCCTGCAGCTGCCCTGCCCCGGCCCCCTCACCGCCACCCCCGCGGGCCTCGGCCCGTTCAGCCGCGCCGGGGGAGCGGTGCCCCGAGCCCGGGCTCGGCCGGGGCCTCACCTCGCTTCCAGGCGTTTAACGGGGACGCCACCTCGACCCGCTCGGAGATGAAGGCGGCGAGGCTGGAGCGGTAGAGCACGGCCCGGACCGTCACGGCCACCAGGACCACCAGCACCAAGGGAGCCGCCATCCTCGCGGGCAGACACCGGCTGCCGCCGGCTGTAGTTCCCGGGCGGCGCCGGAGAACGCGGCGCCAATGCCCCGGCCCGGCCGGGCAGACTACATGTCCCGGAAGGCCGCGGCTTCCCGGCACCGCTCGGGAGCTACGGCGAGCGCGGTGGGGCGAACTTAGACGGAGCGCGAAGGCCGCGGCGCCGGGCCCGCCTGGCGAGGGGCGGGAGCGGCCGGGCCCGGCTGGAGGCGGGGGGGGACCGGGGACACCGCGCTGCCGGCGCTGCGGGCCGGGTGTCTCGCCTTCCACCCCTCCGAGCTGCCCCTTTCCAGTCAGCTTTTGCCGGTGCCGCTTGCGCGGCAGAGCCTGGGCATGGGGCCTGTCGCAGCGCCGGGCCGGGCCGCTCCGCCGGTCGGGTCAGGGCCCTCCGCTTCCCGCTTGGGCACATCGCCCCTCGTCCTCCCGCCTCGGTGCGGAGCCTGGCTCCCTCTCCCCGCTGGCCTAACCCCGGGCGGCTGCGCTGCCCCACGAAGCCATCTCGTGTCCTGCGTGGAGCAGGCCCCGCTGCCTCGGCCTCTCCAGCACCGCAGCGTGGTGGCAGGACTGCTGCAAGGGATTCCTGCCCCTCAGCAGGACGCTGCACCTGTCCTTGAGTTTCCTCGGGCTCCTCTCGGCCCGTTTCCCCAGCCGGGGGAGGTGCGGTGCCTGGGGATGGCAGCTGTGCCCCCCAGCAGCAGGAGCCGCTTGCCCGTGGCGTTCACCTCTTCGCTCCCTGGGTTGCCCAGCTGGAGCAGAGGCTGGCCGGCTGGGCCCAGCTGGACACTCGGGAGTGGAGGATCCGTCCCTTCTGGGCAGCTGTTTGGAGAGTCCCTCAGATTATTCCTTATTTCGTCAGGTATATGATGATGTATAGCCCCTAGGCTTTGCCTGCACGGAGCTGCCACCACCCTTTTGGCTACGGTCAGAGTTACAGAGCTGTGGTTGGCGGCAGTGAGCGCTGGTGGCATTACGGTTTCCGCAGGTTTTTGGTGAACTCAGATTGCCGGTCCGTGCAGTTTCGACAGGACCGCCACTCTCCAGAGCTTACGAGTTCTCAGAAGACTTCCACACACCGCCTGCCCAGCATGTGCTTTCCTGCGGTTTTCTGGTAGCTGTTTCTCCATCCATGACCCGGGGTACCTGTACAGCCCCCCCGCCCAGACCCTCAGAAAAGCTGCCTTTACAACACCTCCTCCGGAGTGGAGACAAATGGAAGGAAGAGCCAGTAATCTCTAAAAAAATTGAGGGACAGAATGAAAACACACATTTCATATGGTATGTGAAGGCAACACTTATTTTCATGTAAGAAACCGATAGGATTTGCTGACCGTACTGGGGATGCCGTTTAAAAGAGCTGGATAGTGTCCAAGTCACAACACTAACGCTGGATTTACGCAGCTTCAGAGCCGCAGGGTAGGCTTGCAGCCACCTGCAGAAAAGGGGAAAGGCTGAATGCCTCTGGGCCAGGGTCCCTAACGGCCCGGATGCACAGCACATACCCTCCCCAGGGCTGGAGACGCTGCTGGGTTTAGGTGGGAAATCACATGCGCTTTCTGGATCAAGACCATGGCCACTGAGAACAGCGCTGTGCTGGGCTGACCCAGGCTGGAGGCCAGGTGCCCCCCAAAAACCGCTCTGTCACTGCCATCCGCAGCTGGGCACGGGACAGAAAATGCAACAAAAGGCTCCTGGGTCGAGATAAGGATGGGGAGAGATCACTCAGTAATTACAAGCAAAACAGATTCAACTTAGAAAAAAATCCATCCGATTTATTACCAAGCAAAACAGAGTAGAGCAATGAGAAACAAACCCAAATCTTAAAACACCTCCCCCCACCCCTCCCTTCTTCCCGGGCTCACCTTCTCCCCCCATTTACCCCTGGTAAACACCAGGACACAGGAGATCAGGTTTACACCTCTGCTGAAAAAACCCAAATTATTGCTTGAACCAAGCCAGCCCTGATTTCTCAGTTTTCTGCTTTGTATCCTTGCGGCTCTCACTGCAGGTCCCCGTTGAACTCTGAGTATCCGTCTCCGATAACCCCCGAGACCTCTTCTCTATTGCTTCCACTGCCGTCCCTCCCTGCCCCTTCCCTGCTGCCTGGGAAAGCCGCCGTCTGCACCGTGCTGGCGTCCCACAGCCCCGCACGGCTGCACAGCACACGCTGCCAGGTCATCTCCAACTGTTGCCTTTCCCCAACCCGCGCCAGTTTGGGTCTCGTTAACCTCTTCCTGATTTTCACAGAGCTTGTAGGAACTCCCAGGTTTTTAGAGGTCTGCTCCTGCATCTCATTTGGCTGCAAGCGGGTTCAAACGTTACTGCCGGACAAACGGCGGTGCCACGCAGTGCGTGTGTGCTTGTCGCAACTCCTTAACAACCCAGGTCTGACCCCCAAGTGAGTGTCGGTCTGTAGACCAAGACTAGCACTTAACCCGCTCACATTTGCCTTCCACATTTGATGCTTTCAGGGGGATGAACGTGTGAACTTAGCTTATCAACTTCACTCCGTTGCTAGCCTCAGGTTCTCCAACTGGAGAGGCGTTTGAGCAAACCTATGCTCCAGAAATAATTGGTCATGAATTAGTCTTTTGACCTTTCTTTTTAATTTGCACTCTAATTAAACACAGAAGAACTGTACTGGCATGATTTCACGGCTGATTCCTGGTGCCCTAGGAGCTTATCTGAATTTCCCCAGGGCTTCCATTTCCCTGTGCTGCATCGGATGGGGCTGGAAATCACATGGCCCAGATCGGACGAGCAAAATCAGCATCTCGGAGCAGTGCAGCTTTAACCACACAACCGTATTGCCATTATTCAGCGAAGGAGCACTCCCAGGCAAGTGCTGTCAGTATCATTGGATCAGAACTGTCACTTGGAGAGCAAGCAGTGCTGGAAAAGAAGCATTTCTGATCAGAAAACTCAAGAGAGCATTGTTAACAGCTGCAAAGAAGAAGAATCAACATTTCTGGCTTCTTACTTACAGAAGCCTGCACAAGTAAATTAACTCAAACAAATCCACTCTGATTAATCACAGGATCTGCCAGTCCCAGTCAGTCCTGGGGCCACCGAGTCCCACAGCCAGCCAGTGCCCATGCTGGTAGGAAATCAGTTGTACCACCACAACCAGCACCTTCGTGCCAGCAGCCTGAGGGCAGAAGAGTTGCCACAGGATGGACTGAACAGTGAAGCTCCCCCTGTTCCCTCAGCACCAGATTTGTTGTCCCGTGGACAGGACCACGTTTGAGGAAAGCCCTGCAGAGGCAGCAGCTGAACAGATGTGCTGCCTTACCCCGGCAAGGGAGGGAGCACAGTGGGAAACCCTCCTTGGACCATCTGAAGTTGGTTTTGTAGCATGAAAGGATTAATGCTTGTTTTGGGTCTGCCTGGCAAGGGTTTGGTAGTGGGGGGGTACAGGGGTGGATTCTGTGAGAAGTTACTAGAAGCTTCCCCCATGTCCGACAGAGCCAATGCCAGCCGGCTCCAAGACGGACCCACTGCTGGCCAAGGCCAAGTCCACCAGCAATGGTGGTAGCGCCTGTGGGATAACAGAGTTAGGAAGGGGTGGGGGGGGAAGGGAGCAGCAGCTTTTGCAGCCAGAGAGAGGAGTGAGAGGATGTAAGGAACGCTGCAGCCCCCAAGGTCAGTGCAGAAGGAGGGGCAGGAGGTGCTCCAGGCGCCGGAGCAGAGATCCCCCTGCAGCCCGTGGTGAAGACCATGGTGAGGCAGGCTGTGCCCCTGCAGCCCATGGAGGATGATGGTGGAGCAGAGATTCCACCTGCAGCCCATGGAGGACCCCACGCCAGAGCAGGTTGATGCCCCCGAGGGAGCTGTGGTCCCGTGGGAAGCCCAGGCTGGAGCAGGCTCCCGGCAGGACCTGTGGCCCCGTGGAGAGAGGAGCCCAGGCTGGAGCAGGTTTGCTGGCAGGACTTGTGACCCCGGGGGGGACCCACGCTGGAGCGGTCTGGTCCTGAAGGTCTGCACCCCTGGGAGAGACCCAGGCTGGAGCAGGGGCAGAGTGTGAGGAGTGCTCCCCTGAGGAGGAAGGAGCGGCAGAGACAAGGTGTGATGCCCTGACCACAACCCCCATTGCCCGTCCCCCTGTGCCGCTGGGAGCAGGGGGGAGAGAAATGGGGGGTGAAGTTGAGCCCGGGAAGAAGGGAGGGGTGGGGGGAGGTGTTTTAAGATTTGGGTTTGTTTCTCTACATTGCTCTACTCTGTTTTGCTTGGTAATAAATTGGATGATTTTTTTCTAAGCTGAGTCTGTTTTGCCTGTGACAGTAATTACTGATTGATCTCTCCCCATCCTTATCTCGACGCAGGAGCCTTTCGTTGTATTTTCTCTCCCGTGGCCAGCTGCAGATGGCAGTGACAGAGCGGTTTTTGGGGGGCACCTGGCCTCCAGCCTGGGTTAACCCACCACAATGTGCTATCTTGTCTTCCCGAAATTCCTTGCTATGGAAGTGAGCTGGTACTAACATGCAGAGGGCTTGGCATACTGAGCCATGGGAGCAGTTTAACCATCTGAAGTGTGAGTTATCTCCTCCTGTGGTACCACCAGAAGCAGTGCCGTGGGATGTTGACGTGATTGTTGGTCCACACAGGTACTGGCAAATGCAGCCCTGAAGAGGACTTCCTCTCACTGCCTGCCCTGAAGCCTCCAGCTTTTTGTTTCGGAACAAAACAGTGCAGATCTAGATGGAGCCAAAAAGGCAATTGAGAGCTGCTGTTGGAAGCTGCTTTGCTTCATTGATTGCGTTGCCTACGTGGGGCACCCACACTGATAATTTAGGTGACGAATACAACCTGGTGATGTTCCATCACAGAACTTTCATAAAACGCTCTGTTTAAGACTGAGCCAATTCAGGGATGATTCATCTTTGTTCCTGCAAACAGATGCTGGTTTGGGCACTTTTTGGGTGCCCTGTTGGAATTACACAATGGTGACATTTTTCTGGGTAAACAAGCCACTCCTTTTCTAGCTTCGCTGTACAAAATTGGTGTTCAGATTCCTCAGGGGCCTTGCAGTCCTTCCTGGCAGATCTGCCAATCTAATTCCATCTTTTTTGCACTTGGGAGACCACAACTATATGTATTATTCTGAGATCGCATCAGGGCCCTGTGCAATGGTGTTCATAGTTCAGAGATCCTCCTCTTCCTGTGGGATCTACTCCACCCTATCCCTATGTCCCAGAGGGATAATTTTCACCCACCATTTATTTTGGCCAAGCCGTCATGTTTTATTTCCTTACAGTCAACCACTTCAGTGCTACACTGTGTTCTCTTCTTCTGCCTTTCCTACCACAGACCTTACACAGCAATAGTTGCCATGTGGTCATTACTGTTCCTCAGTGGTTTTGGTTTTCCTGTGAAGTCCACTTTTACGTACTCTACCTTACATACCAGGATGCTTTATCGATAAAACACTTGAGTTGCTTTTGCCTCTTCTTTTCCAAGTTGTGTCCTGTCAGAGCTTATTGGCTAGAACACCTGCCAGCTTTTGGGTTTGCCAGTGAAAAAGTACCCAATTCATACCCATTTCATTTGTGTGGGCTACATGAGTTCTCATTTCTTCTTTGCTTCGTCATTCTTGGATAAAAACTGGTTTTATACCAGGGTATCGCTGGTTTTATAAATCTCTGGGAGAAAGGTACTCACCTTTTATTTACTAGCTTGGAAAACAACAGATTTTTCTAGCAGGCTGGAACAGCAAGTACTGTAGTGCTGTATCTTCCAGGCTTTCTGCTGCTGATTGACAGCAGACAGCGTGAGCTTTATGGCCTTTTGTGGAAGTTAGCAGCGGTCTCTATCCAAAATGGAGTCTGAGTGATGAGCTCTTCTTCTTTGGCTTCAGCGAGAGGAGTGAATAAATTGCACTTCGGATTTCTCTGGGTGGCTCCAGGAACTCCCTTTACATGACAGACAGATCTCTTTGCAAGAAGGGAAATCAGCCGTGCTCAGTCCCCAGAAGGATTATATTTCTGGTGCCACGTTGAACATTTTCCAGAGTGATTTTTCAATGACAATGTTAAAAAATTAAAATACCCAAAGAGAAAAGCTGTAATTCCTGCCAGCTAACTTAAGCCAACTAATCACCTAGTGGAAGCTTGTCATCTGCACGAGGGAGAGATGGGCTTGTCCAGAGAGCTAAAAACTTACTTCAGACATCTCTCCTAGGTGGGGAAGGGCCAGGCTGGTTATGTGAACTGCAGACTGACCCTCTGGACAGATGAAGCTAGGCAAGATGAATCTCCAGGGTCTGACACACAGCACTGTTCAGCTTTTGGGCCTTGTTTAAACAGCGTTGCAAACGATTGACACCTTGGGCTGTCTCATCAGCTGGCGTTGGCTTTGCTGTCATTCCACTCAGCCCACTCAGGGCTGCACCGCCCGGGCGTGTGATCAGCTCCCAACAATAACATCGTGATGGACCTGGCACCCTTCTCCTGGGAAGGTCCCTGGTTGCCATCCCTTGCTGGGTCGCAGTGACGATTGTTCCTATCAGACTTGTGCAGGTTTATGGATTGGGGTGTTGGCTGCACTTCTCATCCTAGTAGCTGCCTGACAAAGTCATCAGCTTTGCACCTCTCTTGGCAAGCCTGAGGGAAGACCTGAGGATAAATATGGTCTTGCAGACCAGCGCGAGTTTTAGGTCTTTTTTAAGACGATGAGAAGCCCTCCAGGTGTGCTGTGTGCATAGGTGACTGGTTTAACAGTTCGGAGTACTTCTGTACCAGTATTGCAGCAGTGCTTCACTTTTCCACAGCATTGCTCCTCCGGCGGGTTTGAGAACGGTCTGCAACACCCACTGGCCGAGCAGCTAAGGGCTACGTACGGTTTGTAACGACCTGCGTTACGATCTGTTACGCGTACTGTGCTCACCAAGGCCACAGACCCACGTGCAGAGACCCCCACTGTCGTGGAAGGGCGTCCACCAGCTGGGCAGAGAAAGGGAGAAGCAGAGGGACAGGAGGGAACATACGGGATGCGTGCACTGCCAGCCCGACGATACAGATTTCCAAATCAACGTGATATGCTTCATTCGTGAGGAACTCAGTGAAAGGGTTGAAGCCAACAGGGTGCGATGGATGGAAAAGCAATTGTTAAGACTAGATGTGCTTTCTCCTTTGCCTTGTTCATTTGACATGAGGGATGGGAACAGGCAGATGAGGGCCCTCAGAACGTGCTGTGCACTGGAAGCTTGTCAGCTTTTCCCAGTTAGATCTACCCCAGCTTGTTTACCTCCATCTGGGATCTGCCATACGATCCGACGGGAAGAAGTGAAAAGGGATCTACCTGTGCATTACCAAGACTCTGTGTGAACCAGCCCTGGCCCAGGTCGCTTCCTTCCACCCTCCTCTGTATTTCCTTTCTGCTCTCACTGGATCATTTCCAGGATGTGCCGATAGCTGCAGGAGCAGTGTCTTTCCCTCCCAGACCTGTGCCGTGGTACCTAGTCCACTTTTCCAACTGCAGCAATACGCTGGGGCACAAACACTCCCGCTGCAGCGGGGAATCGCAGGTGGGGCGTCTGCTGCTGTCAGCAAGGTTTGGATGAATTACTTGTAGTTGTTCTGTCTCTTTTCAGCTTTGGGAACAGTCCAAATGAAGGAAATCGTTAGGTGTTGGGAAAGAGAGGGCAAGCGTTTAAAATTTGGCTGTTTGCTGCAATGGGTTGTCTGCAACATTAACTGGTGAGGCCGGTGACTTATGGCAGTGACACTGGAGCTCTGCCTTCCTAGAGAGGCGTTTTCGTGGAAAGCTGCCTGAGAACCACGACCTGCCGCAGAGGCCGGGGACAACACGTGAGCCGTCACAGCAAGCAGTGGTTGGAGTGAGGCCAGAGCAGCTGGCTCCCTGCTCCCGGGCTGCGTGTCTGGGGCAGTGTCACATCCTCCGTTTTGTGCAGAGCCGTCCAAGGCCTTGAGCAATAGGGAACCCGTGTAGATACAGCCTATACGGCTATCTCCAGAGGTCGCGTGGCCATGAAGCGGAGGCATTCAAACAATCGCATTTGCACAGAAATCCCAGGAATTGCATATTTGCTTTTAAACAAGCAGTGCCGAAGTGCTGAGCCCACAAACCTCACCTCTTCTGTCTCCCTTAGCTAGCAAAGACCTCACTGCGCAGGGGCCCATTTTGCACGGCACCTCTGAAATGAAGGGGAAGGTACCGGGGACAGCCCAGGGCTCCTGCAGCAGCAGAGGGGATACTGAGCATCCCCCACTGAACCTTGCGGCTCAGGAGGAAAGATGGATACTTCTCTAGCGGGGGGCTTTGGTGGGCAAACGTACCACGTTATCAAGACGTTCACACTGTCCAGGCTGGGGGGAGTATGGTTAGCAGTGAGAAACCCATCTGTGAAATGGAATTATTTCTCTCTCCCCTTCTTTGCATGGAGGCACCAAGAAGTTCATCAAGGTGCTATGAAGCTTTTCCACCTCCAGCTGCCCACCAGTCACTGATGGAAGTCCAGGTCATCTACTCACCGGCCAACAGATCAGAACCACACAACGACCTTCACTGATTAGTCCTTCAAAGACTGAAGAGACTCGGGCTCTGCGAATTCGCAGACTGCAGACAAAAAATAAAAGCAATTTAAATTTTGTGATCCAGTCTTGGCAAAGCTGTATTTGGAACAAGGCTTGGTTAGTATCTCATTGCCTTGATAACAACCTGGCGCTGAGGCCAACTGAAGCACTCGATATAGAGGGATGAGTCCAAACACAACTGCCACATGCCATCAGGAGCTTGAAATTGAGAGCAAATCTAGCCAAGGTCAGCTCAAAACCTTTCATTCAAGACTTAACACAAATTCGGGCTAGAACTGCCCATTTCTGAATGAGGATTGGAGAGCTGAGCTGCCTCAAGATACAAAACATCTTGTTGCTATTAAAAAAAAAAAAAAAAAAAAAAAAAACC
>VXBL01009848.1:33235-43694 GCA_013400195.1 Aramus guarauna
AAAAGAAACCCAAATATTTAAAAAGGAATAAAAGGAGTATGACTGCTGTGACTGCAGGTGGCTGTGGGAGCCAGCAATGAGGCTGTTGGAAAGGCTTTTCAGCCAAGCAGGGGTTAGTGCCAGCCCTAAGCCCCGCTCCTGTCCCAGCACCAGAGAAGAACCGCAGCGACAGAGCCAAGCTTGGTTAGAAAGTGACCTTTCAAAAGAGGTTCACAAATTTCATGATTAACTGTCGCTTCAGCGGTTTTTTTTAGGTTGCTGTACCAATTGTTGTATCTAGAACAGCCCTGAAGCTGTTAATGCTTTCCTGGACAATGGCATCTCATATTTGGACGCGACATCGGTTGCATCCTGGTGGCAGATTAACCTGGCTGATGAAACAGTAATGAAACGTGTTGCTATCGATTCCCTCCCCTCTCCTCGCTGAGGGCAATCGCTTCGTTTGCTCCGCTAAGTACATTCAGCACTTCGACCTCTGCATAGCTCCGTGATTTTAACACATCAAGCAGCCTAACAGGAATTTTAATGTGGCAGCAAATTTACAGCCAGACCTGCACTATTCTTCTAGACAATTTTTTTTGCAACGGAATACTTGCGGATCTTCTAGATTCACTCATTTCTAACAAACACCCAGGGTTTGTTCTGATCAAATAGAATATTGGCTTTCAAGTCCTTTATACCAAAAGGTTGGGTCAGGTCCAGCATCCCGAGGACACAGGCTGAGCATTCACAGCCCTGGTTCCTTCCTCTTTTTCAAGCAAAGGAAAACCAGGCAGGTCTGTAACAGCTGGAGCAAGGAGAGACTGGAAAGGCAAAGTGGGTTACGCAAAGCAGCTCTGCGTATCACGCTCACTCTCCTTCGTTGTCCATGTTTCCCTCTATGGGAGACAACACGGTCTCGGAGGAAAACAGATCGGTGAGTTCAGCGTGGGTCTGCCTCATCTTCCTCTGCGAAGAGCAGCCCGGGGAACCTCACCCCGCTCAGACTGTCCCAGCTGAGGAAGAGCTGCTGGGGAGAGCCGGGCAAGGAGAGCGGAGTAAAGCAAAGCACCCAGCAGGACAGGCTCCTTCCGGCCACCCGGGAACCACCGGTCACCCGCTGCCTTTGGGAGCAGGACCGTGGGTGCAGGAGATGCTGCTGCTCAGCACCGTGCCTTCTCCGGGCATCTCCTCGCCCCTCTCCCGCCCTTCCTGACCGGCAGCTACGGTGGTAGCACGCACTGTGGTTTTGGCACACGCGGCTCATTCCTTTTGCTTCAGCCTTTGCTGCGGGTGTGATAAAGCAGTTGGGTTGGGTGATGGCTGCTCCCTCTCCTTGTGTGGGTACACTGGAGTGTTAGCGCGTTTTAAGAAAACAAAGCTGATTTTCAGCTGGCAGCGGCCAAACTGTACCATGGCTTGGTGTGCTGCAGGGGCTGCCAGAGCAGGGTGGTCTTCTGTCCTCAGCCATTTCATTAGATTTATTTGTTTTCAAGGCAAGTGTGCATGTTTTCAAGGCAAGTGTGCGTTTTCAGGCAGAAACCAGGCACAGAGAAGCCCTGTGAGCCGCCCTGCTCTGACCCCGGCACCGGGGACCCATTTCCACCCTGCAGCCCCTTCTCCACTCACGCGCTGTTCCTGGGCTGACCTTCCTCCAGGCTCAGGGACCAGCTGACACACCAAAGCTTCCAGCAGACGGGTGAAAAACCAACCTCAGACCCTCCCCCCTCCCTGCATCCAACTGGGATCTTGGCCTCCGGAGGGTTTTGTGCCCAGGGCTGTGTATGGGCCCTGTCGAGCACCCGCGCAGCCCGTCCCGGCCGCTGAGCTTTCCTGGAGCAGCAGGTCCAGCCGCAGACCTGTCCTCTCGTGCCGATCCAGCCCCGGGGCACTGCACTGGAGGCGTCTGAGGATTTGTCCTGTCTTTCCCCTAACCTTTCACCAGGAATGTGGAAAAAAGGCTCGCTGAGCTCCCTGTTCCGTGGGCTGTTGCAATGGCGGAGGTGGCTGCAGGGCTGTGGGACGCGGAGTGGCAGAGTCTGTGGGCACTTGTGTGTCAAACCCTGCCAAGTGTGTTACACCACTGAAGTACAAATTTGGGCAGAAAGGTGGCAGGAACACAGAATGCACCTCGTGGTGTGCGGGTTTAGTTTGTGAACATGTTTCTTGGTTTAAAGTCATGGAATTGCAAATTCATCCTGTGACAACTTTTCTATCTGTCCCTGGTATGAAACAGAAGACGGCGGTGCTGTCCTTAGAGCTGGGAGCAGCCCGCATGTGGAAAGCCAAGGCTAAGCTGAAACCAAGTAAGAGACTGGATCAGTATTTTTCCAGCTAATCCTCAGAAGGGACGGGAGGGAACAGGCTAGATGACAACTTAAAAGATTTAAAGTCAAGTGAGTTGCAACCTCCTCCACAAAACATCAACCAGACCTGTGGACCCCGTTGTGCAGGCTTGTCACTACCATCGTTTGGTGACCCTGGATGATGTCTAGAAGTACTCCTCTTCCTACTCCATTAATTCTGTCGATACGCATTTGTATTGAAGAAACACTGTTAGTTCCCCACAGAAAGTCAGTTTAAGGGCTGATTGCTGGGAAGCGTCACGTTGCTACCCGGGGATTCAGCTGCAATCGCAGGGATTAAGTCCAGCATGAGGAACAAAGAGGGCAATGTGTAAAACCAGATTAAAAGAAAATTAAAGTGTGGCTTAACTCTGCAGTTGTATTTCCATGGGGCTGAACAGTTGGAAGGGCTACAGGGCTGTGGCAGAGGGGACAGCTGGATGTGTGTGGCAGGGACTGGTCACCTCTGAGTTGGAGGTGGGACGGGCACGGGCGGAATGGGAAGGGCACACGTGTCTTTGTGCCGGTCTCGCCTGCCCTGCACAGGGGAGCAAGGGCTGCAGCGTCCACCTGCCCTCCGCTCCTCTGTCGGCTCCGCACTGGGGAGGACGCTTCACACGTTCAAAGAGAAGCCTGCAGGGAAGGGACCTCTCTTGTTGCAAAAAAAGGATTTTTCTATCTCAAGGGTGCTGAGGCCCTGGCCCAGGGTGCCCAGAGAAGCTGTGGCTGCCCCTGGCTCCCTGGCAGTGTTCAAGGCCAGGCTGGATGGGGCTTTGGTCAACCTGGGCTAGTGGAGGGTGTCCCTGCCCATGGCAGGGGTGGCACTGGGTGGGCTGGGAGGTCCCTTCCACCCCAAACCAGTCTGGGATTCGATGATTCCCTCTGGAAGGAGCCACTGGGGAATGCCATGCCCTTCCCAGCCAAATCTTACAACTGAGGTTTAGCCCAAATATCCCACTAAGGTCATTCCCCCTCAGTGGGCACTACGGGGTCTGGGCCAGGGTTTGTACACTTTTTGTTACATCATGAATATTGCCATTTTTAGCACTATTAGTGGTTGCACTAACACACTCCCTGTTGAAACAGGCAAGAGGAAGGGTTTGTTTTTCTTTCCCAAATGACAAACCAAAGCAGAGCAAGGCGAAGCCACTTGCCCCAAATCAGCTGGGAACGAATTTTCAGACCCTGAGCCCAGCTCCACAGCCCCAACCCCCTGATTCCCTCTGACTGGGACCCGGTAATTAAAAACAACTGTCATTTTCTGGGAGGTTGGAGAGATGAGTGGAAGGTTGTCATAGAAGAGGAAAGGCCACCAAGCCCAAAGAGGGTGACGGAGCCGTGCCCGGTGCTGGAACGTGATTGCCCTGAGCCCTGCCAGCAGCTCGTGGTGACCCGGCACGGAGCAGCCCGCACCTCGCAGGGTGCCTGAGCTGGAGAAAGAAGAACGTGGTGACTGCAGGGACAGTAAATGTCCTCCTGCGCACCGCCACCCCCTCCTCTTCCCCAGGGAAGCTCAGCTTTCCCTCCCGGTGTGAAGCAGGAGGACACGCACAGAGCAAAGGGTGTCTTGAGCCCTGCCTGAAGAACACATCGGGCTCGTGCGGGCGCTGAGCGTATCCGCCGTTACGCGAGGTGAAGAGCTGGGACGGGCAGCTGGGACAGGCAGCAGGCAGGGCGCCGGTGCGACCAGTGCCAAGCGCTGCCGACTCAGGACGCTGCGGAGTCAGTGCAGACGGGGCCGGCTGCCCTCAGGGGACAGCTTCCAAAATTATAACAGGGGTTACAGAAGCGCGGTTTTGGTCCGTCAGCTGGCGGGTGGTGTGGACAGACACTGCCGGGTAGCGACCGCCTGCTCCGACACCTTCCTTTCGGTCGCGTCCCTCCTTCCGAGCAGCCACAGGAAAGATGCTGACATTCCTCCGGGGAAACCCCTGCCTTTGCCCAGAAGAACCGTGCTGTTTCCATCCGCTTCCTCGCGTCAGGGGAGGTTTATAGCAACCCCAAATCCCTGGCGGTGCTCCATCCTGGCAGACACTGCTCTGCTGTAGGAGAAACCAGATCAAGGAGAGACATGGGAGATCTCTCAAGAAGAGTTGCGTCTGCCTAACCATCAAACAGCTTGATTTCAACATTAAACATTTTGTTTTACGGGTTTATTTAACTTGAAAGATGCATACCTCTTTTTCTCAGACTTGAGGAAGACTCAGAGGGCCCAAAGCCTGGGGTTTTTTTTAACTTCAGCAAAGGCATTACCTCTTTCTACAAACCCCACCGCTCCTGATTTCATATGGATTTGCCAGAATTCCCACTGGTTACATGCCTGTCACAACTCTTAGTACATCTTATTCTGTGGGCTAAGATGGACTTTACATCTCTGCCATATATTGAAGTTATTCATTATATATATATATATATACCCTATATATTCATTCTGAAGCTCAAGTACACCTCTGTCCTACTAGCAAACATTTAAGGTCGGACCTTTTGAACCGCTAATTGGTTTTTATTTGCATGCCATTACTGCAAAAAGCCTGGCTATAGGAAACGCTACCAGGCGCGAGGGATTCGGGAGCCCGAGTCTCGTTGTCTATCCATGCTTTCTGCAGCCGCTGGGCTTTGGGGGACAAAACCCAGAGTGAAACAGGGGTTTCTTCTTGCTCTCTCGTGACATGAAGGACATCAGGGTGCACCGTGCTGCCGAGGATGCTGAGGAGGGGCCGGGGACAGGCTCATCCCTCCGGCTGGGGCCAGAGCTTGTGGGTGCTGCTTTGCCTCTGCCAGGCAGCAAGCGGAGCGCTTGCTTTACGTTTGGATTAACCACGTTCCCACATAGATGGTCCTTCACTGGAGACTTCTCCCTGCTGGAGAAGGGGCTGCCCCCCTGGCTCCTGGGCTGCGAGGACCTCCCTCCCTTCCCGCTGGCGTGGGTTGCATCAGCTGGGCTTCCCCGGGTGACCGCACAACTTCCAAGGTAGCAAACATCCGTCTTGCGTGACAAACCCCACCAGATGCCCTTGGGCAGGCCCAGAGCCACACGCTCATGTTTTCTTCCCTGGCAGAAGATGCAGCTCAGGGTGTTCCTGCCTCACCCCAAGGCCTCATCCAGATGATCCAGGCGTTCAGGGTTAAGAAAAAAGATCTCTGCCCTCCCCCAGCCCTGGTGCAAAGTGGTGGCCATGAGCAAACCAGCCCAGGGAACCACCTGGGATTGGTTTGCCCAGCATAGCCCGTACCGCTGGCTGAGCCGGGGCGGGAGGTGCTGGCATCACCGTGTCTCGTGCCAGCCCTGCCACGGCTGCGTGTGCCCGTGGGACCCGGGTGGGCTGGGACAGGGAGGCAGCAGCACGGGTGAGGTGGGTCCTCCGAGCTGAGGACTCCCAGCTCCCTCTCCTGGTGCCAGGCCAGCACTGAGGGCTGGATCCGTGCAGGGCTGAGGGTGATCCTGCCCGGCACAGGTCACCTCAACCCTGAGTGCTCCTGGAGGTCTCCCCGTGGCACCAGCGTGGTGGGGATGAAGCCTCTTGTCACAGATGAGTGAGGGTGCTGAGGCCCTGGCCCAGGGTGCCCAGAGAAGCTGTGGCTGCCCCTGGCTCCCTGGCAGTGTTCAAGGCCAGGTTGGATGGGGCTTTGGGCAACCTGGGCTAGTGGAGGGTGTCCCTGCCCATGGCAGGGGCGGCACTGGGTGGGCTGGGAGGTCCCTTCCAACCCACTGCCACCCACGGCACTGGGCAATGCTTTGGGGAGCAGGGCTGATGGGAGCCGGTGGCTGGTGCTGAGGAGCGTGGTGCTCAGACCTGCCAGTGACTCAGCCGGTGACCTCTGGTCCTCCTGCCTGAACCTGGGGCCATTCCTGGTCAGGCACGAAGCCTCCATGATGCATAACTTGCCTGGCCACCACTCCGTCACTGCTCTGGATGCTCAGCGTGGCTGCTGGGTGCTCAACCTCGTGACCAGCTCTCCGAGAGGAGTCACCCCAGCTGTTTCATCCTGTGGGACCTGGCTCTTTGAAGTCCACACCCAGCCTTTCCTGTGGTGCGTGACTCGGCTGCCCCGGGGACCCTTCCCTCGTGCCCATCACGCGTTGCCTGAGCGGCCGACCACAACCCCGTGCTCTCCTCACCGCGGGGCCGGGCGGCAGGTGCAGGGCCTGGGGTGCTCAGCAAGGCAGAGGGTTTTGCTGCTGCCTCTCCAGAGGAGGTCGATGACCCTGAGGGGAAGCCCCCGCTGTTGTGTGCTGGGTAAAGGGGGTCTTGGGGGTCTCTGACCACATTTGGGGCTCCCCGCAATGGGGCGTTTCTGGCCAAGATTTGGAAAACTGTTTCCTCCCCATTGCCACCACGCCGGAGCATCCCTGCACCCAGAGCTGCTGCGCCCCAGCTCTGCCCAGCCCCCCCCTCCTCTGTCCTGCCTGCAGAAGGATGAGGGCCCCAGGGGGCACCGTGTCCCTCCGGGATGGACCCTGTCCCACCGCGGTGCCCCCCGTTCCCTGTGGTGGCTATCCCCGTCCTCACGGGGGGGACCCCAGGGCTTGGGGCGAGCGGGGCTGGGGTGCACAGCCCTCCACGGGTGGGGGAGGTTGTTCCAGGCTCTGTCGATGCCACCCCAGCACCTCTGCTACCTGCGTGCGGGTCACGCTGTGCCGCGCTCCAGAGACCGCCGGCACGTCTGCCACAGGAACCACAGTGGTTTGCGGGGGGCCAAGGGGGGTGAGCACAAGCCGGGCACTGCCCCAGCAGCCAGGCACCCCCGCGCCCTCCCACCCGCACACCGACGGACTCTTCCCTCCTGCCGCACGCAGGGGCTGTGCTGGGCGACGTGGCAGGGAGGACAGACAGACAGACCCTGGGGGGTCCACGCTCTGCTCCCCCCTGCTGCATTTCTTGCTTTGCTGCTCCCCCCGGGCAGCTGCAGGGCCCCGGGGGTTCGATGGCCACGGCAGGGGTGCGCGGCCGGGCGATGCGGTCTCGGAGGGACTGGCCCCGGCTGCGCGGGGTGTTTGCAGGAAGCTCTGAGGAGGTGCTGTCCCTCTCCCAAACCCGTCTCTCCGGCTCCTCGCCACCCCCGGCTCTACTCGCCCGGCCGGATCGCCCAGGCCGGTTTCTCCCCAGTTTTTGTCCCTAGGGTGATCCCGGGTGTTTTGGGGCCGGTGCTCGCGCTGGCTCGGCTGCCTGCGCTCAGGCTGGCAGGAGGCAGCAGGAGGGTTGCTGGACACGATGCTCGCTGCCCCATGGCCCCCGGCACAGCCCCAGCCACGCCGTGCCCACAGCCGGTGGGTGCGGAGCGGATCCTGGCTCGGGCGCTGAGCTGCTCACTCACCTCTGCCACCGCGAGAGCTCAGGGAAGCAGGGCAGGGGTGTGCCAGCCTCCTTGGCGTGTCCGACAAATTAATTCATCTTTATTCCGCTCCAGTTTTATTTCTTCAGATTGCTGATGGAAAGAGGTGGCGATGAAAACGTCGCCTTTAGCTTCCTGGTTATCGGGCAGCAGAGGAGCAGGTGGAGTCCCACCGACTTCCGACGTATCTTCCTGAAGAGGAGCACGTCCGTGAGTGCTCCTCAGTGACGGCAACCCCTTGAACCGCCAGCCCCAGCGGTGGAATCACAGCATTCCGCCTCCATCCCAATTGCAGAGTTTGGGATGCTGAACCAGGCACATCTCAAACACTTTCTATCCTCTCTCTTGCTTTTCCACATCCTCCCCCCACCCCGGGGGAGGCCCGGCCTGGCAGTTCCTCCAGCTCCAGCTTTACCCCCACACCAGTTGAGTCCCCCCCCCCGCACACCCCCCGNGATCCAGCTGGGGCACACCGGGGTTTGAAGGAGCGGCAGTTCTGCAGGAGCCTTTCCTCTAAGCGTGTGGCGGTTGGGGGGCAGAGGTTTGCAGCCAGAAGAGCGGTGGTGCTCCTCAACACGCTCCTGCTGCTGCTGCCCGGGGGTCGTGGCTTTCATTCGGATGAGACCGGGGAAAGAGCTTACTGGAATAAAGCTCCTGCCTACGGCTGGCCCGGGCAGGGACGCTGCGGAGCTGCCTGGGGGGGATGTTGCAGGGACTGGGGGTTGTTGATGCAGGGACAGGAGCTGGGCTGGAGGATATGGGGGTGGTTTTCCCCACTGGAGCCATGCTTTGGTGTCCCCCCCCGTTTTGGATCAGCCCTGAACAACCTCCCTGGTGTCCGTCCTTGCTCAGGGTAGCGTCTGCCTAAGGTTAACCTCCCACCGGGCACACGAGCACGACCCCGTGCGTGTGCGTTGCTGGCTGAGGGCCGCGGTGCCCTCAGTAAGGCAGAATGGAGCCCCGTAGCGTTGAGAAGCGGATGGCTCGAGGAGGAGGGGGCAGAGCTCTGGTCCCTGGTCCCTCTGCCCGCCCAGCTCACGGCCAGCGGGCAGGTGGGCAGAGCCGTCCATGCCGAGCCGCTGCAGCCCTGCCAGCTCTGCCCCGAATCCCACAAAGCGCCGTTTCTCCTGGGTCCGTCTCCCCGGCACGTCCAGCAGTGGGTGACCCCGCTCCCGGGGCAGGAAGGGCCCCCGGGGTTCCCGACTCGCATGACTGCAGCGGTTCCCCACCTCGTTCCTCCTCCGTGTTGTGGGTTCTCTTTACCCTGCCCCGCGCACCCGTGGGGCGATTCCCTGCGCTGACCTCGCCTCTCCAGCCCCTTCCTGGTCTCCGCTGTAATGATGAGGTGTCACGGTCCCGTGAAGGACGGGTGAGGATGGGAACGCCTGGCACTGTTTGTGAGAGCTTATCTGTACCATAGCGTGACCCAGTTTTGATGAAAGAAGTCATGAAGAAGGTCTGGGGCATTGGGGAAGGTCTGGTCACAGATCTTGGAGGTGTGTTTGTGGTTCTGATGTTGCAAAACCAGCTTCCTCCGTGGCTGAAACCGGGCTGCCGCGGCTGGAGGTCGGGAAGGGCTGACGGGAGTCGGGAGCAGAAACCTCGGGGAAGCACCTCAGCTCCCGAGGGCAACGCCGTGGGGAACGGCGTCTCTTCCGTGCCCCACGCGCCGAGCCGGCCGCGTCAGACGTGCCTGGCAAAGTGTGCACTTACCTAAAAATCCATGAATAAAGTGCATCTACGAGCATCAGCTGATGAAGCCAGCCTCGTGCTCCGGGCATGACTCTGTTCCCAAAAGAGACCCCGCTGCCGCAGGTGAGGCTGTTTCTTGGCAGCTCGGATCTGCCGCTGGCACCGGCGGAGGAAGGTGCTGGGCTGCCAGGGCTGGCCCAGGCCGCAGTGAATGAGCCGTAAGGACTTCAAAGGCTCTTGGACCTTTTTCAAGGAGACTTTCCTATCTCATTTCAAGGCTTGGCCCTATCAGACACATTTAATGAGTTTTCTTCTGCCTTTGTCCAGGCCCTCATGCTCAGGGGAGGGGTTTTTTTTAATCCAGGAGCTGGTGACCAAAAATCACTGAATCTCAGAAACACACAGAGCTGCCGGATCCGCTCTGGTGCCCGCCCAGAGCTCTGGCAATCTTCTCCTCCAGTGTCTGGGGACTGCACGGGTGCAACTCCCTTCCTCCCCTCCTGCCCACCGGTGTTCCCCTCCGCTCCCCCGGCCGTCCCTGTCCTCCTCAGCAGCTTCGTGGTTCGGTCACTCCTCAATGGGCCAGGAGATGGGGAAGCGGCGCATGGTGTCAGCAGGGGTCTGGCAGGCTGCAGGAGGAAAAAGCCCCCCCCCGGACCTGGCTTTGAAGCCCCAACCTGGGCAAGCAGAGACCCACTGGGGACAACTCGACTGCAAGGTGCCGAAGGCAGCAGTGCCTGCTCGGACGGATGGGTGCTGCTGGGCTCTGGGCTGCCCGGGCCCCCCCCAGCCCCAAAAACTTTTGCAGCAGGTTGCTGTTTCACGCGGCGCGGGGCAGAGGGCAGGGCGAGGCTTTTACAGGGCTGTAAAGTGCCCGAANCCCCCCCCCCCGCACCCCCCCCGCGTACCCGGGGCAGGAGAGCGGAGCTGGCACCTCTGCCCACCCCGCCTGCAATCGCAGCCGCCTCTTGCATCACCTCGCCGGCCGCCTTCGGTTGCAGAAGAGCAGGAAGTAAAAAGGGTTTTTGTAATGCCCCGAGTTCCACACACACACACTCACACACACACTCACACACACACACACACTCACACACACTCACACACACACA
>VXBL01009848.1:44402-56193 GCA_013400195.1 Aramus guarauna
CCTCAGCTCCCGAGGGCAACGCCGTGGGGAACGGCGTCTCTTCCGTGCCCCACGCGCCGAGCCGGCCGCGTCAGACGTGCCTGGCAAAGTGTGCACTTACCTAAAAATCCATGAATAAAGTGCATCTACGAGCATCAGCTGATGAAGCCAGCCTCGTGCTCCGGGCATGACTCTGTTCCCAAAAGAGACCCCGCTGCCGCAGGTGAGGCTGTTTCTTGGCAGCTCGGATCTGCCGCTGGCACCGGCGGAGGAAGGTGCTGGGCTGCCAGGGCTGGCCCAGGCCGCAGTGAATGAGCCGTAAGGACTTCAAAGGCTCTTGGACCTTTTTCAAGGAGACTTTCCTATCTCATTTCAAGGCTTGGCCCTATCAGACCCATTTAATGAGTTTTCTTCTGCCTTTGTCCAGGCCCTCATGCTCAGGGGAGGGGTTTTTTTTAATCCAGGAGCTGGTGACCAAAAATCACTGAATCTCAGAAACACACAGAGCTGCCGGATCCGCTCTGGTGCCCGCCCAGAGCTCTGGCAATCTTCTCCTCCAGTGTCTGGGGACTGCACGGGTGCAACTCCCTTCCTCCCCTCCTGCCCACCGGTGTTCCCCTCCGCTCCCCCGGCCGTCCCTGTCCTCCTCGGCAGCTTCGTGGTTCGGTCACTCCTCAATGGGCCAGGAGATGGGGAAGCGGCGCATGGTGTCAGCAGGGGTCTGGCAGGCTGCAGGAGGAAAAAGCCCCCCCCCGGACCTGGCTTTGAAGCCCCAACCTGGGCAAGCAGAGACCCACCGGGGACAACTCGACTGCAAGGTGCCGAAGGCAGCAGTGCCTGCTCGGACGGATGGGTGCTGCTGGGCTCTGGGCTGCCCCCAAAAACTTTTGCAGCAGGTTGCTGTTTCACGCGGCGCGGGGCAGAGGGCAGGGCGAGGCTTTTACAGGGCTGGAAAGTGCCCGAAAACTGGAAGGTTTCCCACTCTGTGCTGTAAACGGAGCTGAACGACCTGCCTGGGATGAAAGGAGCCCCCGCCTGCACCTTCCCCTGGGGTTCAACCAACAGTTTCTGAAGTTCAGGGTGATTTGAGCAATCTGGTGGCCAGGGAAGACGATTCTCGTGCAAACTGGCGTCACACCGCGGTGGCAGCGGCAGGGCCTGGCTGATGTCCCTCCCAGCAGGATCACCTAGTGCCTGCGCCTTCAAAAAGCCGGTGCGGATCTGCTGTGGAAATCCCTGGCACAGGGGACGTGTTTCCCCATGGCAGACCCTGGGCTTGCTGCCTCTCCTCACCCCGGGAGCATCTGCAGGGGCGATAATCTTGGTCACCCACTTTCTGAGCGCCCCGGGAGCCGTGGCAGAGCGACGTGGGGCTGTATCCAACCGAGGTGTGACATGAACCCGCTCTGAGCACATCAGCTGGGGCAGACGTGGACCTTTAAAAAGCCTGTCTGTCTGCAAGTGACACCGAGCTACGCGCCGGGCTGGCCAGTGCTGCAGCTGGGGTCCGAAACCTTTTTGTCTATATTTAGTGCATTTTTCAGATAACCCTCTCGTTCTATTTGTGGGCCACGTGCTGACTTAGGGCCCCTTTTTGCTCTTGTGCTCAGCTGTATCACAGGTTCAAAGCCTTTCCATTTTTGGGATCCTCAGATACACAAATGTTTGAGGGGTTTGAGGAGAAGGCAGGCAAATGGACTTTTTGGGTTCTTTATTAATATTCCAAAAAGAAAAATTATTAAGCGTTTTGATGGAGCAGCTAAGCTTGGAAACCATGAAAGGCCTTTACCACCTCTCCCTCCTTCCAACGAGGCCTTCAGAGGAACAGAAACCTGGCCTTCACATGTGAGAGAAGGGGAGAAGGTGCTGGGCCATCTTCTGCCTTGGGTGGGTTTTGAAGGTTTCATCTCCACGTGCGTCACGGAGAGAGCACAGGGGTCCGAGGGCGGTTTCAGCGATGGGTCCTTATAAGGCTGCTGCGGCCGGGTCGGTGAGAGCCACCCTCCCGGTGGGACAGCTTGGCCAGCAGGACCGGGGCGCCTGCCAAGACCTAATGGAGCCGCCTGAGAGCAGAAACCTTCAGAGCAGCCTGTGGTTTTGCTCTTTTTAAGGTCAGCTCCTTGGAAAGCGCCGTGCTTGGGCAGGCCACCGTCCGAGGAGCAAACTGACAGGCACACGTGTCCCCAGCAGCCCCGTGCTGGCGTGACGGGTCGCCTTGCCTGCTCCTGTGAGGGGCCAGAGCAGCGTGTCACCCCCAGTGCCGGGGGAGCTGGACCCCCTCGAGAGCTTGCTGTGCTGTGCTCCCCCCCCCGGTTCTGCCAGGGCTCTCTAAGGTTTCCAAAAGCCCCTGCAGCCCCTGAGGCCGTGGGGACCAGGGCCACCACGCTTTGATGTGGGGTCAGGCAGAGGCAGTGCAGTGCTCCTGCAGAGCACACCAGACCCGTCCCCCCGCCGGGCCTCCTCCAGGAAGGGCGAGCGCTGCGGAGCCGTGTATTGCTGTGTCTCCCACCGCGCTCCGTGCTTGATCTGCAACCAGGACCCCGACGGTGCGACTCAGAGGCACGGGGTGACCAAGGATCGCATGTATTTTAAAACTCCTGCCTGTGTCAAACGCGTTGGGATGGTGCCCAAAGAGCAAAGGAAAAACTTTACCCTTGTCTCTCCTCTCCTCAAATCTGGAGCCCCATCTCCAATGTCCCTGCGATCCTCCCTCCTCTCCCGGCGCCCGGGGAGGGTGACACGGTCCTTCAGCGAGGTGCCAAGGTACACACGGCGAGACTCTGCCTTGCATCAGTCGTCTGGGGGAGGATTTTCAAAATGCCACAGAGTCCTTGAAGGCTTTTGGTCCTCGGTCACCGAGCCCTGCGGTGTTTATCACCACGCCTGGGTGCGGTGAGACCGGCTGCCGCAGCCGAGGTCAGCCCAGGGCTCATGGAAGGGCAGAGCCGCTGTCTCTCACCTGGCTTGGGGGTGACCTTGGTCCCAGCACCCAACCGTTGGCAGAGCCCAGTTCACCCAGCACCCAACGGCGGCAGGACCCCCCGTGCTGGGCTGCCGGAGGGTGCCCTGCCAGCACGGCCAGATGCTTGGCAGCACCTAGAGCAAACGTGGCCATTAACACTGCCCATCCGTGACTGCAGGCAAGTGGGAGGTGGCTTGTCCTCAGGTTTTAGGAGTCTGCTGCGCCTGAAGCACGGCTCTGTGCGGAGGGGCTGGCTCCTGGGCAGGCAGAAAGCAGCAACGGCTGCGGCGCGGTGGTGGTTTCGTGGCTGGGCACAGCCTGACCATGGGAGAGGTGCAGCGGGAGGAGAACCAGAGCCACAACCAGAGCCAGGACGAGATCAGCCCTTCTGCTGATCCCGAACGTCCGTCACTTGTCCCAATTCATCTGGGACCTATAGGCACCGCAGCCCAATGCCCATCAACTTGATTTGAGTCAGGCACCAGCTGCACAGCGGTGGGGTGGGAAGTTTCTCCACCATGACCCTGCTGTGGTTGTGCACCGTGGTGCTCCCTCCGCCGGTCCCACGCGCGCGGCCGTGGCTCCTGTTCCCACACACGTGGCTGTGGCTCAGCCCGAGGGACTAACCAGAAGCTCTGAATGTCCCCAGGAGCAAAGAAAATGGAGCACGGACGTTTGCAGCCAGGCTGGCAGCCCCTCTCTCCAGATGCCCATTCCATGCCTGGCTGTCTCAAGCCATGGTCCCAAATTTCACGCTGCTCCCGTGCGGGAGCTGTGCTCCTTCCCTGGGCTGGGGCCGTGGCTCAGCCAGCCGTGCCGCTGGTGCTGCCGCCGGTGTTGCCGCCAAGCAATGTTGCTGGCCTGGCTGAAAATAGCCCGAAGCTAATTTTAACCTCGGCGGTGTTATATTTTTGAGGCCATTGGGGTGGGTGGTGGGGAGGATGGGGCGGGGGCATGGTGTGTGCAGGGATGTGCGCACACGGGCGTCCGCACAGCCATCGAAGCTGGGGGGAGGCAGCCTGGGTGTGCTCACGGATCTGTTCCTATCATCTCAGCACAAAACCGGACTGCGGATTAAGAGAAGACTTTAGTGTTCCCTTCCTCCCCTCGATATAGCGAGACCTGCAGAGGGCAGGACATTTATAGCTGCCCTCCCTTACCGGGAGCTCGCTTGGGTTTCACTCCTGGGTGACACCTGGGAGCGAGCGCTGGTGCTGCGGAGGTTGCAGAGTGTCCCTGCCCTGTCCGTGCTGCACAGCCCCGGGCTCCCTGCGGTTCTGGAGCCGGCGTTGTGCAAAGTGGGGGGTGTAGCCGTGGTGCCAGGCACCTGCAGCACCCACCCCGTGCTCCTCAGAGCCACCCCATTTCTCTGGGAGCAGCAGGCGGGTGAGATGTCTTGGCCTGCTGTCACGCTGCTTCTGTCGGTGGCTGCTGTAAGACTCCAAAGACTTTGCTCAGTGCTGCTGGAGCCTTTGCCAGGGCCACAGGAACTCGACGAGGAGGAAGGTCCCTCCTTTGGGACCTGGTGAACTTGCTCCAGGCTCTCCATCAGCTCCCCAGGTCCCTCTTCTTCATTCTTCACGCCTGGCTTTACAATCTAGCTTCAAGGAGATAAAAGCTCAACATGGTCCCGACAGCAAGGGGTTCTCCAGGGAGAGACTCTGAGCCAAAGTGCCAAATGGAAGGGGGGGTGCCAGGGGGAGCAGGAACCCTCCCAACATCATGGACCAGCTCATGGGCAGTACTTGGGAAAACCCGCAGACAGCCAGTCCCTGTCGCCCAGGGAGAGCCAGGCCGGGGCTGGGGGCTGCAGCAGCAGCAAGGTCCCTCCTCGCCCCGGGGCAGCTGCAGAGAGCAGGTCCCCGCCTGGCTGCCCTCTAACCCCCCCGAGGACAAGAGTCGGGGGCTGAGACATGGTGGTGGGAGCTGCCCTCTCTCCTGCTGGCACGCTGTGGTCTGAAGAGACCATAAAAAGAGTCGAGGTGACCGACTCACCGCAAGGACACAGCTGAGACACTGCCTGGAACAGATCCTCCGAGACTGTCATTTAAGGCTGAGGGTCACTCCGAGTGCTGGATAAACCCATCCTTGTCCCAGGGATCCTACTCCAGCATGAACTCCTTGGATTGTAGAAAACTCACTAATGCGGACAGAGAAAGTCGAGCACAGTTGGTGCTGGTGACCTGGCCAGGGCAGCTGAGTGCAACGTGCTCATCCCCCAGCTGCTCCCGCCAGCCCCGTCCTGGGATGCTCTGGGGAGCCCTTTCTCTCCACATCAGGACAACACCAAACTGCGGGACAGAAAACCCATCCGGAGCAGTGATGGGTTCGGTTTTCCCCGCTTTACTTGGACCTTCTGGGATGAGGGTGCCCATGACGAGGCTTTGGCTGTGCAGTTTGGATGGGAGCATGGGCACCTGGAGGAAAGCCCAAGAGAGCAGCTTTGTCTCCACATCAGAACCGGACCATGTCACCATGTCACCATGTCACCATGTCACCATGTCACCATGGTGGTGGCCAGCAGCAGCGTTCCCTGCGGACACCAGCTGCTAGGGAAGGTGTGGTGTGACTCTGTATCGTGAGGTACAGGGACAAAAGGGAAGGGGCATGTCTGGATGGCACCAGCAACGTGCTGGAGAACCGGTCTGCCTGGGGCATACCGCTCTCACCACTCGCCGAAGCCAAGCAGACAAGGCTGGACACCCACGGAAGACTGAGTTTCTCCCCTATAATTTTCCCATGCCCTGAAATGGAAGATCCAAGTTTCATTTTATTTGGTCGTGATTCTCCTGACTTGAATTTGAGTGTAGGAAGTTCTCTTGTCCTAGGGAGTGATTTAAAACAAATCGATAAAAACACATGGGACCGTGTAAAGGCCAGTGGGCTGCTGCTGCTCGCTGTAGGCGTGCGAAGGTGCTCACTGCTGCTGTGTGCCTCAGCCCAGCCGTGGTTCACGTGTAAGTGCGTGCGCTCCTGGGGCTCCAGGGAACAGGCAGGTAACAAACAAATCCATACTGAACCGTGGGGCAACCCCGGGCGGGCAATCAAGGGGTTGCTCAGCTGCAACCCAGCGTCATTTTTCACCTTTGCCATGGGAGGGCTGAGCCTCCCCTGCCTGGATGGATCCCCGGGCTCAGTGCCGTTCTCCACCAGGACAGACAGCCAAGACCTCATCTTGCACAAGACAAATATGTGGCAGGAGTCAAAAGAGCCAGAAACTCTCTCGTGCGAGAGCTGGCAGCCTGCAGGTTGCTTGATTCACCCAGCCTGGACACACACAGGGCCCCAGCGGGCTACAGCATCTCAGGAGACTGAGGTGTGGCCAGGGGTCAGCTTAGGCAGGATTGAACCCGGACCTTAAAGAGGTCCTGACTGCTGATTCAAATGCTCATCCTCCTTTTGGGACACATGGCTGAGCTTGAGGACTTGGGGGCAACCTGGGAACACCCTTGCGTAAAGCATCACTGGGCAGAGCACTGGCCACCTCACGACACCTATGTGGAGAGGGTCACTTCCAACCCAGGCGCAGGCAGAAGAGCCAGAGACGTGTGTGATCCAACCCCTGGAAAATCCAGCTGTCCTGATTTGTAAAAGCTGCAAGCCCATGTCATTGCTGAAGGCACCCAAGGGGTGACAGAGGTCTCTGGTCCTGAGGCACCCAAGGGCCTCCAGGGTCCTTGTCCAGGCTGGTTGGAGTCAGCAGGAAGAGCAAGCCTTGAGCTGGGGGTCCGTTCCTCACCTCCGCACCACGATGTGCCTTCTGGGGCACCACCCCCAGCACACACTCACCCAGTGGAGCACACACTCCTCTCTCTGGAGAGCACCCCACCCCTATGGAGCACCCCACCCCTATGGAGAGCACCCCACGCCTACGGAGCACCCCACTCCTATGGCCGGTGGCATCAGCCCTTTTGGGGGTGAGGCCGAGGGGGGCCTGGGAGGTAACTGGTGCTGCTGGAAACCGCAGACGCAGCCCGCGGGGAAGGGCGAGCTGGGGGATGCAAAGGCTCAACCCAGCAGGGCGGAGGAAGGACCAGCCGTTCCCCGGCAGCGGAGGGACGCGGGGCGGCAGGCTGGGCAGGCCGGGCAGGCTCCTTCTCTCGGCAGGGTGGGGAGGTGGACGCTGGGTATCAGCCACGTTTGGGGGGACGGGTCGCTGAGGTACCACTAGGGATGAGATGCCCCGTGGCCGGTGGCTGTTAAAGGGGCAGCAGCTGGGCCCCCCACTCCCCTTTTTCTGCAGCGCAGGCAGGGAAAGGGCAAACCTTCGCCTGCTCCCCTTGCCTGTGAAAGCTGCCTGCTCCCACCGCCGGGCGCCGGCAGGGCCGCTGGGGCTGCCGGGGAGGTGGCGGTGGCAGGGGGGGACAGGGCCCCCGGCTGCACAGGCAGTGACCGTGGCTGCCTGCACCCACGCCGGCAAGGTTACTCCACGCTGAGACACACACACCCCAAAATCGCCCTGGGTCAAATTACTGGGCTCATCTCACCGGCTGCTATTTCCTTCTGTCCCAAAGCCAAGCGAGAAGCTTGTCGAAAACAAGAACGTGTCAGTCAAAGGGTGCACTGAGTCAGGGAGCTCCTGGGCTCGGGTCACGCAGGGCTGCTCACGGCAGTGGGCTCTCCGCAGCGTCCCCAGCTGCGAGGGACACCCCACCCCGGGCGGGTGCTGCTGTGGAAGGGGGCCAACTTCTCCCCTGGTGACTCCCCCAAAGTATCTGCCTCCCCGGGCAGCCTTCCCAACGGGATGCTGCTGCCTGGCCAAAGCCGGTTTGCAACCCTGTTTTCAAAAGATGTTTTGGTGTCTCCTGGCAGAAAGCTGCTGGTGACCCAAATTCTAAATATAGAAGCAAGTCCATGTTTTTGTAACGAATGCAAAACATCTGTACCACGTTCATCTTTGGGAAATAGGTCTTTTTTGTCAGAGAAGTGTAAATATAACACCCAGATTTCTTTCAAGTGAGGTCACCTCCTGGCTGTGGTCATTCTCGGAGTGCCCTCACGGTTATTTGCTCTAGGTAAACTCCTCTTGCTCCTTCGCTGCCGGAAAGCCACGCTCAGAGCCTCCACCAAATCCCAGGCCTGGGGCTGCAGCTCTTCACGGGATGGACCATCCCCATCTCAGGTGATGGGCAGTTCCTCCGGGACGAAAGCGCGGCGTGAAGCCTGCCTGCTGCCCGCTCCTCGGGCAGAGCGGCTGGGGAAGGCTGCCGAGCCAGGCCCCTGTCTCTGCCCCGCACCCTCGGGTGCCACACGGGCTGCGGGCATCCGTTGGTGGCACAAGGAGGTTTCTCGGGGCTGGAGGGCTGTGGTTGCCCTGTAGGCGTGATCGGCATCTGTCCCCTCCACACCTCGCTCAGGCCGACATCTCTTGTCCAGCCCCAGCAGCACAGCACAGCTCCTGCCCGCTGCGGAGCGCGTCGCGCTCCCCGTCTCGTGAGCGTACAAGGTGTCCCCAAGGGAGGATCTGTCCCCAGCCTTGAAATAATCACAGGTTCCCTGAGTCTGAGGAGCCTCAGAGCTCTTCTCCTGCGTGGGCTGGGTGGGTGGGCAGGGGTCTCTGCGCCTGCCAGGGGCTGGGAGCCGATGCTGGCAGGGGAGCAAAGGCTGCAAAGCCCCGTGCAGGGAGCTGTGGGATCCCGGCCACCAGGCAGCAAGTGACCAAAGGTCGTAACGACTCCAATTTAACGAGCAGCTGAGCCACACCATGTCCACGTAGTCCTGGCTCCTGCGGGGACTGAATCGAACCCTTCAGCTGTGTGGGTGTCTGGGCAGACACAGCTGGATTTCCCCGCCAGCACCCCCTCGATGCCAGCAGAGAGCGGAAGGGAAGACGGAGGAGACACGCTGTAGATCCCCATGGACCTGGGATGGAGCCCACCTGGGCCAGCCAGGTCTTGGGCATCTCTGGGGGAGCAGGGCGGTGGGAGAGACCATGCTGGACCCATTACTGATGGACCTTCCTCTGGCCACTAAACTCCAGCAAGACTCCACGGAGATTTCTCAGGGGCTGGCAGTTTTGCCCAGTTTAAGTGAATTTTGAGAACAATGAGCAGAGGCAGAGCTGACACCCACAGGCAGACCTCCTGTCCCCGGTGCCACCGCTCAAGGGACCAGAGCTGCTTGCAAGGAGAGAAATGAGGATTTCTGATGATGTAAAACAGCGTACACTGCCTTTTCTTGATCTAGGACACAGAAAACCAACTTCAGAGAGGAGCTCCCAGGCAAATCCATCCCATGGCAGGCACAGAGACACCAGAGATGAGTGTTATGGTGGCACCTCCCAGTCTGCTTCACTGGGGCTGGACGGGTGTCAGGGGTTCTGGGCACGACCCCGGGGTCCTGGAGTCGGTGCCCCGAGGGCTCGCAGTGGAAGGGGGTGGCTGGGACAGGGTGTCCTCCTGGGAAGGAGGAAGCAGCTTCTGCTCATTTCGTTTTCCTGTCCGCTGTTGTTTCACGCAGACCGTGTGTTTGAGGACTGTCTCTGCACGTTGCACGTGCACTTCTTCAGTAACTGCTCTTCCCAGCCCCAAGTGACAAGCACACGACTCACAAAACGGCAGCAAGCCGCGTGGCTGACACGGATTGTGGCCTGCAGGCACCTGGGAGCTGGGAGGACTTCAGCCTCCTGTTGAACCGTACCCCCAGGACATACAAGCCCGGGGTTGGGAAATGCTTCTCCATGGTGCTCAGCGGTTACCTGCGTGACCCGAGCATCACCAGGAGAAATGACCGGGGCAGTGCTCCCCAGGCTCGGGGAAAAACTCGTGCCAGGGATGCCAGGACCAGCACCTGCTCAGGATGCGGTGAGGTGACCCTGGGACCTGCCGGGAAACAGAGCAGACAGCTGGGGCTGGAGGGACGCCCAGGGACACCCCGCCTCAGTCCACGCCAAATGCTGGAGACGCGTTCTTGAAGGGCTTTGTAAAGATCCAGTCATACTATTATTTCCTGATCTCTTATTTTTTTAGAAGTTTTGGGTAGCTGGACCCAGTGTCCTTTTTTTTTTTTTTTTTAAATAAAGGAAGGTTAACTCATGAGAGCCCTGACTGATTTGCATGCCATTCGTTGGGTGAAACGACGCACGTGCGTTACACGCCAGCCCTGCGCCTTGCCAGGACCTATCAGCGCTGCTTCCCAAAACCTCTCGGGTGAAGCAGAAGCCAACGTGATCACCATCCTATTTTCAACAGTCACCCAAACACACCGAGTGCCGCCGGTTACGCATCTGAGCCGCGGAGCCCAAGGCGCCTGCTGGTGCAGACTCACGCTGTGACACGCCAAGGCTGCAGCTAACTCGCCATTACCTACGGGCAGGTGATGCGTGGTCAGCTGCCTGCTCGCGCTCTCCCGGAACAGCCGTCTCGGGCCTCGCAGGTCAACTCACCGCGGCGTGACTTTCCGCAGCGACCTGATGGTCAGGGCCACCCAGGGGCCAAAGCCAGGTCACCCCCTTCGTTAGGGTGATGTCCCCGCAGCCGACCCCGGGGCGGCACAGAGGAGTCGCTCTGGTTTTCTTTCCCTCACGCAGTGACGACAGACGTTGCCGTCCCCGGCTCTCCTTGCCAGCCCTGCGGCACAGCCAGAAGGCAGAGCGACGCGGACCCCAGCGCAGGGTGGCAGCTCGGTCATCGCAGGCTCGTAGGCACGCGAGGGCTGGGCGACCACAGCTTCCTGACCGCCGTTCCCTGCGCTGGCAAGATTAAAGTCGTTTCCCGCTGCCACGTCGGCAGAGCCGTGGACCCTCGCCTGAGCCCACCGACCGCAGCGCCCAGGGCCGGACCCGGCGGCTACCGGCAACCTCTGCTGACTGCTCCAGGCTGGCACAAAGCTCGCTCCGCTGCTTTATCGCCTTTGCAGCAGCTTCCCCCCTCCAACAATAAATCACTGGGGCTAAAACCCGCCCTGGGAGGGGGGCTGCTTCCCTTTTTTTTTTAGCAAAGACCAGGGCAGGGCACAGCAGAGACGGAAGCATTTCCCATCCCAGAGGGTCGTCCCATTGAATCAGCCCTTTAGGGGACATGCCAGTGCAAATGGGACAATTTACCCTGGGATGAGATTTGTTCTGATGCATTCATTTATACCCGCTCCTGTACGGCAGCGGGATTCAAGGCTGATTTCTGCACTTGCACCGCAGCCAGTAAGAGCCGTCTGGTAACCCCTCCGTGCGAAACAAGTACTAGTGCAAGCAGCACAAGGAAACCCCACCGGCGGTACGAGCCGTTGCCTTCGAGCGGGGACCGGATTGGGGTCAAGCTCGAGTTGTGCCGTAACTTCTGGGTGTCTCCTGCGGATGCTTCCACCGCTGCGCCCAGCGGCGCTGAGCACCCCCAGCCCTTTTGTGGCGTGAATTGAAACCGCTGCTGCCAGCTGGAAATGCCCTCCACGGCCATCCCGAACGGGTGCATTTTCTGCTTAGAAACGTCTGGAGCTTCACAGGCTTCTGCTCCCTTCCCGGCACAGCGGGGTAAGAGCTCTGCCGGATGGCAGCTCCCCTCCCGAAACGGTTTACACCCCTCTGCAAGATCCTTCAATTAGAGAAGACTAAATGTTATTTAATTTGCCACTGCGGGCTGGTTAAGGCTCGGCTGAATTCTGCCTCTTGTGAATTCGCCCCGGGGAATTCTCGCCTGTGATGCCCGATGAGTCCTAACCGTACCATGCCCGACTCGGCCACTCAACCTGCTCCAGCAGTGACTGGTTTAACAAACGGGCAGTCTTTGCACGGACAGTTTCCTGCCGCCTGACGAGCCTGGCGCGATGTCAGCCCACCCCTCGCTCCCACGGCCAGCCCGGGCCGAGGCCCAAGGCCAACCCGGTGCCGCCGAGCACGGCGGGGGCTGCCACCCCCCC
>VXBL01009848.1:71984-108419 GCA_013400195.1 Aramus guarauna
CCCGGCGGAGGGAGACTTCACCCCCCCACCCCGACACCAGCCGCCCTGGGTAGCGCCGGCCCCCATGAATGCCGGTGATGCCGGGCTGCGGTTTCACTCCACATCCCCACACCCCTGCACGCCTGGCCCCCCACGCCTCGTCTTCCTCCCCCCGCTGCTCCCCGTCGTCCCCAATGCCAGCCGGGCCAGCAGCCTTCGGAGCCGCTGGCCTGGAGGGTCACTCTGCCCCCCCCTCCACCCGCACACCCACGCCAGCCTTCACGTGGGAAATCGTTATTCCTGGTGAAATCACCTGTTTCCGAAATCCACGGCGAAACCTGTTTGTCGTGACAAGCCTGTGACATCAGTGCCTTTCTTCATGATGTCATGACTCCACGTATAGCCAGACTGGGATGTCACAAGCAGAGACACCGAGCCGAAGTGAAAAGAGCAATGAAGCAACAAGATTTGGGATTTTTAGGAAAATCTCATCAAGGACACTAAATAATGCTTCCTCCCCCCAAAACCAGCAAATACTCCCTTCCCTCCTTGATTTCTTAATTACATTTTTACCGTGACAAGACAAAAACCCCGCTGCCGGCCCCAAAAGGGCTTGTGGTGGGGGAAAGCTGGTGGAAACCTTCGTGGCAGGGTCAGCTGGGTGGCTCGCGGTGCCTCGTGGCGGTTTTTTAAAGCCAACCTTCAAAGCAATATCTCAGGAAACAAAGCACCGTCCCAGCGCCTCGCCGGAGCCCTCGGCCGCCACGCCGGGACGGGGTGTCCATGACTGGTGATCCCGCCGAGCTGCTGGCCGCCTCGTCCGAGCGAGCCCCCCTCCTCCTGGTGCCAGTCGTCTGCCCAAGCTGCACCTATATACACACGTATAGATGTGTGTGTATATATGTCTCTATATTCTTGGAAGAGGCGCCGGTCAAGCCAAGGAGCGTCGGCTGCCTGGTGTTGACCCCTGGGAGGGGAGCGGAGGCAGGGACCTGCGCAGCTTCCCCGAGGTGGCAAAAGCACGTCGAAGCTGGTGGTGAAGGGATGCCGAAGAGGAGGCCGGAGGGAAGAGGCTGAAGTAAGGGCAAGGATGGACCTGGGAGCGGCTGCAAAGGGACAGGATGGGGCAGGCCCGGGCAGCGGGACTGGGGCAAGAGGGTCGCTGCAGCGGAGCTGTAACGAGAACGCCGTCTTCCCCCACTAAAAATTGCGTCCTTTCCCGTGAAGGGCCAAATTGCGTCGTGGGCTACACTGATTTTTAATGCACATCCCTCCATTCCCCGTGATGGACTCGTTCTGCCTTTCAAAGGACACGGTCCAGACTTCCCGTGGGCTCCAGCACCAGCTGGGATGGCTCCAAAGCCAGCAGAAATTTGCTGATCCCCTCCTAGCTCCCTCTCTTTAGGGACTGGTTTTGCACCCCCTGCCCGGGGAAGGTCTGGCCGTCGCATCCTGCTCGTGGCCAGCTCACGGCCTGGATTCCCACCCTCTGAAACAGGAAACACCCCTGCGCTCCCCCAAAAATGCTGATTTCACAGGAGTTTCTTCCCTTCACTATGTTAATGGTGAATATCGCTTAATATCACCTTGGGACCTGGACTGAAGGAATTGTGGTAAGCCCAACCTCAGACAGCTGATATTTATTAATTTTTTTAATGAGATGAAATACAAATTGAGCCCTCTTATAAGCACCAGCCCCCAGCTCTGTCCCTGGGAGCCTGGACCGTGGGGGAGCCGGCTGCCGATGCTCACCTGCAGCGTTTATCTTTTGCTCCGATGACACGGCGTTCCCAAAAGCACAGCAAGAACAAAAAAAACCCACCAAAACCCCCAAACATTTCAAATATCTCTTTTCAGCCTTTCCCTTTCAATTCTTCCAGGCCAGCTTCTTGTCTCACATCCTCCTGAGACCCGGCACCCTCATCACACGAGTGATGCGACGCCCCTCCGGCTGTGGCAGCTGGTGCCCACTGGGGCGAGCGTGGCACTGGCTGCTGTGCCGGGCCATATTCTGCACCCACCATACTGGTTTGGTCCGCTGCTTTTTCAGCCTTTCTGGTAAGCATGGTGGCACCAGAGCTGATTTGTCAAAGCCGGTGGTTTATCAGCAGGGAAGAAGCAGGCTGGGGACCCCGGCATTCCCCCCAGCCCTTGGCGTCGCCCACCACTCCTGAGTCCTCACCGCAATCGCCGTCCCTCGCTGCCGAGTCTAAGACCACGCTGGAGATCGCCCTGGTTTCATCTCTGGTGCCTTCTCGGCGAAGACACCGACAACTCCTTGACTCGAGGGGAAAGTTTACATCCTCTGGCTTGCCGGGCTCACGTGAAATGCCTTTCCCCCCGGCCCCGAAGCGATGCCTGGTCTGAGCTGGGAGCATGGCACTTGTAGGGGCGCTGGCACGGGTGCTTGTGGAGACAGGCAGAGGCTGAGCCCGAGCTCTCGGGTGTCCGATGGATGTCCAAGGAGGTGCTGCTCTTTCCCGTGCTGCTGGGTGATGGGCTTCGTGGCCACCAGCAACAGCGTTAGAGGAAGCATTGTCTCTCTAGCCCAAATATATCTCAAGAAGTGGACAAGCCAGAAAATGTCCTGCTTCCCACCCCGTTCTCCATTGCAAATTCTCCTCCTGCGCATCCGTGATGCCGCCAGTCCCTCCGGAGTGCTCCCAAAATCAGAGGCTCTGCAGCTCCCTGGGGCAGACGGGCTGGAGGGCAGCAATGCTGGCTGGGCACCACGGCGGATCCTGCCACGTCTCACCCCCAGGCCTTCCCGTGCCCACCAGTCTGCTTGCCACTGGTACCCCAGTAGGAGAAACCCCCCATGGAAATCCTCCTCTGCGTTCCGCTCATCCGTCGTGAGCCCTTGGCCGTGCTCCGGGGGTGCTCCGTGCTGTCATGGCTCCCAGCTCCATTTCAAACGGCTGATGCTGTTATTCCGTCCTAGTTTTCGGAAGCGAATGCAAACTGTTTTCTTTTCCTTTCATCTTTCCATGCCAGTCTGAGACATCCTTTGTCACGCTGTGCCCAGCCAGCACAGGACATGAAGCAGAACTATTATCACACTTTATATCAAGAGTATGTTTATAAAGGATTAATAAATTATTAATAATGTAGAGGTTATTAATAATGAAGAGGTTAATCCAGAGTCCTAGCATCCCGCAGGTCAACGGAGCACGCTTCCCACAGCTCATATGGGCTCCTGTGAGCCCCCTCCTGTTCTTTGCACACTTGCTCGTGTATTACCATCTAATAATCACCTAGTGACCCCCTGCAACGTCACTGTCGTCCACCAGCGCGACCGACCCTTCTCATGCTGCGGCAGAGGTGTGTTCAAACCGCGCTTTGCAGGGCCCCGCAATGCTCCTCTCCTGCCCGACGCTGAGCACAAGACCTGGCCAGATACCAAATCTCCTGCCCCATGTTGCCAGAGCAAGAAAACCTCCTTTACAGGGAGGTTTATGAGTTTCCTCAAATCTTAAAACAAATGAAAGGTGCTTAAAAACTGAGAACTTCTCCTGTGTGTGCACATGTGTGCATGTGTAGATATTTCACAACACGGCATGGGTGTTCGGTAGGTTGTTTTGGGGTGTGGGGTTTAGTTTTTTAGGGGTTTGCTGTTGGTTTTTCTTTCTTTTTCCCCCCGCCCCGTCCTGTATTTTCCATTTGTGACTAGCTGTGCGATGCTCCCGACGGGAAGGTGAAGCAAACGTGGCGCTGGCTGGCAGGGAGGCCCTTGGGCTGGTGTCCTGCTTGACCGGCTAGGATGAGTCTGGCTTTTTTTTCTTTACTTGCATAGGGGGAAACTACAGCATGGACTCAGGGACAAACAAATATGCTGAGGGTCTTTAAAAATGTGGGTTTTTTCCGGGCTTCTCTGTTCGGATGTGGGGTTTGTTTCTGTCTGTGAGGCCTTTGGTTGCACGGTCCTGGAGGATGCTGCAGGGATGCGGCCAAAGCCTTTGGCAGCGCGTGGAGGTGAGAGGCTGCGCAGGCTGCTGTGCGGTGGAAGAGCCGCAGGGCTGGATGCTCTGCCACAGTGCCCGCACGGAAAAGGAGCTGTGGTCACTTACGGTGAAACCATCCCCAAGCAGCAGCCCCTCTTCGTTTGCCCATGTCCCAAAAATTCACCTTGCAGCTGCTAGAATGGGGCTGGTCCCTCCTCGGGCTCGTTTGTGAATAACCAGGTACGGATTTGAAGCAATGAGCCCGCGAGGATTTGGGAAGGGAAGCGGAGCTGCACTTTCTGCGTCGGCCGCGGCTGGCCTGGCTCCCACCACGTCCCTTCTGGGATCAGAAGGCAGCCGGGATGGGGGAAGCCATCAGAGCAATGACGTGGAGAAATGCTGATGCAAGCGACAGGAAGATTCACGGGAGGAAATTTTTGTATTTCTCGCAGTGAAAGCATAAAAAAAAGAGGAAAAATTCCCCAGCGGAGAGACCTGGGCAAAGCTCTGTTCAGTAAACACCGGCTTGGCCAGGGCTGGCTCTGGCCCCGCAGCAGCTTCCCAGCCCCGCGCCGGGATGGCAGCGAGGAGCGGGCACGGGCAGGCCTGGGGCATCGGGGCACGGCGGGGGGGCCGGGGCTGCGCTGGCGGCACTGCCTGCAGCTTGTGGAGGCAGCAGACCCCCGTGGTGGAAAAATCCCTTCCGCCGCCCAAAGTCCCCGTGGTGTAGGGGATCTCCTCTGGGCAAGGCCCAAGAGATTTGCTCCTGGGTCGCCTTCTTCCCTCACGGGGCAGGGCAGCTCCACGCCAGTGTGCCGCATGAACCCCCCGAAGCGAGTGGGGAGGCTCCCCCAGGCACCAGGACAGTTCCGGGCGAGGCCGCCCTCCTGGAGAAGTGCCGCCTCTCGAGATGAAAACCAGATGACGCCAGGACACGTCTAAACCCGCGTCTCCCGGCGCGACCCACCTCCCCGGGCAGCTCCCCGCGTGGCTCTGCTTGCCACGATGTGCCAGCTAGCGGCCACGGCGCGGCCACGGCACGCACAGGACACCTCGCCGGCACCCGCGTCAGCCGCGGCAAAGTCCTTTCACCGAGTTTTGGTTCCCGCCCGCGCTGCAAGGCTGGGGGGAGCTGCCAGGGGAGCCGGGGAAAAGTCCTTGTCACCCCATGCTCTGAAACCTGCACTCACTAGTCTTCTTCCCAAAAAACTGCTGTAAAAGCTCGATCTGGAAGGAAAATAACTCTCCGTGGGAGTCAGCGTTTCTTTTTCATCATGGCTAACATCAACGCATGGCTCATCCCAAAGATCACCACTGTGGGAATCCTCACTCCTCCCTGAGGCATGTTTCTAACCAATGGGTGATTTTACATTTACATCGTACTGATCCCTTTTTCTCTTCCATCCGTCCCCACTGGGGAGAAAGAAAACCCACTAGATGTCTTGTCATACCAGTCAGAACAACAACAAAGAAAAGATGAAAAAATACTCCAGTGAGGTTCTAGACTGGACTCACAGAGCTTTGCAGTCGCTCCTGCGGAGGATAAATACCAGTTCCAGTGCCCTGCATACAGTGGAAACTAAATTTCAGCTGAATTTATTGAAAAACATGCGAGTCCCCAAAGGTTAAACCCTTATCATAATTAGAAAACAGCCAGTAAAAAGCGATAGGACACCTCAAATCAAGAAAAACGGTTCTCAGCATCTGCCTGTTGCTGCCTGCCGGCGCTGAGCCCCGCTCCCCTGCGCAGGATGGGGTGACGGCAGTCCCCGAGTCTTCCCGGAGCGTCGGGGTTGAAACCGAGAGGCCGCCCGTGTGCAGCTGGTGCCACGGTGACTCCGCAGGCACCGGGCACTGTCAGCAGCCGCCGTTTCCAGGGGTGGCACAGATGTCCCTCCAGCTGGCTGCAGGGGGTGGGGGGAGACGTGGCAGCACCCCAGCACCCCCCGNGTCTGGTGACCTCCTCAGCGCGGCTGCTCGCGTGGACAGACCGAGGACAGACCCCCACCGCACTCGCAGCCTCTCCGCCCCAGGGGACTCCCACCGCCCGACCAGCCAGGGACATTAAAGGGCCTTAACTGGGGTTGGGCACCTCAGGGCTTCTCTTCTTCAAGGTGGAGCTTTCCATCTCCGCCCGTTTCTCTCAGATCCGCTCGATACAACGTCAAAGTCACGGACAGCTTCCCGGCGTCATCAAGGGCTCGGTCCTCGGCCCATTGATGTGACCAGAGCGGCTGTCACGGGTCGCGTGACCGTGGCTGCAGAAGCTGGATGAAGTGGTGGGAGAGGCTCTGCGTGGCTGCCCAGTCCCTCTTTCGGCGAGAGGTGTCCTCAGCCCCGCGGGAGCTGCTGCCTTCTCCTCCGCTTGACTCCAGGGTGCCAGTGTGGGAGCACCCATCAGCCGCGGGCTCTGGACAACCAGCCACGGCTTGGGCAGGTCTCCCCACGGCCTCCCATTTCATCCCGTTCATCGATGCGTCACCAAACCACCTTTCTTTTTACTTCTTAAGAGAGATCCGTGTCAGAACTAAACGCGCTGCTCGTTCCTTGCGAGGATGAGGATGACAAAGAGGAGCAGCTCCATTTAACAGCGAAGATGGCTCTTACGTGTAGTCCTTCTGTTTTAAATTCTTTTTTACAGAGAGGTGACACGCGGGTGTCCTCCCTTGCACTCACTCCTTGCTCGTACCTCTGGGCTGGTTGGGGGGGGGTTGTTTTTCCAGCCCCACACCTCGAGCAAGAGCGCAGCTCCGTTAGAGGGATGCTGCCGCACGCCCTGGAGCACGAGGACACTGCCCGAAGCTTTGGCTCCGTCACAGCTAACCACGAAAACCCCTCTGCCTTCCTCAACGATCCTATTTTATCACCTGGGGTGGGGGGAAGATTTTATTTCCTTGCAAACCAAGGGGGAAACCAGCACAGTAAAGTGTAAGCGTAGCTTAAAAATGGGTTGCAGAGGGGAGCCCGAAGTTTCTCCGCTCTTTCACGGTCACCTCGCGTATCTATGTCAGGGAAGCCGGGAGCAGCTATGCCCAAGTCTCACTGAAATTTTATCCTCAGCTTTGTATCGACGCAATGACGCTTTGGGAAACCTGGGGATGAGGGAGCAGCACGAGGCGTAACAGTAAAATAGTAATAATTTCTCTTGTATCATAAATATATCCGTACAGAGCCACCGAGCACTGCAATATTTTATTTGTATGTATCAACCCTAGGTATTCTGCTTGTAAAACTCATCCACGCGCGTTATCCATCTCCATGCTGGACTGACCATGTGCCTTCCACCCTTTTTCATGGTTTGTCATCTTTTCTTAACACAACTGCAGAACTTGAATAAATCAGTGAACTATAGCTAAAAGTCCTATGCAAGAAAAGACTGGGGAGTCAGTTTTCGAAATTTCTGTTTTTCTATGTTGTTTTAAAAGTAGATGCTGGGATTTTTCAGAGAAGCCTAACAGAATTAATGCCCTAAAAAGCATTTAGCTTTTTTTTTGTGTTGGTTTTTTTTTTTTTTTTTAAGCTAAAAAGCATTTAGCATTTCAGCTGCTAAATCTCTTAGGCGGCTTTGAAAAGCTCAGCCTAAACCCCAGTTCCTCGCCGGGTTGTGCGTGCGGAGCGAGCAGCAGCGGCAGACCGAGCACCAGCACTTCGCCAGGACAGACGGCGTGTTCAATAGCCGGCGTTTCCTTTCAAGAGAAAGGAGAAGAAAGCGCTAGTCGGTCGGAAGAGGTTGCCTTAAGCCTTCCCTAAACCATGTCGGAGAACGTTATCAGCCCTGCGCCCACCACCGGCCCGGGCAGTGTGGGACCCGGTCGGGGTGTCGCGGAGGACCCACGCCGTCGAGCAGATGCCCATGCAGCAGTTCTGGGTCAGCCGTGCTCCGCTGAATGCCTTACCGCAGAGGGACAGCTTCCACACCGGGATTTTGAGAAGAGGAAAAGAGAAAAAAAAAAAAAAAAAAGCCCCACGTTTTTCTACATCACCTATGCTGTAGGACTGAAACCGCGTCCGAAACTCGAAGCTAACGAAATACGTCCTTTTTGTGTGTTACGTGTTAAATCGGTGTAAGCAAGGTTAGTACAGAAAGGGTGTCTACTTCTCGTAGGACGTTGTTTAAACATTTGCCATGTGTCAACGGACTGAAGGACACGACTGCCTGGAATACGTTGTGTAGTGTGTATGTAACCTGGGTTTGGTTGTTAGGTTGTAATGCTGTCTTTTGATTGAAAAAAAAAAATCTAATATAAGGAAAAAACACAAGAAATAAAAAATATATATTTAAACTCTATCTTGTGTGTATTCCTCTAAAGCGTGCCAGTAAACCCATTTGCAAAAAGCTTTGGTTTTCAAAATAAGCTTTTAAAATTCAACACCGTAACTATCAGAGACAAGTCAATAGAAAAAAGTCCCTTTTGAAGATGAGGATGCTCAGGGGAGGGGATGGTTCAGGCTGAGCAATTTGAGGGGATTTTTTTTTTTCCCCTCCCCATTATCAAACCCTAAAACTCAGCAGATGATTGCAAGGGCTAAAGCCCTAAAGCTGAGCCCCCACATCGGCCGATCTCTGCAGCATCAATGAGTCCTCCAAGCGCACACACCGCAGCCCCGACCGTTCTTGCCACCCACCTTATGACTGAGCGGCAGAGGTGCCTCCATGGTGCCGAAGGGCTCGGAGCACCCGACAGATGAGGAGCTGGGACTGCTCAGCCTGGAGGAGAAGGTTCAGGGGACCCCATCCACGTGCAGGTACCTGATGGGGGGAGTACACAAGATGGAGCTGGACTCCTCTCAGGCCAGGGACAGAATGAGAGGCACAAATTGAAATAAAAAAAAAGAAATTTCTCTTAATCATCAGAAAATGCTTTTTTACTGCAAGGGTGGTTGACCACAGGAGCAGGTTGCCCAGTGAGGTTGAGGAGTCTCCGTCCCTGGAGATACCCAAAAGGAGAGCGGACACGGCCATGGACAACCTGCTTGGGGTGGGGTGGGACGGGGCTTTCTGAGCCCAGCAGCCTGTGGCCGTGCCCGCTCCTCCGGCAAAGCCAAGGGGTGCTCCGGGTGTTCCACCCGCGATCCCCCAGCTGCTGGGAGAAGCATTTCAAGGAAGTGGCAGGTTAGATACCGGGAATGAAAATATAGGTAAGCGCGAGCTTTGATAAACCTTCTCATGGGAAAACCAAATTTGGCAGTGGGAGACAAAGCTCGGGGTCATTTGGGCTGGGATGGACCTCAGGAGGTCTCGGTCCAACCTCCTGCTCACAGCAGAGTAAATACAAACTCAGACCGTGTTGTACAGGGCTTTGTCCAACTGATTCTTGAAAATCTCCAAAAAGACAAAGACGGTGCCCATCACCTCTTTGAGCCCCGGTCCAGTGCCCAGCTGTCCCAGGGAGAATTTTTTGTTCTATCCAGCCAGAAGCTCCTCCACCCACCTCCGTAAGAGCTCCATCTGCTCCAGTAGCCGGAAGGGCGATGAAGCCCGCCTGTCTCAATCTCCCCTTTGGCCGGGTGTTCCCAGCCCCGGTCACCTTGGTGGCCCCGTGGCCCCTCTATGTTATCAACATCTTGCGTGTGTGGGTGGTGGAACCCGGGTGAAACCATTCCAGATGTGGTCTCCCAAGCGCCAGGAAGAGAGGAACGATCACATCCCTTACCCACCGGCTACACTCCTTCTAGCACAGCCTGGTGCAGCGGCTCTCCTCACAGCACTAAGCCAGGCTTAGCTTGCTGTCCTTGAGGGCTCTGACTGCCGGTACAGGGATCCTTGGCTCCTTCCCAGTGTAGGATCTTGCATTTGTCCTTTCCCAAAGTCCGTGTCCCTGCAACCGGTGACCCTGTCCTCAAGCTCATCTGCTTCCCCCAATCGGTGTTTTCTGCAAACTCGAGGGCATCCCCTCTGTCCCTAGGTTGTGGGACGTGGACCTCGCCTGTGAAGACAACTTTCCAGTTTAGAGGACTTTGTCCAGCTGCTCATTCTCCAGAACTTCCCAAGGGACCCGACCAGCACTAGCAGCGAGGCCAAGCACGGGGCAGGGCGAACGCCGGGCTACCTGCACCCTCGCCCAGGCTCGGTGGGCAGGACATCAAACAGCGACGCCTCTCCCACCCCACCAAAGACTTCTGACGGGTGGGAGGACCCTGCCTGGTCCTTAGCACTGACTGACACGTGGAATAAAACCAGTTTTGTGAACTGGCCAGCTAAAGACTGTCCTCGTGTGCCCGAGGGCACGCAGAAATATATACGTGTGCATACAAATGTGTACGTATGGATCTATAATGCTAAAGGAGCAGATGTTTTTTGTGGAGACCGAGTTCATACTACCCGCTCGGGTAAAGTGAGAGGTGTGAGCACCGGGGGAGCAGGGGTCTCGGAGAACCGGGGCTCTTGGGCGCGGGAGGAGGCACCGTTCCTCTACCGACGTCTGACTTCTCCTGTGCAAAGGCCACAGAGCATCCAAACAGCGAGGAGCCGAGACATCAGCCTCGCTCGGTGTCTGTGACCTCGTGCACAAATAGGTAACTTCTGCCATTAGAAAAGGTGACAGTTCATATTTAATGACAACTTCTATATAATCAGCCTTTCGATGCCGCACATTTTTTAAATTCCGTCAGAAAAGCGAAAGGGCGCAAGTATCTCTGTGCACAAAGCAACAAGCCAGCTGAAGAGACGAGACTGGCTCCCCACGTTCTCACCGTGAGCCCGACCTACTCTGCGCGGCAGAACACACAAACCGGTCAGGGCCGACGGCAGCGGAGCCACCCGGACACACGCACACCGCATCTCACGAACCCCTCAAACCGTTTAATACCGCGGTTTGCTCCGCCGCGTGTTACCGCTGAGCAGCTTTATTTGCGGGCAGGGAGCGCTGGCGGCGGGGGGTCCTCACATCCCCGGGGCGGCCCTTCCTCCCGCTGGCAGGGACAGCTGCGGTTCAACAAATTCCTTCCGAACGCTCCGTATAAGGAGCTTGCAGGCCTAGAGCTCTAAATAATCCCTTCAATCTTCCCCTTCAGAATGCTGCTAATAATAATACAACCCAAATTATAGGACAATAACATTTATTTAGAGCGTGAGGGATTCCACATTATACAAACCCTTAAATTTAATTTTTTTTTTTTGTTTCACTGGTCCGTTTCTACAACAAATACATCGGATCTACTATATAATAAAATTATTTACATTTCCAAACAAGATTGGGTTTGCTTATAAACCCTCTTACTGCTATTCACATACAGTACTTAACAGCACAATACATTATTTTAATACCTAAAAATGACAACCCTGTATTCTAATTTGTTTATGAAACGTGGAAACAAATAAATTTACAATTGTCTTCCCCTCCCCTTCCTTTTCATACAAACACATTAACCTAATGTGCTAACCCTGGACTTCACTCTGTAAATCCAGGGGGTTTTAGAAGAACCCAGTTTTTATATCTATTTATCTGTTTTTTAGAAAAAAAAAAATCATTTATTGGGAACAGTATATTAAAATGACTTACTGTACAGAATTTTATTTAAAAAAGAAAAATCACAGCTCAAAATCGCTATTGGTAAATTCACACTCATTTACAAGTTTCATGTTTCCATGCAGTAATTTACTTGGATTTTCTTCTTTTTGACTGCATTGCACTGGCACTCGTTTCTGAAATTAAGAGAAGAAAAAAAGCATGGATACGAAGTCGGTAAGCCATTCACCAGAGGCGCACAGATTGCCCTTTTATTTTTTTCCACCATCACACCAGAGTGGAAACCTCTGCAGACCAGGATTTCCACAGAACCGGGACGGACCCTTTCCCCCGACGGCCGCCGTCAGCAGCGACACAACACAAACTTCCCCCTACCTCCTCTGTAGGACGCTATTTCCGAGCGTTGCGAGTTTAACCTTTACAAAGTCCTGATATAACGGCTTTAAAAAAAAAATGAAGCGTCGTCTATTTTGAACCGTTCTTTAACTGCAGTTTCCCCCGCACGCCGCCACAACTTGCTGGGCCGTGCCGGAGGGAAAAGCCCCCGGGAAACCGCAGCGCTGGGCACAAACCGCCGCCGTCGGCCCCAAGCGGCACGGGGACGGCGTCATAAAACCCCACTTGGGAAGGCATTCCGGAGCCTGCCACGCTCCGAAATCTAGTTGTCTGAGTCCTTGGAAAGTCAAGTCGTTAGAAAACAAGACTCTTCGGTGTTACCTTACGGTTCACAGAAAAACAGCGTAGGCAGAAAGGCAGAAAATATGAGACAGCGCTGCGGCAGAATAACCAGAAGCACTCGCAGAAGCTACACTGAAAGCAGACGATGTTGTCAGCGCACTTACCAAGGCACTAAGTTTCCATTTCGAAACAAACAAACTAACAAAAAAAGAGTAAGGACCAAGGGTATTTGCATCTTTAGGTTATTTTTTTTTTTAAAAATGTGATCTTAAATGTTGGCGATGTATCTTTGGCTCTTTACGATACTTTCCAAAAAGCTATTAGAGCCGTGTGTATTTTAAGAGTCAAAAAGGAAAAAATTTCCAAGACATCTAAAACCAGAAAAGCAACGGTACAACTCCATGGCTGTTAAATGGTGTATAAAAAGAAAAAATATTTCAAAAAAAAAATTAAAAAATCAACATTTCAATATTTAACAAACTCGAAGCTACAGTAAATGCTGAAACAGCCCTTGCGGGAAAGGGACTCCGCGAAGCGAAAAGGCCAATACAGCACCAGTTTCCAGAAGTGAAGCATCTCAACGGGCAGGACCTCCGGTCACCGCAGCTCCCTCCGAGCAGCGGTGCTACTTTTAAAGCAGCATTAGCTGTAGCCCTCCCTGCCGCTGCTGAAGCCCCCCAGCACCTGGCCCGGTCGTCCCCAGCACCCCGTGAGCGTCCCCAGCACCTCCCTCGCCTGCTTCTACCCAAAACGCGCCCGCCGAAGCGTGCCGCGCACACCTGGACGAGGGCTGGTTTCAGCGCGTCCTCTCCATTATCCTTCTGCCGGCTCCTTCCCTACCCTTAGCAAGGGAATTCCTACACCAGCCGGCCCAAGCCCACTTCTCTCTCCCTGCTCTGGTTAAGTTTTTCCTAATTGCCAGTTTTAAAACGACCTCAGCCAGCCTCTGGCTGGCAAGGTGACGTCTCCCAGCCCCGCCGTCTCTTTAGCACGGATCAGCGAGTTGCTGGGGATGCAGGGAAGGTGAGCGGGGGTGGCCGGGAGGGGGCCAGGAGCGTACAGAACAAACGGGCTTTCTTAACCTACGGCTCACTAATAAAACCGTAGAACAGCGTAGGCACAAGCGGCAAACCTCGTTACGCTTCTTCAGCTGACCTCCCTGACCCTCCAGCCTGTCCTCCTCCACAAGAGTCTCCTTTTGCTCCTTTTCTCTGCAATTTGGAAGCAGGCAGTCACTTCCACGGAGACAAGGTAACCAGAGCCCAGGGCACTACACGGGAGGCTGGACCTGTGTTCTCAAGCGAGACCCTCGGATACTGCGGCAGTTTCAGATGCACGTTTTAAGGACAACGATTTTTACTTACAGAGGTAAACGAATAACACAGTACAAAACCCTTAAGTGAGTTCTGGTATTATTTGGATTTGATGTATTTTCACATTCCCACATTTTCAGAATTTGATGTGCCACCGGTTGTCATGTTTAGGTTTATTCATTACAGTATGTGGGACAGGTCATACGTTTCGGATCCCCTCAAACTCAGGAAGGTATCACCAAATCAGTTTTACATTTGCTTCACATTTTGCAAACTTTTCTTCACAATCACGAAAGATGATTTATTTTTACAATACAGACTTAGATTCTTCTGCACAAACCTGCCACAAGAAGTAAATTTAATTAAATTCAGCAGCCACAAAAGTGCAGAACATAATAGGTCCCTCCGTGTAACCTTTGGGAGTCATTGCACAATTACGTATAGCTGGAAGTCTTCTCTGAAACTCTTAAAATGCAAATATTCTTACCATCAAACTTTAGTATCTTCAGTATGGAAAATGGTTGCTGAATTCAACTTGACTTCCTTTTATAATAATTTTATATTAATACCTCTTTGTCCTGTACGTTATCTTTAAAATATTGGTCGAATGTTGCCTCTTGACGGTCTCTCTCTACCCTCTCGCACAACTTTCGTCCATCAGAATTTGTCTGACCCTTAAACATAAGGAGCTGACACAGTTAGCTTCAGAAAAGCCGAATGGCACCGTGGACCGTGCCTTCCAGTAACGACCGTGCGTATCACCCAAAACGCCGCACGCCTTGTTAGAGATTGTAACCCGTGTGGAAATAAGGCACGTCAGCAACTGCTAACACCGGGGGTTAATGCCTGTAACTTTAGGGTTTCACGCGTGCTGGGAAAGAACAGCCGAGGCGCCGTGCGGTAGCACGCAGCACTCCTCGATGCGCCAGGCTGCCATCCAGGCAGCGTTCTGAGCGCGCCTGAACCCCAGCGTTTGGCTTCCAAGAGCTGACCGTGCACTTGGGAAGACTCAAGCATTTGTCTTGTGTCTTTCAGGCTTCAGGGGGGGAAAAGAAAAAATAAATCAAAAAAAACCCAAGTCCCTTTTTGACTTGAGAACAGTCCTTTTAATGGCAGCGCATTCTCTGCCAAGAGAATTCGACTTCAACTAGGCAAGCTTGCCGAGCACTACGTTGACGAGTACTGCAGAAAACAAGTTCCACAAATTTAACAACGGGAAATTCATACAAGTTATACTGCCAGCACAGATGTCGGTGAATACTTCAACACCAACCTGTCTCTAAATCATTGAAACTAGAGTTAAAAGCACGCGACACTCACAAGCTGTAAACCATCGTTACGAGGCAGTTACTGGAAGGGTTATTACTCGGGGAAGCGCGTTACTTCCTGCCCTCTCCAGAGAAATGATGGCTGTGCATTTTACCTTTTGCAGTGCTGGATGCGGATGCTGGTCTGGAGGACCTCTTGCGCTGTCCGTTCTCTACAGTTTCCTGTGAAGCGGCAGAATCCTCTGTTCTTGAATTTCTTCTATTTGGAGTTTTAGACTTTTCACAATTCTCTTTTGTCTCATTACTAATAAAGTGGGACAAAATATTTCTGATGAAGTGTAAGAAGAATTATGTTTTTCTATGCAACTCAGACAAGCTGGAGGATGGACCGACACAGGTACCAGTTCCGGACTATTAGCACTGAAGATATGAAATGCTAGAGATACCAGAAGTTTTATCAGATGAAGAATGACCTGAGTAAGCCAGAGTATAGTCCATTTCTATTAAAAATTATCAGAGGATACAGAACTGAGAAGTCCTCAAAGAGAATATTTTCAACATTAGAAGACCAAGAAATTAGATGCATTATAAATTGTCTGCTCTGTTTTCCACTGGTGCCACCATTACTGAAGTCTAGGAAAAGCAAACAAGTTACATTAGAGACTGCTACGATATGGGAATACAGAGTTGAAATTGCAGATGAACATAAGGAGGAATTACGAACTCTTCGGTGAGTATGCCAGCTTTAGTTTTCACTGAAAAGACTCACTCTATTGATCCAAATGATTTCTTCCCATATTAAAAAGCTTAAGGTTTATTTAAAACTTTCGTCAAGCTTTAAAGCTTGAAGTGAAAAATCTTTTTTTTTTTTAATAACAGAAAGTTTTTCCTGCTATAAAAAAATTCATTTTTGGTAGTGTGGAAATCTGTGTTCCTTGTCACTGGGACAATAAATGGAGTGCTACATTTTGTAATTAAACTCCTCTTTTACTTTATCACTCTTAAACCTGTAAACTCATCCTGAGGTTTGGGTGTTTTCTCCTTAATCCATTAATGCCAGACAATTTCCCATCACTAAGTGGTTTGTGAAGATTAAGCTAAACTTAGCTCCTGTGAATTCAAAGGTAAGTAATTAAGCAAATACGTTATTCTGCTGATAATGGAAAAGGAGAAAGAAAACTCATTTCACTCCCTGTGGGTGATACGGGCAGGATTTCAAGAAAGGCTGCCTTAATCAGAGATCTGCCTGAAAACACACAGAGCAGGCTGCGCGTTCCGGAGGTTCCACTAGTGTCCCTGTTTCAGAGGAAGTCCTGCTTTGAGAGGAAAAACTACTACAAATACTCGCAGTTTTAAGTAACAGACATCTGAAATAAAACACAGCTTGCCAATGGAAGGAGAGACAAACATTCTCAAGCGAGGAAACGCGCAGCAGAGGAGACTATGGAAGCGGGTGGATTGTCTCAGGTACAAAATTAATGTTGAAATCTCCGTCCCCGTAGTATTAGGGGCAATCTATAAACCGAATCCCCCCCAAACGGGTCACAAACCGTCCTCTGCTAAGTGCCCTGGGCAGCTGAAACCCGGAGGTGAGCGAACAGGCGTCGTCAGCCGAAGTTCAGCTACGACAGATAATTTTTACAGATTCTAGCAGCTCATCCACAGTTTGGATTGTCTCACCGGAACCAACACGTCACTTCTCTCCTGTTACAGGGGGAAATCAAGTTGGCCCAGGTAAAAATGGTTCTAGTGCTTGGTAGGTTGCAAGGTTCCTCTAAGGCGTGTACTGTATGGCCTTGAACTCCAGGAGCTCAAAGCTGACCGCTGTGACTATCGGCCATCACTACATTCACAATTTGCCTGAAAACTCTCCTTCTTTTCCGGTCTTGCTCAGAAAAGCGTCAGTCCGGAAAAATCCCAACAGAAATGCGCTTGCGGTAATTTGATGTGCTGAATGAGCTTGGAGAACGGTCACGCAAGGACGCTTCATTTGGAGAATCTGCTCATCTGCCAAGTGTCGCACCTTCGGCTTTTTAGAAAAATTCTACCCTAAAAAAAAACTCGCAGTGAAATTTCAGTTCGTCTTTGATCGCCTAGAAAGATCCCAATCCACGTGAAGGTAAATACGGTTAAATATTCAATTCGGAGTCACTCCTGATCTGAGAAAGCGTATTGCATCACCTCCCTTACAAAAGACGATGCTGCCTTATTCCTGACGAACCAAGTGAGCGGACCGCACCTCTTGCCCCGGCTTCGGGGATCACTCCACTGACGAGCCAGCACGGTTATCCAAACCCCTGTCTGTCATTACAGCTGCCTAGACTGAGTTTTAAGAGCCTGGTGGGTTTAGATTCTAACAGAAATAGATCTTGGAAACCGTATTTTCTTCTGACAGAACACAACCATTTGAAATTTCATCTTTTAATTATGGAATGTCTTAATCGGGACAAGATGCAGGTTCTACCTGGCTCTCCTATTAGGTTTCGGCAACGTGTCAACAAGCAAACACAGAGGGAATCTGGAGAAAGGAGTCACGGAGGCAGAAGAACAAACTTTAGAAAGATTTACTGTCAGAAAACAAACATACACGTGACAGCTAAGCTGCTGGCTTTGGGGGTTTGAATTTTGATTTGTTTTCAGGAAATACCGAACAGCGGAACTACCAAGACCCTTCCAGGACATGAAACACTCCGGTCTGAAGGGATAAGAGGAAACACTGCCCAAAGCACGAAGACAGATTTGGGAAAGTTACCTTACGTTCCGCATTTCAGCAACGTTTGGAAACATTCAACTAGCCCCATTTCTTAGCAGGACAGAAAGGGTATGGACAAGAAAATGAAAAGCAGTAGCAGAAGTTGTGCAATTGAAGGAAAGAGAAAGGGATTTCCTCCCACGAAAGCTATTATCTATTCTGCATCTACACAAACTCTCTCCTTACCTTTGACCAGCAACTACTGCAGCATTTGTTTCAAGTTCTACAAAAGAAAAAGATAATTTTAAAGTCTGCTGTAGAAGTATATACCCACGGACAAGGCAGGACTAGCTCACATTTTTCTCATTATGTATTAGGTCAAAGAATAAACTTCTCTCACCTATCGTTTCTCGCAAAGCAAAGCAAGCTAACGTATCAAACAAAATACCGCATCGGCCGGTGCTCCTTCTCATTATGGTCTGCACCAGCAAAGGCACAGCGGTTAAAAGGAACCCTGCAGAAGAAAACTGCGGAGAAACTTCCTGACAAGGGCTACGGTCCTCTCCCTTTTTTTAACTTCCATTTTAGATAGTTTATTACTTCTAAAACTTCTCGTGTTTATCGGTTTTAAACCTTAAAAATTCTAATCTGCATTTATTAAGCACATAAAACTTAGCCTTAAGCCAACCCCCTCTCCCAGCAATATCTGGGACAATTTTCTGAAGCCCAATTATACTTCTGAATTGGAAAAAAAAAAAAATCTCTCAGGAGATGACTTAAAGAGAAGTCTGACCTGCCTTCTTTTTCTCTCTCCCTCTCTCATAGTGATTTTATACCTAGAGATCAGGTTTCCTTTTAAGCCTTCACCACAATACACAGCTCTCTCTTTCATCATACAAGGTTTCTCATCTTTTTACTGTCCTTCTTTTAATTCTCCCCATATCCACCAGATCCTTTGTTGAGAGGGAGTACCTATACCTAAACACAGCATCTCTCGTGAGAAACCGCTGTGCTTTAGGGATTACCATTACGACGCAACGTATTAACTCACTGCGTTCGTCACGTTGCCTATCGTGTTCTCCACCTCACCCTTACGTACCCTACAACCTTTGGGACAGCGGTGCACAAACCTTTAAGATCAATTTAGCACCCAAAGTTTTCCTGGAGTGTGCACAAGGAATAAAGGTGTAAAAAAAAAAAAGTCAGAAGATGGGTAATATCTGTCCCCTTACAGTAAATACGCCGTACAGTTTGTATTGTTGGAACGTCAGACTCTTCAGTGTAAATGTATACAGCACCGTCTGGGAAAAAGAGGTGCCTTGGTAACAAAAGAAAAATAGACTAAGAAACAGAAGGACAGAGTTACTTCTCTTCCTAGCCAAAATTTGAACAGGGAGAATATCCAATAGTAAAAATCGATAACGTCAGTGCTTCCCCCAGCAGGAGCTCCCTAACACCGCCACATCAGCACCGGGGCAACGAGTCGGACATGGACCGACGTGGTGCATGAACGTCTATAACTGAAGTTCAATTAAAGCAATCCAGTACCATTTTTACTTTCTGAAAGCTCTACTTTTGATCATATTGGAGATGGCAAATTGATGGAGAGCAGCACTTCCCGTGCACAAGTCCACGTCTATCCATTTTCCCTACTCATCTTGGAAATTACTCGTTTAAAACCCCACCGGATTGACGGTGAAACACATGATATAGATGGCAACAACAAAAAGTCATCTGCCAGGGCTCCATCCTTGAAACACTGCCAAGGGTTCATTAAAAGCTGAACAGAAAACAACAACAAAAAAAAAGGATTACGACTCTAAACCTTGGATTCTCAGTATGGCTTTTGAAAATATTTTCAGAGGTGTCCCATGTAAAAGACAAACTCCTATTTGCTCTTAACAAAACTTCAAAGCTCAAACGCGTCATCACTGATCCAGTCCCTCCAGCTCAGTCATAACTGCCTTGGTGATTTTTTTCATTTGTTGTACTTCATCCCATACAAGGCTTTGGAGACTTCTAAAGCACAATGTATCTAACAAAGAAAAGCAATCCCAAAAGCACAAATAATAAAAAAACACACCCCAAAACCCAACCCCCAAACTACCAAGCATAGTAGTGACCATTAAATACGCACTAAAATCAATGCATTTTCAGTTACAAACATAAAGAGTTTAGTCGACCTATATTCTGCTTTTCCAAAGTAAGATTTACCTGTTCTTTGAACAGTACTGTCTGATGTTGCAACTGAACTTTTTTTCTGTGTTAAATGTTGAGAGGATGCTAGAATAAAAGCGGAGGGAAAAAGCATTATTTTCAAAGGGACTCACAAGAATTTTCTGTTGTGCAATCGAGCTGCTTTTACAAAACGTTGCATCTTCCAGCTTACTGCATTTTGTCATTTACGGAGGCCACGTTTGTAATCTACCCTCTCCCTTCCCCCCACCACCCCCCCGGTTTTAAACAACAACTTGGGCAAAATTCTCCCAAGCGTGTTTTCTCAAACTAGAAAAAGTGAAGAAATTAAGCATCATAAAACACATTTCTCAAGGTAACAGTTTTTCACCAGACTGAAAATTTAAAGAAAGTCCTAGAAATTAAAGAGTTTAGTCTTTCTCAGGGTAACACTTGTTTCAACAGAAGTTCTGGGGGAAAAGAGCATCTTTGTTAATGAATCAATGCCCTCGCTCTTTCAACTAAATTGCAAGAGTGCAAAATATGCTCCAGAGGCTCCCTTGAAGTCCTCTGGCAATAATACGATGTGACTTAACATTTCTGAGGTTGCCAAGTTAAAAAGTAAGACAGAAAACCAATTCTCCTTGGGCTAATGCTTTCTAGGCTTTTGTCACACGTGCTAATGAACTGAGGAAGAACATGAAGACAGAAAGTTAAACATCCCAGTTTAAAAAAAAGAAGATCCACTTCCATTTTTTCTCCTAACAAACCAGGATTCCTTCTGTGAAGCTCCAAGTAAATATTTCCATTTTCTAGTGGCGCGCAGCTACGACATACATCTAATAGCCCCAGGGAAAGTCGCGTTCGAGCTGACGTTCCCAGTTCCACTGACTTCTGTGGATTTTACCTTCCATGATTTTATCTTCTGTGTCTAAACCCATGATGTAAAGTGCAACGGATATTCAGACAGCTTACTTCAAGAGCGATGGTTTATTTCCACACTGTTTTCAATAGATTAAAAATGTCATAAATAAAGGCTGTCAGATGGTCAAATTAAAATAGTAAAGGAGAAAACAGTTCAGATGTGAAGGTAATTTATGTTTTTGAGTTGGGTGCTTATAATCACTTTTTCAGGTATTTCTCTGAAATTAGCATTTTAATTTTTTCCTAGACATAAAGGGTTTTGGAGTTGGGTTGGTTTTTTTTTCCCTTCTGGAGGTTATTCAGCTATTTCCCTAAGGGCAAAGGTTATTCAAAGAGGGAACTAGTATTATTAGGATAAACTCAGTGTATCATAATTAAGTCAATGAATTAAGTTACAAAAATAAAAAGTCTCTGGCCAGACTGAAGCAGAATACCAGTGTATCTACCAGTACAAGAGCACTTTAACTATTACTTTTGTCATTCCTGATACATCCACCTTTTCTCCCCACTTCTAACAGTCACGTCAAGTCACTCCTCTGTCACTGCATCGTATGTTCATGAGAAACATTTAAGCAGTAAATGGAAACTGAAACAAAACCTCTGGAACGTGAACCTCAGTGAAATACAAGCCTGCGTATCACTCCAATATTAGAAACAAAAAAGCAGTTGTCGGCCTTGGCTACGGTGCCTGAATCTTATTACGTCATGGAAAGAGGCACCTAGGAGGTTGACAGAAGCAATCTCAGTTCTTGCACTGACGCAGGGTAGCACTGGACTCACCTGCACTTTGCGACAGCTCCTGATGCGCTGCTCCTTTTTCCTCCGCCACACCAACCCCGGTTTGCTCCGCTGGTAAACCGCCGGGGTTACTACCGTTAGTGCTCGGTGCTGCAGGCGCGAGGTCTGGGCCGGCGGGAGTGGTTACAACCGATAGTACGCTCGTAGGAGGAGTGCTTGTTGATACGCTCGGAGACGCGGAGGCGGGAGCAGCAGTGCTGACACTCGAACTGCCAGGCCCAGAAGTGCTCTGTTTGGTAAGACTGGGTGCTGGAGGTGTCACAGTTTTATTCTCTAGTTCTGCTGGTGACTGCTCTGTTCCCAAACTATTTGGGACTGATGTTTCTAGTCCCTGACCTTCTGCTTCTCCATCCAAAGCGTATTGCTCTTCCCCTTTCTCAAGGGAGCCAGTGACTTTCTTGCACGCTTTAGTCAGCAGGAGTTGGCCAATCTTGTCTACTTTTCCCTTCCCCTTACTTGATGACACAGGACTGCGTCTGTTCCCAGATCCTGGACTACTCGTAAGAAGCGGTGAAACAACAGGTCCAGGCTGCGCTGCTGTAACAGAGCACTGGTCACTCGACCCACCACTTTGAGAAGAAGTCTCCTCCGTGCTGAAGTCCTTGACTTGCTGAGCAGGAAGATGTGAAGGAACACTGGAAGAAGTCGTAGCAGGAGAAGGCAGCTGGATAGGAGGTGCCAAGGGATTGAGAACCAGTGGTCTGCTGGTGGGAATACTAGAAACAGGACTGCTGGACGATGTGCTGGGAGGAGCGGGCCCCGAGGAGAACTTTATATTCTGTGGTATATGCAGAGGACCAACGACCGCAACCGACTGAGGCATTAGACTTGAGTTAGAAGTCATCGGGGCTGCTGGAATCGTACTTGATTGAGAGCCCTTCATAACCTGAATTATTGATGATGAGTTTATAAAAACGGGGGTAATAAACTGCGGCCGGGTGCTAGACTGAACTGCTGACTGTCCCTCAGAAACCATAACTTTGTTCCCTACGTTGGGCATTGTGACCACAGTCGACACTAACGCAGGTTGCAAGTGAGATGGCAACGGCGTTGAGGTATTAGCAGAAGATGTAATAGGGTTTGAAGTTACAAAAACTGTTATCTGGTTGGGGGGTAAAGGACCCGAAATAGAAGAAGAGCTGACGGGCCTCTGCATTACTGGAGGAACACTCTGCGTAACGTTTGAGTTTACTTCTCCCAGTTCCTGGTGCCCTGGATTTGAACAGGGCTCACTGTTTTGAGGCAAACTAAGAGAATTAGATGGCTCTTTGCTCGCAGACGAATCTTGCAGTGGAGGAATGACAGCTATCTTCTTCAGCTCCTCACCAGTGGTAACTATCGGTGCCATTTCAAGACCAGTCAGCCCAGGGGGCTTAATGGTTACGTTGGGGGCTCCCGAATTATCAAGAAGTTGACTTAAAGAAGTTGGTGCCTCCCTCATAGCTGGAGATACCATGGGTTTACTTTCCTCCAAGACCGGAAGCTTACTGGTGTCTAAGGCTTGCCCGTCCTTTTTTGACTGTTCTTCTGGAACCAACATTTTCATTTCTGGCGTAGGTATACCTTTCAGTTCAATACTGGGCTGGGCTTTGTTACCTTGGACACCTTGTGCACTTTGACACTCGTTATCTTGAGGCACACTAACGCTCTCTTTATTGTCTTCAGGAATGCCAGTCACAGGAGCTACAGAAACTGCAGGACTCTGATTACTTAGCACGTTGTTATTTTGAAAACTTGTAGTCACGGGCGTTGGCAAAGGAGAGGGACCAGCCATCATATTTCTTTGTAATTCCATGTTCTGCAAGAGAGGTGGATTCTGCTGAGGTGTCAACGATAATTTAGCTGCTTTTGAATTCTGTCTGCCAGGGCTCGGTGTAGTTTTCCTACTGGATCCAGGACTGGACCTTCGACTATTGCTTGGACTTGCTCTCTTTGTTCCTCCAGCGTTGGTTTGTTTTCCTGAATTAATGACCACCCCTTCCAATTTGTGGGACTGTGGAGCAGCAAAACTAGACTGATTGTTAATTGTGAGATTTGACGGGGCTTGGCCAATGGCCTTCAAAGTAGTGGGATTAAGACCCTGCTGATCAAAGCCTCTGTTGAGATTAGGTCTAGGAGGTAAAGGAATATTAATCTGGGGAGGGAACAGACCAGCTATAGAAGCATTGAGTCTCTCTGGAGACAAGCTAATTTCTGAGGGTTCTGTGCTAGGTGGACGGTTATTAGGAGTCTGAGGATAGTATGGCCTTGGGCTTGCTCTGTTCGGGGTTTTAGGTCGTGAAGTTTGTGATGGGGTGGCAACATTTGGAAAATGGTGTGTAAGAGCGCTAGGCAGAGAATTAGTCTGCTGCTGGGGACTTGCACCTTGGGCAGTTGAAAGTGGGGATGGTCCAGGTTTGGGTCCCGTCATCATTAATTGGTTCTGTGAAACCACTAAATGAGAGGTCAAATTATTCTGAGCTCCTGATGCTGGGGGGCCTTCAGCTCCACCTCCTTCTGGAAGGGAGGATACTGATGAAACCTCTCCGAGGGGTGAGCTGGAAGGATTCTGTGCATTATCTTGATAAACCATTTTTCTTGCATTATTTCCCAGAGGAGGATTGCCTGGCAAGGAAATTCTTTGTTTATCAGGAGATGGAGGCACCGATCCAGGACCCTGGAGGTTAACCATTACTGGCATGTTACCACTCTGCTGCATTGGCATTCGTTGAGCGTCTGGGTTCAGAGGCCCTCTAGGTGGGTGAACTCCTTGTGGCACAGGAAGCCTGACCGATTTGGGATCCTGCTGCATCATCAGCATCATCATCATCTGCTGCTGCTGCTGCTGCGGTGTTTGCGGCGGCGCCTGGGCTTGCTGTGGTGGCGGCTGCGGCTGCTGCTGCTGCGGCTGCTGCGCGTGTGGCATGAGTTGAGGTGGCATCTGCTGAAGTGGTCTTTGTTCCACTGGCTGAGATGGATAACCTAAGAGGACAAGATGATACGTTCATTAAAACCAAACAAAGAGCAGAGAAAGTGGAATTTCTGTAACGAACAGGATCGGACAGACAGTATAGCCAGGAGCCTGTTTGTCTTACGTGAGAGCCATGGTAATGAAAGAGACTTTACAAATAAGGACAAAACTTTTACTTAATTCTTAAAAATATTTTTACTTGATGTATGAATGAATTTCATGACATTTAATTGGAAATCTCTTAGAGTATCGTATCAGCTATTAGCTATCACTCCAGATTCATGCCACCTGAAAAATCTCTGCAACTGCCATGGGCTTGCTTTCACTTACAAACATAGAGTTGGACTTTCACTAATTAATACTCCTTAAAACAACCTCAAGTGTTTGACAGGCCCTGTGGGACATGGACCGGCATTCCTGCTACAGATCTGACATTTTCTAGTGTACAAGGTAGAATCTGCCACGTATTACTTGGCCAAAAGCGGTGCTAAGAACCACCTGAGTGGCTTATAACAGAAATTCCTTTACGGACTTTGGATTTCATCCTCCCTACGTGCAAAAGATAATTCCAACTGCAACCTGTATTTTTTAATTCTGAAACATCAGCTACTGGTTAATGCAACTGTTATTTCTACAACTAGAAATAAAATTTTTTCATCCACTATGTTATTGCTGAATAACTCTACAATATTCAGTATGATACCTGCAGGATGATACAGGAGAATGCGGCCACTTCTTCATTTTGAACTAATTCAAGGAAACCACTTAAACAATGTTACCAACTAGTTAATAGGAGAAAAAACAAAGCATGGGCTCGAATGCGTGATACACAAATAAAACAGAATAGTCACAAAGATCAGTTAAAAGCTCTCCTATAGTTACTACACTCTGATAATCCACAGAAAAATCCTACTACCTGGTGGCCTACTTGCAAAATCGGAAAGTTTAGGGCCTGAATTATCTAAATTCATTCCTTGTTCTCCAGACATCGACGACTGATCACTCTCCTCCAGGCCAGCTGGACGTGGTTCTGAAGAACTGAAAGAAAAATAATTGCAATTAAGATCCAACCTCCACATCAGTATTTGACTTCTGCTTCCAGAACTAAAGGACTGGAGTACTCAATTCCCAGCGCTTTCCACAGACCTGCCCGTAACTCACTGACACACCACTACCTCTGGTAAACCACCACAAAACTCAACACGGAGCCCAGGTCCGCTGAGTCTCTCCTGTGCCTTAAATACCACCGGAAAGGAAACAAGTTGCCTGGTGCTCTATTAGTTTTAAACATTCCTTTCCTTGGTTTCGACCCTGAATCTGAGTTTTATAACTAAGAAAATGCAATGGATGTTCCAAATGATATACATAGATTTTAACTAAATAGGCTTCTCTCTAATAGTGCTGTGACATCCGTAGAGATAAGCACCATGGGTAGAAGCACAGAAATTTCTTGTAATGGTAGCACCATTTCTGTCAGTACTGTACCCAGAAGTGACTAGCTCAGGGTTATCAGGGACCTCAGACAACAGCATAGCAAAACTGCACTGACATACCAGACATTTTGTCACTCCCCAGGGCACAGAACTTTGTGGGATACTGAGGCTCTGTAAGTGATCACAGAACCCCAGACTGGTTTGGGTGGGAAGGGACCTCCCAGCCCACCCAGTGCCACCCCTGCCATGGGCAGGGACACCCTCCACTAGCCCAGGTTGCCCAAAGCCCCATCCAACCTGGCCTTGAACACTGCCAGGGAGCCAGGGGCAGCCACAGCTTCTCTGGGCACCCTGGGCCAGGGCCTCAGCACCCTCCCAGGGAAGGATTGCTGCCTCACATCTCAGCTCCATCTCCCCTCCTGCAGCTTCAGGCCATTCCCCTTGGCCTGTCCCTCCCTGCCCTTGTCACCAGCCCCTCTCCAGCTTTCCTGGAGCCCCTGCAGGGACTGGAAGGGGCTCTAAGGTCTCCCCGCAGCCTTCTCTTCTCCAGGCTGAACCACTCCAACTCTCTCAGCCTGTCTCCAGAGCAGAGGTGCTCCAGCCCTCGCATCATCTCCGTGGCCTCCTCTGGACTCTCTCCAACAGCTCCGTGTCCTTCTTGTCCTGGGGACCCCCGAGCTGGACGCAGCACTGCAGGGGGGTCTCACCAGAGTGGAGCAGAGGGGCAGAATCCCCTCCCTCGCCCTGCTGCTCACGCTGCTGGACACGCAGCCCAGGACACGGGTGGCTTTCTGGGCTGCCAGCGCATGCTGCCGGCTCATGTCCAGCTTTTCATCCACCAGTACCCCCAAGTCCTGCACCAGAGGTACCTGAAGCTCCAGGAGACTCTCTAGGACAATTCAAAATTGCTCAGGTTCAATGCCCAACACTTCCACTGAATCAAAACAGCTTTTGCAGATTTAGAAAAAAACCCCATGTTTCCATAGGTATTGATGTATATGGACAGAGGGTATAAGATAAAGAGGGATGAAGAGTAAAAGACCATAACTGCTTATCAGCTTCATGAATTTATGAAGGCTGTTGCAAGATCTATGTAACAAAAGCTCTGAGTTAAAATTAAAGACATCAAAAGAAGCTCACTGCCAACAAGGAGAGGCAGAATCATGCAGAAATGCCAAGGACAAAAGAAATGTTCAGCATAGTAAGAATTTGAAGTATATAAAGGCGGAGAGATCTATCTTATCTCTGTTACTTGAGAGTAACAGAGCATCTGTACAGCTGACACGGAGAGACCCAGGTTGGCCTAATGTCCCATTAACTACCCAACATTCATAAAGCCGCGCGTGACTTGAAGGTCCCTTAACATTCGCAGGTCAAAACTGAGGAGAACATAAAGCAAGAGAGAAGAAAGGTAAGAAACAGGGCAAACACAGAACCGCTCCAAGCACCGCTGCTGAGCAGGCAAGTATTGCCAAGGGAAATATCTGGAGTGAAGCCGTTTGTCTAATCCAGCACACCACCAATTTTTGGGAAGCAGTTGTAGGCTTACGCGCCTCCAGCAGTAAGTTGACGAAAAATGGAAGAATGCACACACGTGCCCCAGGAGCATTATATTAGCAGCCACCATCAAAAATTCTGGCAGCAAAATCACCCCAAGGAGCTGCAGCCTTTGATGTAGGTGTGTAACTGTGAATACAATCTTAAACTTGCAGCTTTGCCATTTCTGATTTCTTTATAATGGTGGGAGATTCAAAACGGTACAGTTAAAGATGAGATAAAAAGCTGATGGAGAGCCCCACTGCACAAACAGGTTTAACCTAGAAAGGAATCGTGGTACAAAATTTTCTTAGAAAACATCTCCTGCCAGATGGGTCTAACCAGGCAAACAGTACAAACCTTGCAAAACAGACAGAAGGGGTTTTGCTAGCAAAGAAGAGCAGTTATTGTAGGAAAGACTGCTGCTGTAATTGCTGGAAAATTTAAATATAACTTGAATTTTCAATGTAGCTGAAATTCACTGGGCATATTTAGCAACCACCACTCATCAAAAAAAACCCCCCAAATTCTGAATACAAATAACAAGCAAGATGAGAAGTTTGTGTGTGAGGGACAGATACTCCATATTTGTTCTTCTTTTCTACTGCTCTGGATGTAAAAAACCCCACAGCTGCACATGAGGTACAGCAGGGATTGTTGCAAGCGAAGCCTTGGCTCCACCAGCTGCATTTTCAAGGACAACCTTCAGATACAAAATCCCTCGTCAGAGCGGAGAGAGAACTCCAGAAGACAAGACCGCCACCAAAAAGGGCTGCAGATGCTGACAGAAGGTGTGCAAAAATAAAATTACAGTACAGGTGCAAGCAGAACCGGCCCTGCTGACGTGGTACAACGCTCCACAACAACCGTTGCTTTTACAGAAAGGTGCCTGCCCTCTGACGCGAAACGAGTTTCATCTCCCATGGGTCCGGGGGGACTGTCACCTCCAGACCTACGGTTAAACGCTCTCTGAATCCGGCGGAGAAAAACTTCGCCATCCTGCAGTGCTGCTCACCACCTGCACGTCGCAGTGGATTCTGCAAACCCGAAAGCCAGCAGTGATTTTACGGCGTGGATTATTGCTGTTCCACCAGTACACACGATGTTTACGGTCTGGGCACAGGGGAACGTTAAACAACTGTTTGTTTGTGCCTGTATTTAAGAGAATTAACTAACATGTTTTATCTACAATCACATTTCGTCTAGTATCTTTTTCCTGGGTTTACACCCCGTTACCTACAGTCTTCAGGTTCAGAAGACAGATGCAATCACTTTTAAACAACCTACTTCTCCCAAATGTCTTGGTTTTCATTCCAATGCCAAGTTGCTCAATTAAGCAAACCCTTAAAACTGTTTTAGACTCAGCTGAATAAACTCTTTCAATAGCTCACTTATCCTATTTACATTCCAATATGGCTCGGTCTACAAACCATATTACTAATGGTACTTTTGTTACTATATTATTACATCTCAGGGATTATTTCTAAGAAAAAAAAAAATCCAAACCAGAATCATTTTAGCACTTTTGTCAAATAAGCTGCATTTCCGCACAAGATTTGCTGCTCTGAATTCTAAAATTGCTGAGGAAGAGTGACAGAGAAGAAGCCGAGATGAAAAGCATCCGATTTGCTTCTGACGCAAAAGAAAGCGATCCAAATCAGATTTAAAAGTATCGGCAGTTCCACGACAGGAAAACGCTGAGCTGGCCTAACGATGCCGGGGAAGCCGCGAGCGCTTGAGGCAGGAAGGTATTACAGACAGCGTTCATTGCAGGCACCCTCCTTTTGCTGGAGAATAATCTCAAAAACGTTTATAAGGATCGCTCCTGCGAGGGTAAAGTGATGAATATATAGCTCGGTAAGAAACAAAATGCTAAGCTGTATCAGGTGCCAAACCAGCATTCTGCAGGTAGCAATGGCAACAGAACGCTCACTGAAAATTTAAGGGATAGAATAAGTGCAAATTGGTGTTTCCTTTGTGAAGTACACGGAAATCTGATTAAAAGGCTTATTTAAGAGCTCGGAATTCTTCTGAGTTGTCATAGCTCACTACAAAAGCTGTATTTTAGGCTTCTTTGATTGTAAAAGCTTTTTAACAAGCAAATAGTTTTGTGGGGCTTTGCAGGCTCATAGGAGAGATTTATATATCCATTAACTGATATTCCCAGGCCACGCTGAAGCTGGGTGATCAGCTGTAAGACCAATGAAAACAAAACCCTAACAAGGTTTTTTTTTTTAACGATTAACGGATTTCCTTTTCAGAAGAGAGTGCCAACTTGTCTGCTCCCTCTGAATCCTTTGTCATCTCCACGGCAAGACAGCTCGCTACGCTAGTGGCTTCTATTATTTTATTTGAATCCATTTTGAATCGAAGCATTTTATTTATTTATTTATTTCCACATAGCACCAGATTTCCTACCTAGAAATGTCTTTGTCTTAAGGAAAGAAAAAAAAAAAAAGACTTCCATGAAAGATGCAGATGACTAACAGTGACACAAAGTTTGCATATTTTACTTCGCTGTGAATTATCAGCAGTGCCTACTGGTACTATACAACTTGCTGTTGGGTACCAGCTACGCAACGTGAATGTTTCTGATACAAAGGAAAATAAGACATTGTTATTGTTTGAAAGACATCTGGATAGTTTTGAATGTCAAGTGAACAACAAACAGGAAAATATCTGCTCGCTATTTATTTGAGACTCTGCAGGACGTAACAAAAGCAGGAAGATGCATGTTCTACTGTTATGCTACTATTATTCTTCGCAACTGGGCCACACGACACTACCTCGTGCGATAATACTGTTACGACCCCACTCTCGCCAAATTACTCGCGCTTAAAATTTCTGGAATGGCAAAATGAAGACACCTACACACCCTTGTATCTCCCTTCCACGCAGCCAGAGACCAGCAGAGCTAGAAAGCTCGGCCCGTCGGCACCGTGGCCATCCCTACCGGGCTGCCCCGCTCCTCGCAGCAGCAGGACGGGTCGTGGCGACCGCCCTCCTGGGCACGAAGGAGCCCTGTTCTACCCCCTGCGGCAGCTGACGAGGCGTAACGAGTTAGGGACTGCAAGGGGCGAGCTGGCACCTCAGTCAGGGTCTCCAAGTCACCCCGAAGTTACCGTCTACCCCTACATTGGCCACTTGGTTCCAGCCGAGTTACTTTAACTAGGTTTTCACAGCTGGCCATAGCCTGCGTACTCCGTTGGATTTAATCTGGAATCACAGGGCCTGTTTTGCAGCGGTGTTGAACTGATAGGCCATATGGTGTCCATACATAATTATATAGCAGGTATTTGAAAGACTTTTTCCAAGGCCTATTAAATTAGTGCGCTGTGCTTTACCTTCGCTGTGCAGCATTTCTGCACCTGTAAAATGCACGTAACAGCTCCTGCCTTTTATTTTAGCACTAGTTAAGCCAATTAACAGTTGTCACGAAAGGTCACTTGCTATAGATGATGCGAGTCGTTTCAGTCCAGAACTAAAATGTCCATGAGAAAATTAATTCCATCTTCATGAAAGAATCTTGACATTGTGCAGAAAATGCAGGTTGGGGCTACGCACTGAATAACCAAGGGAAAAACCAAAGTATTGAAAGTTGTTTAGCACTTGAATGCCATCCACTCTTTGCACTGAACTGGACATGTGTCTCTGGAAAAGGTAGCATAAACCTCAGGTTAAAAACTTATAATGATTATTCAAAGGAGCGGGACTGCTGGAACCAGAGCCAGGCCAGTAGCTTAATGTGCCACTGCTACCTTTTTGTTTGCTTGTTTTTAAGAATTTAACTTTGGAATCTGGATACTCCTGTGTTAGAATTTTCTGTGCAAAGTTTTTCCAATTTTTTTCTAAAGCAAACTAGAAACAATCCCCAGAATTTCCATCAGGTGGATTCCTGTCAATGCCCCTGGGGCTCATCTGCAGCATTAGAATAATTAGATATAGCATATCTGCCTTTATCATTTTACCTGAATTATGGCACGGCTGCAGTAGTCTCCCACCCTGTGCTGGTATTAGTAGACTGTCAACAAGCAAAAGTTTAGAGGACAGCAGGCCAGTGAAGAATATGCTGGTCAAAGAGGAACAAAGGGATTCGACTCTCTCTTATTTTCACTGCACAGGTACACTTGTTCATTATCTCTCAATATTGTCCATTTGCCTCTTCCCTCTCAAGGGTTGTGGGGGTTTTTCCTTCCTAATCTCTCCCAGGCCTGAAAGACCAGCACTGCTTGGGCTTGTTATTCTCATACCCAGAAAGTTTCAGACTCCTCCCTCTAAATTCTAGCTGCAGCTTCAACTAAGAGAGAAGTCCAGCTCAATTTCAAGCAGAAACATGTTGGGATATACATATAATTCAGGAAACAACTCCTCCCCCCCCCCAAAATCTCTACTGCATGTTATATGGAGGCTTCTAATTCATCTGAAAGTATTTCCCAACTTTTGATCATGGCTGTCAGACTGCTTAAAAAAAGGCAGCCGCCTCTTCCAAGGGCTGTGGCCCCATCTGCCACATCCTACACTGCCTTCGCCCAGTACATGTAAGGAATGGGGCTGTTACAATTGGGTTTCTAACTGAGCTGGGATGTTTGCGTGTTTGGCTTTTTAATCTTGAATGAACTTTCCAGTGGCAGACTTGCCAGTGGGTTACCATTTAACTCTTGAGAGAAATTGCTAGAGTATGAAATGATACAGGTCCTTTCTCACCCCATACTTGCTGAAAAAATATTGACAAGTTGCCTGCGGAGCTTCCCCATGCCCCTTATAAAAACAATGTAATATTAAACCTACGTTGTTTGTTCTAGTTGTTGATTATTTTTCTTCTTCCTTGGAGGCTTCTTCTTCTTTGGCTTGTTGGCATTCTGATTATTTTGTTTGTTGTTCACACCAAAGTGTCCTGCTGATATATCGCTCTGTAGAAGGTTAACCAAGAGTGGACTTGTGAGCGTAACATCTTTATTGACAGGAAAAACAGGATTCTGCCCACAGGAAATCTGATTCCCATTTGGCGTTCCACTAAACCCCGTATTGAAAGGCAGCCCATGGCCGGAGAAATGACTCCCTGAAGCATTGTTGTTTCCTTGCATTGCTTGCATATGAGAAGGCACCATGTTTGGCTGCTGCACAGGAACATCGGGTAATATCTGTGTCAAGTTCACATCATTATTTGTTGTAGTAGCGGTATCCCCAAGTTGCTGAGATATGTGAGGACCGGGTCCAGTGGGTCTTAACACTTGCCCTTGAATTCCCATAACCTGAGAAGGATTACCATTCACAGGGCCTTGCTGCGCCATCATCTGCCCAGTGAACTGCACCATGTTTCCTTGCATGTTTGGGGTTGGTCCTCTCATCAGTTGAGCTGGCCCCGTCATAACATTGGACTGGTTTTGAGTACTAAAAGGCTGTTTATTTCCTTGCATCTGAGTGGTCATCATCTGTTCCATCATCGAGTTTTGCTGCAACAAGACCTGGCCCTGAGGTCCCATCATCTGATTGTGTGTAGACATCATCTGTTGTCCCTGCTGGGGAATCATCTGTTTGGGTGGGGTCATCCTTTGGGGAGAAGGACCGAGATTTTGGTTTTGTGGTGTCACCATCATTTGGCCTTGTGGCATGAGCTGAGTTCGAGAAAGTATCATCTGGTTTTGAGGGTTCAGCGATCCCTGAGCCTGAATGTTTACCATCTGTCCTTGAGAGGACACAATTTGCTGATGCATTCCCATAAGCTGAGACTGTGGTCCTTGCTGAGGCTGTCCCTGTATGTTGCCCATGTTAACTTGTGGCACCCCACTAGCACCAGCCTGCTGGTTGTTCAGATTTCCATGAAGTCCCATCAGATTGGTCTGCATCATATTTGGTGGGCCATGCGGTGCTTGCATCTGATTTTGAGGAGGTCCAGAACCTTGGCCACCTTAAAAAAAAAAAAAATTGCCAGTAAGAAACTGATTGGAGCAGCATAAGAGTTTTTACAATTTTTGATGCTGAGTAAGTACTCCAGATTGTTTTCCTCCCTTTTCCAATGAACTGGAATATCTGACACATTTGCAGTCCTGTGATGCAATGTTTGATGTTACAGATACATGTTATTTGTCAAAACAGAACATCATACTTCTTAAAATAAACACTCAGACTGGTACTTCCTGTGTACCCCACTGCAGAAGACATAACAGAAATTTAATTTCAGTTGTTATCTGTATGTAAGTTTGAAAATCTTCTATAATATCACCTAACTTGATAGAATAATTCCTAACCAAAATAAGCTTCAAACCTTGAGGTTCTTTTAGAATGGGTTAAAAAATAAATACACATGGCATACTGATGAAATAGCATTATCAGGGTATCCGTAATCCAGACAAAAGACTAATAATCGAATTGTTAAATGGAAACATTTGTGAACTAAAGATTTAATTTTTACAAGATTGTCTGTCAGCACGCTTCCAAAGCTTTCAAAGGAACTCATGAATGATCTTTTCAAAGCAGAACAAGATTATTTTGTTGTTCTGCTTCTAAGATAATAACACTTTCTCCCCTGCCCCCCTCCAGACACGAAGTTCCTTTTGTGTTACATCTTTATTATCCCTAACCTCCAAATTGCAGTGCTACTGCTATTCAAGTTCTTAACTACCTGTGTTACACAAGTAAAGGTGTAATTTTCTACAGGAAAAACAAAAATGGGGAACACCACATTCCAAACAGACCTGTGTGCTGCACGTTTTGGCTAGTTTGCAGCTGCGGTGCTCCGCTGTTCCCCGGTGTTCCTGGAGCCGTGGAAGGCACCTGACCTTGCATGAAGTTCTGGTTAGCCTGGCCTGCAGGGAACCCTGGGGGGAGGCGCTTGGGCATTCCTGAACACAAGAATTGTCTTATTAGCGAGTACGGAAAACAAGAAGAAAAAAATAAAAGAGAAAATCTGTAACTGGAGTGTGACAGGACTGTCACATTACAGGTTTAGGCAGAAAGTGCTTTTTTGCCAATATATGAAACCCACCAAAGACAGTTATAGTTTTTATCTGTGCAATAATTCTGCCTAACAAGCTCCCATGGCTCGGTTCAAACTGTAATTTAAGTACAAAACTTACCCACAGAGAAGGCAAAAAGTCCATGTTTGACATTTTAGAAACCAGAAATTAAAGTAACGGTTTGCTGTTTTCTTCTCTACTGCATCGCAACTCTAATCAAGCCCTTAACTTACTCCATGTACGCAAACACAAATAACTTGCACTTTTGTTACAGTGACGTGCTCCTCTCAACAACCCGCACCGTGACACACCAGGTACACGCTCCTTAGCGCTCCTTTGCACTGCTGCTGTGTGTGCGCACACTCAAAATAGCTTCACAACCCAGAGTGGGCTGAGTAACCTCATGAGACAGCACGTCCAGAGCCCGCCACGGCTGCTCGCCCAGGTAACCCCGCTATGCCTACTGCAAGAGCAAGGAATTCTCTCGGGTCCCCATCTGGCACAACGTCCACCCTTTGACATATGAAAACCTCACCACTGCCCTGGGACAGAGTGGAAAAAACCTTCCCTCTACCTACCAACGTGAGCAGCAGCATCAATGGATTTAACAGAACCCACTTCTTTTTAACGCACCGTCAAATAACGATGCCCCAGACCTGGAAGCAACCCTGCCCTCTCTTGTTTGTCCAACCCACGATACACAGAGTTTGACTTTGGTTCCTTCTACAGTTACAGCTTTATTGCACACTTAATTGTATTGCTTGCGTTAATTAATCTGGTCTTAGGGCTGTAATTAATATTTCAAGATAATCAAGTTTACAGGTCAAACAATAAGACACATCTGCAAATATAGAACATATACTACTTTAACATCACGTCACTGGACTCTAGTTTTAGTTCTGCTACACTTTTAGGAAGGTTTTGCACGTAGGAATGCTTGAACAGAGGAAAAAAAGGAAGCGTTAACTTGGCCTACTCCAAATCTAATACATATTCTGATTTGCTTAATTAACTAGGTGAAATGGAAAGCGTTTGAATGTACTCATTTACACCAAACCTTTAAACGCAAGATGACTTCAAAACTGAAAGATCCATAATTACAACTGAATTAACATATAAATTGCAGCAAGGAATGAGCATGCACAGAAGCCAGGCAAAAATGTCAGCAAGTGGAAGGAGCACAGCTTTGCTGAAACCACCAGAATCCTGTCTTAAATCAGCTGAGGATATAGCTCCCGGCAGGATTACTGATTTTAGCAATACGGTCTACAGCAAGTCCAAATAACGTATTTTGATAGTTCATTTGGGGTGCCACTTTTAACTCAAAAAAAGTAGGGTTTTGTTTGTAGTAGGTTTACTTTGAAAGGGAGGAGAATACAGAGAGGAAATGACTCCTGATGGGACATACAGCTGGTGAGGCAAAATTGTAGGGAAATGTGACTAAAATAAATAATAAATAACCGCTTCCAGATGGAGACGAGACCAGAAATCCCAAGTATAGGGCACTGGCAGATCCTAAGAACAGTCCACAAGAGGAGATCCTTGAAACGGAGACAATTCATCTGAATCTAATTCATCTGAATTCAATGAGACCCCTGGTACCAACAGTGAAACCAAGAAGCTCGTCCAGATCAGCAGACCAAGAAACAGGTAATCCTTACAGATTTTTGGACAGATTTCAGACATACGACATGAGAATGCAAGAAACTAGAATATATATATATATGTGCGTGTAGCTGGACAAAGAATATGGCTCATACTTTGTAAGTACAGAAAGAAAATAGCAAGAGCTTGTGTAGGGGTATCTGAGAGCAGCCATTCAAGAGAAAGATGAACAAATGAGTGAGCAGAGAGAAGTGCTACAAGTCTGGCACAGAACTACAAACGGTTGAAGAGGGAAAAAAAAAACAAACACCAAGGACACAAAAGAGATCTTGGGATTTACAAACAAAATACCTCTGCTGTTAGAGAAAGATTCTTCGAGCACTAAATAAAAGATGTAAGTGCAGAGGTCCAAGCAGAAAAGTAAAGACAAGACAGCCAAAGGTGAAGTTAAAACATCCCTTGACCTCTTAATTTTAGAGGCAATGGCAGTAATAGCTCTTTCCTCTTTACTAAGTTAAGAAACTGATGACAAGACACGGTCAAGAAGAGACATCCACAATTTAGAAAGGAAGATGCAAAATAATGCCTCATTTCTGTAGTAGAAAATGTAAATAGTGACAGAGGAAGCTGAAGAGAGAAAGAAAATCTTCATTTGTTCTATTACACTTTCACTCTTTCTCAAAAAAAAATTCACACACACACCCCCAAAAAAAAAAAA
>VXBL01009848.1:108457-129614 GCA_013400195.1 Aramus guarauna
AAAAAAAAAAAAAAGAGCAAACCCAAACCACCTACATCATCTCTGAATATCCTGAACTTGCTTAAAGGCAACGGAAGAACTGTCAAGCGGATGACTGGCAGTCATAACCGGCAACTGCGTACAGCAACTTCTTCCCGCAGTGGCCCCGAGTCTACCCTTAGGACGTCAGGGTGACACTGCAGGCCAGGGGCAGGCAGCAGAAATGAAGCGATGCTGACGCTAATTCATCCACACCCACTTTACACTCAGTCTATGCCTTTATTCTGTCTTTTAAAGGATCTTTTCAAAACTAACAGCAACATTCGTTCCAGCCATTTTATGTTTCTTTGCTTTTTTTAAAATAAAAGGTCTGAGTACTTCTTACCTCCTAAACCAGGGTGTAAACCTTGTGGACCTTGGTTTTGCTGCTGCATCACCATGAAGTTGGGGGGTACGTTCCCCTGCTGCACCAGAGGGTTACGACTAGGAGAACTGACAGGCTGCTGAAATCCCTGGGGAAGCGTGCTACTCTGGGGAGGCCTTGGTCCCATCTGCTGCTGCGGCTGGTTAACTGTTGGAGATGATGCAGGAGATCCCTGCTGGAAGGAGGAGGGAGAGGAAGCAGGAGACTTGTTGGTCAGGTGGGGTTGTTGTAGTGGCGTAGGAACCCGAGAGGGCCCTCCCTGAAGGCTTTTCATTTGAGGAGCCGTAAACTGGCCAGGATTGCTCATTTGGGGAAAGTTTGAGTGAGTCTGGGAAGCTTGCTGGCTTCCAAAAGGATATGGAGGTGGAGGATGAGTAGGAGTTTGTACTGTTGCTAGAGATGGTCTTGCTTGAAGTTGCTGCTGCATTTGTCCAGGCAATGGGGCCTTTTTCCAACCCTGGTTTACTGTCAATGTACCCAACGCTCCCTGGGTTGGAGGAGGCTGAAGTGCTCCAGAAGGAAGCTGGTTCCAGCCAGGGGGAACTGGAACCTGTGCTGGTGAAGGAAATGAAGGTCGAATACCCTGCTGGGGCTGCTGATGTGGCTGGGGAGGACGCGTCTGCAACTGCGTCTGCTGCTGTAGCTGCTGAAAGTTGGCTGAGTTCATCTGCCTGTTTACAGGAACTGACTGCATTGAATGGAGCTGGGGAGCTAAAGATCCAGATGGATGATTTTGCTGCTGGATATTTAGCCCAGATAAGAGTGGGTCCATTGTATCTATTAAAATAGCAAAGAAAAGTAAAAAAAAAAATAACCTACTGTAGACAAAACCCACCCCAAAACAAGAAAGGGTAAATTGCTTGCTTGCATTTGCTTACTCTGCATAAAAATTCATGCTCCAGTGTTCCAATTTCTCCAACAGACAGAGCAGGCAATGCTCTAAAAGTTTTCAAAATGTTTGGGAAGCCTGAGAAGCCAGGTCTTACCAATTTATAACCTCTACAATAAAGCACAATAGCTCGACACTGCTTGTTGCTACAGACTAACTTAAGCCTTCCACACACTCAGAATTGTGGAATCACAGAATATCCCAAGTTGGGAGGGACCCATAAAGATCATCAAGTCCAACCCCCTGCTCCTCGCTGCGATGACTTCCCTGGGGATTCTGCTCCAGGCACCGACCACCCTTCTCAGTGAAGAACCTTTTCCTAATGTCCAACCCCGACGCAGCTTCATTCCATCTCCTCGTGTCCCATCGCTGGTCACCAGAGAGGAGATCAGCACCTCCCCTCCGCTGCCCCCCTTGAGGAAGGTGCAGACCGCGACGAGGGCACCCCTCAGCCTTCTCTTCTCCCAGCTGAACGAGCCAAGCGACCTCAGCCGCTCCCCACAAGTCTTGCCCTCGAGACCTTTCCCCACCTTGGCCACCCTCCTCTGGACGCACTCCAATAGTTTGGTGCCCAAACCTGCACCCAGGACTCGAGGTGGGGCCGCAGTAGGGCGGGTGGAGAGTGGGACGAGCACCTCCCTCGCCGTGCTGTGCTGGCTGCACCCCAGGGCACGGCTGGCCCTTGGGCTGCCGGGGCCACTGCTGGCTCCTGGTCAACGTGCCATCACCCCGAGCCCCAGAGCTCTTTCCGCGGGGCTGCTCTCCAGCCCTCCAGCATCTCAACCTCCAGTTTGTATGTATAACCCACTTGTTGGAGCTATTATCCCTACCAGTTAAAAAGTGGCATAATGAGGAATGAAGGTAGTATCATAAATTAATATTCCCAGAATATTTAAAACATTTATGAGAAATGCTGTCTGTAAGAATAAACGCTGCGGAGATCTACAGAAGTTGGCAAGTACTGCCATCATTTTATGGAGGGACAAGTAATAACCCCCTCTCTTTTTCTGTAGTCCCAAAATGCAAGTATCTTGTACTAGCAGAACTGTGAAGAATAATAATAAATATTTATTCACACTCAATCCTTAAACTTCCAGTCTACCTACTCCTCCCGAAAAGCACTGGTGCATTGTTTTCTCCTGGCGACATCCGTCTCATTCCACCGATCCTTCTCTTACCTTTATCTAAGCATAAAGCTCAGTCACAACAGTTCTACTGCAAAAACAGCACTGCCACTGTGCTTGAACAAAATACCAAGCAAGCTGGGGACTTATCAGGCACCCAAATTATTTGAGAAGTTTTACCAGATTAATGGGGGCAGAGAGGGTTCCACAGAAAGAGTAACTCCGGGAAAGGGCAGGGGAAATACGATTCTGGAGTACTCTTATGAGCACACGCTCAAGCCTGTGTGCTGAAGAATAAAAATTCAGGAACGTTTTCAGGACAGTACTGCGACTAAATTTTACCACCTGGCTGCGAGGAAGGCCGAGGCGTTCTTGGCTGCAGCTCAGCGCTAGCACCACTTGCCACCATAGAGGAGGGCACATTTCCACTCTGGGACATCATGACAGCCGCAGCATTGCTCATTCTTATTAAACCTTAAAAATAAAAAATAAGAATTATCAAGTCCTGCAGGTTTTACATAGAGAAGAATTTTAGAATTCTTTTTTTTTTTTTTTTTACAAGAAAAAAACTTGTATTTGTTAATAAAACATTTCTTTAGACTTCAAGAATTGTTTGTCCGAAGTAACCTGAGGACACCCACATCTGTCTGAACGCTTGGATCCTCAGGTATGAAGCAAGCAAGTTAAGGTCACGCAGGAGCTTTTCCTTTAGCACCAAACCTTTACGGAGGCTACAGAAGGAAACCCTCCCCTCTCCTGAAGTATCTGAGCCTGACTTGCCACTAAAGTCACCCAGTGCTAAGATTTTATCAAAGTTACACATGTACTAAGGGTTTTTGCAAAATCTGACACACCACCTCAGTTACTTTGTAGTAAGAGGGAAAAAATGTCAATGTTTCACTTCCACAGGCTGCAATTTTGTAAAATGGTTTCTGCTGTAGAGGTGTTGGTTATATCGGTGTTATATTTATACTGTTTACATCGATATTCTTGACCTGCAGGCAGGCAGGGACTCGTGAGTCTCACAGCGAAGATCAGAGCAGCCACTTCCAAAGTAAACCCGTCTTTAGATGTTCTACATTCCTCGTTAGGCACAACGTCTTAACTACTGTTTAATCAGGTTTCCACAGAGCTGAAATGTTATTTCCCTATTCCTTCTCCTCAGACACACGTGCATCTTACTCTAAACGCTCCCAGATTTTTAATTGCTTTAAATCCTACTTACTAAGATAATAATTTATTTTGCCTTATGATTCAACTATTAAAATAAATGACACAGCAGCTTTCTTTTAATTCTTTATAAAATCCAACTTTTGTAGTTAAAAATGACTTATGTATGTACAATGCTCTAAAACGTAGTTTAATAAAACTCCACCTCTCCATGAAAAGTAATTCTCTACAATCAGATCTCAAAAGTTTATCAGAAAATAGAGACTAACAATGACAGTGTCCTGTCCTTCCCCTAATTATAATGGATTTAATCTAAAATAGCTTATTATTGCACACTGAATAAAGGCTTACGCTCATTTTCATAGAGGTGGCCGAACAAAAAACTGTATTTGTGCACACCAAGGTGAATTCACTATACCAGACTCATTTGCTTTAATAGTCTTTATGTAAAAAAAAACAAACAAACAAACCCAAAAACAAAACACGAAAACAAAACCCAAACCACCAAAACCTCAAAAAAACACCAAATAAACCAATCTACCCCACCCAAATCACTCCAGTGTTTGTGGGACAAAACACAGCCAACTATTCCATTTACATCATGTCGGACGCGGTTTGACAGTACAGAAACAAGAACACACATAAATTAAAATGGCAATTATAATTCTGCAAACAACAGTTGCTACAATCAGTGAGGTGTTACCATGAGCTTAGTAACGAATTTCAAAGTGCATAAAGCTGAAGGAACAAAACTAAAGGACTTTACCTTGTCCCCCCTGCATGGGAAACCCTGTTTCCATCCGCACGGAGTTGCTTGCTCCCAGGGGCCCGTTGATTCGGACATCTTGGCTTCTGTTTTGAGCTAAAGCTAAATTGATAGCACCTTCCCCTGGAAGTAACACACAGTTTGGGTAAACTGAATGACGTACAGAAAAGCAGAATACAGACATTTTCACAAGGACGTCTAAAAGTTGTCAAGGAAGGAAGAACCAACTTTACCTATAACGCGCATTTGAGGAGGACTGTTACGCATCATACTACCCTTATCTTCTGCATTTCAATTTTAAGAAAAACAAACACCATGACAAGCATTAAATATCCTTGGTTTCATCCTGACAATTGTCCAGAATGGATATTTTAATTGTGAAATCCACTGAAAACTTGTTTTTAAGGAAGCCTCATATGAAACGATTTGGGGAAAAAAAAAAACATTAGGGCTTGTTTAGCTAGCTAACACTCAAAAAAACATTTTTCAGGAGGTTTCCTCATACTCAGAGGTTTTTCAGCTGTCATTTTTATTATTAAATTTATTCTTGAAAGAATAAAAGTCCTGAGCTACCTTTCCACCCAAGTCATTCTCCAAATTACTAAATTAGAAGTTTTGCAACATTGACCAAGTACACAAAGGCGCTTGTTGAGTGTACTTAAATTCTAATTTAACGCCTTTGGAAGCGCACTAGGTGTGAGATACCTTCAATTTGAACTGAGAGAATTCCCAGGTCACGAAGCTGTTGGTTATTATTCTGAGCCAGAATTCGCAGCCGCTCAGCAGCTTCGCGGGGTATATTGAAGGTAACGCGGACACTGTTCCATGGCTCTATCTTCTGCAGTTTTAACTTGTTGGATTCTTAGAAGAGAAAAAAAAAAAAACAGTCAGAGTCAGTGCAAAGGCAGTTTTCAAGCACGTATGATAGAATAACTTGGTAAAAAAGCCGAGCTGACAAAAAAAATGAAACAATTACTTGGCTTTGGAAATTATCAGTGCTTAGTCTCCGGTAGAGATTTCCCCAGCACAGATGTACAGTGACTGATACTGCCAGACCAGGTAGGTTTTTTTATAAAAACTACCCAACTGATAAGAAACCCAACAGCCAACACAATTGCTTGATAATATTCTCAAAAATTGACTATTCTGTGGATAAACTACTTTGGAAAGATATGAAAATATCTAATAAAACAGATTTAGTAAATCTGTTAAGGACCCAGATGGATGTGTGAAACAACTGAATACAAGAATGAAACCCTCACTCCTGAAATATTTGCCCCACAAACGCTTGTGAAACCATCTTTTTTTGTTGTTGTTGTTTTTGAAGGCCAGAGCCAACAGAGCCTTAGTGGTATTTCATTGATTTCTACCATATTATTTAGTTTTTCTCAATAGGTATGTTCCATCCACTGCAAAAAAAAAAAGCACATTCAAGTCATGCAAAATACTTAGCTGCAGGTTTTCTGACAACCTGCTCTACGTACGAGTGTTTCTACGTAGAACAGTCATTTTCAAAGTAATAGGTGAGAACTAGCAAAAAGGTAGGGCAGGCACGTTGGATGTCTGTAGCTGAAGTGGTAGCTAACTAAATTATTGCTCCACAATGTATTTAAGGGTTATTAAAAATATATTCCTAATACAGATTTATAAGTTTCCAGTTTCTAGCTTTCTGAAATGGAAGTCCCCTTGAAAATAGCCCAAGTTTTGATCAGTTCTTTTACTGTTACATCAGATTTACTACAAGTTTGCTGACTTTGTGATTCTGAAGAACCTCTCATTTAAGAATGCCAGTAATTCATTCCTATTTAGGAATCTCTTGTCCTTAACTGATTCACCAAGTCCCTTCTGCTGCTACAGTAACGGTATTATTAATTTCATCCTCTTTCTACCTATAAACATGGTTTTGGCCGGAGACGTGATAGGAGTAGTTTTAAAACCTCCTTTCATGGAGGTTTGAACAGTCCTATATTTACTGTTATTAATGTTCCAGTATTTTACATATAAAAATTGCATTACCAGTTTCAGTATTTCTAGATATCAGTACTTGAGTTTTATCATTTTTCAACCATTAGATTTTCTAAGTCTAAACCAATTTTATTTACCAACTCAGTGTTCTGAATTGCCTATTTTGCTCCGAATCAATTTAAGTAAGTTGTCACACGCGTAATTTTCAAATTAATTTGACACTGACTTTAAAAATTTGCTGCTTTCTCAGCTGAGGTCTGAATCATGTTTATTAATCCTGCCATTAATATTTATAACAAACCCAGCATGCAGATGCCTCCGTATAACAAAGGCGACTCCATGTGCAGACTGAATTTGCTTCCATTCAAAAACTACTCAGTTCGTCTACAGAATTAACACACATCCTTTTACACCAGTAATTATCTGTTAGCTTTATATCTGTTTCCAACTGTTTATAAAAATCAGCTCAAAACAGTGGTATTTCTTCATAGTATTTTTGTCTTATCCCAGCTTTTTTATCTCCCCAAGAGATAACAGCAAGGACCCCAACAACAGATGACTACGAAATGAACAGAAGAGAACAAAGTGACAAAGAAATTCAGTTGGGTTATTCAGAAGTCACAGGTTATTTTTCTGAAAAAATATTTTACGTTATTGAAGAAAAAAAGAAAAAAAAAGCAACGCAATGAACATTTTAAAACCTAAACTAGAAAATTAGTTTTGTTTAAACACAAAGACTGCCTGCCTGAAGAAGAAAGGCAGATTCTTCATTGTACAGTGTGATTTCAAAAGACCAGGCAACAGAAGAGCAGCAAGCTGGGATGGCAACCTACAGTTATCAGGAAAAGTTTGGGTCACAACCAGCAGAAAGAGGGAGGAGAGGAGTGTACAGGCAATTATGTGGCTTTTAGACTGTATGACATCATGCCGAGTCAGGTCAGCACTGCTGTGGTCCCAGTCTCCAAGGCTCTCCTGGTTACGTGTTCCTGCCACCACGCTGAGGGCCACCCGCCTGGCTTTATCTGTTTCTACAGCAAACGATGTTAATGGCAAGAAACGAAGCCGTTAACCTGACTGGTAAGTCATATCAGACGAGGGGCATCGCTGGGGAGAGTGGCAGAGGGGAGGGAGCAGATCGCTGACCCAAGCACGCTGACCCAAGCACCACAACACAGCACCCTCACTGAGGGAGGGCTGTCTGTTAAGAAAGGTTGTACTTGTACGAGCAAGACTACGTAACTGAGCAGCTGTAAGCAATCTCGTACCATAAGACTATTTGCAAAGACGCTCAGACAGTGGACAGATGTCTTTTCCAGATCTAGATGTGCTGGTAAAAGATGTTGTTGTCCCAAAAGCCTCTTCTCACTCACTCGCTAGCTACACAGCTGTCCCCAGACCTGGGTGGGCATACTGGGGTACGTGCCAGCGCTCCACGTCCCATCAGAACAAAATAAATCAGGGAGTGTAGGTCAATGTAGCAGCAAAGGGGCAGTAACATCTTGAACTGATGCAGTCACGTGAGAGTGAACCTACTCTCAGATGAACTGCATAACAAGCATCTGTATGGTTTTGGTAGTAAAAAACATGTGGACAAGCCTGGTTTCACTTTCATATAACGCAGCAGTGTGTAATGGAGAGAAATGAAAGAGAAAAAAAACCCAAGTAAAACATGGGAACTGAACAGGAATAAACAAACTCACTATTGAAATCAGTTTTGAACAATAAAACCCCTGCAGAAACTCGTACTCTGTGTCTCTGAGAAGAACAGCTCCCAAATTCCCTAAGAATAACCCCAATGAATCTTACTACAAACTAAGTAACTCAAAACCAAGATAATCTATTTCTTTGTACAAGCACTCTCACTCCAAAAATAAGTATTTCAAGGACAGCTGAAAAAACGACAAGAAGGTACATTACCCATGTGTAAAAGGCCAGGCACATTCTCCAATATGATATCTAGTTTCTGCTCAAAGTCTCTGTCACCTATATTTCCTTTAAAAGCTACAAAGATTGTGGAATCCTTAGGAGCGGCCTCCTGTTGCAGTTCATCTTCCTCCAGTCCTGAATCAAAATCCACCTCTAAGTCTTCCATAGCTGAGGAGTACAAGGAGGCATACGTATCTTTCAAGTTAGGTAGATCATCCAAAACCATTGTTTCCAACGATGGGAGCCTGTCAGACGTTAAGATGATGCTTGGAAGGCAAAAGAAGAGTTATAATAAGTATAATAATAAGTGTGTAAAGACATTAACCACTGCTTTCAACGGCACATAAGATGACTGACAGAAAAACCTACCGGGTGACCCAGTGCAAGGTTCTGCGAGACAAACTCTGCGACTTTGAAAACGGTGGCCATTGCAGTATCCAAGCTGCTCGTCCGCTAGAACAAAGAGAAGTGGTTTCCTGACAGAGTCCTGCTGCATGTGACTTGAGGAGTATTCCAGTTGACCTAAAAGACAGTCAGGTAGAAAGGAAGGTAGGGGAGGGGGAAAAAAATAAGAAGAAAATCAATTACATTCATCTCCATGTCGCACAGAGGCCAAGCAAGCACCCAGTACCAATTCTGCAGGGCCTGAGTGCCAGGAAACGGTAAGACTCGCAGCAATACTTTAATTACAGAAAGAGAGGAACACTCACAAGTGTAGTTTTAGGGACTGCAGATGCAATAGGCACTCCTTTGTCCAGCAAAGCAGTAGGAAAGCCGTAGCACATTTTTACCAGGAGAAATTTAGCATTTTTCAAATATTTTATTCACATGCAGGGAAATCTCAGGTGTACTATGCCTTCTTTCAAAAAGTTTGTAAAGATTTAGGGGTTTCCAGCTGCTTACGCACATTACAACCTGAAATTTGCTCCCCCTGCGCTAGCCCACAACTCCCCCCACGCCCCTGTTGAGCTTGGGTAAGAATGAATTCAGTGAAGCAAGTCACACGCCTGATGTTTTTTACTTTATAAAATGTGTAGACTTTGCAATTAATTTTACTTGATATTATGACAGTAATCTAAGCTGTTATGTGTAAAGAAGTACAACCTATGACAAAAGTTACTGCTACACCTTTGGTGAACAATACCAACGTTTCGTTAAAATACGCATTTTTCCCACTCCAACGCAAGCCGTTACAAGGGCTGTGGCACTAACTCCTCCAGGCGAGACCTCTATTCTCACACTCAATGCTTTGCAAGCATCGCTAAAAGATTAAAACCACCTACACCAACAGCCAAAGCTGATGTCAAAAAGAAAAAAAAACCCGAACCAAAAAAAAAGGGACCTGTTCCTGACCACTGCTGTCAAAACCAAATCAATTCAACAGCCAGGACTGTCAAGACCTCGTAACTCCAAAGTGGTCGGTATTCAGCACAACCCACCCAAAACATTTAGTTCGGGACAACATAGCCTGGAATGGGATACAGATTGGGGTTTTGGCTGAGGTTCAAGTTCCCAACACAAATTAAAAGCACAGCTCTGAGATTAAACATGAGCTGCAGATACTGGCCAGAAAACAGCCTTTTTTAATAAAACCCCCGTAACTATGTTAGACAAGCTTAGACTCAGCTCTATGCTGTTTGTACACTCGCCTAATGTTGCTGAAGGGACAATATTACAAATGAAAAAACAAGGAGTCGGAACTCAGAGAATACCCTCAGCTTTTGGTCAGGTCTCTACACACACACTTACTGGGATTTTACAAAATATGGGGGGTTTCTCCCTTACAACCCTACACCACACTAGGCAGGCTACATGGCATTAATGAATAATCACCTATTTTACACAGTTATTCTCTTCATCCGCCAGCACCAAGCCTTCATTCTCAAATACGCCTCAAATCTCAGATTAAAACCAGTTAATTTTGTCTCACAAGCTGTTCCACAGTCCTGCAACAGAAAGTAAGTAAAAATGTCTCTCAGTCACTGATCTATCCCCACAGTGCTTTCAGGAGTTACTCATTATTACCATGGAAATTTTGGAGATTGGGAAGAGAGACAAAAAATTTAAAAATTCATTACCAGGTGAACATGGAGACAATGACATCTTTCTTTCCCCCCAAACTCCTCAGTGCTCAGGTCTGTATCTAAATCACAGGTCTGAGTGTTTGGCACCTCCAGTAAGTTAAACTACACCTTCATGTCAGATGCCCAGAAAATGAGAATTAACAAGCATCTGTGAAAAGCTGTTTGAATTTATTTTTACACATAATTTCTTGGAATTTCTTCCTCTTCCTTACCTGGGCTGGCTTTACACCAGCCAGAAGAAAATTCCTTCTTTTTCTGCATTCCTACATCATTCATTACACACACGCTGACTTCAGGGAGAAGGGAGTCAGGAGTCCTACACAAACGATCTTTTTAATGACCAAGCACAGTCATCCTGTGCACTGAATGAGGCAAGCATCCAGTGAAATATAAGCATTATATTTTGAAGAAAAATACGTAGAAAATTATTTATCTGAAAATCTTGAGTAAGCTTTTGAAGGAGCTAAAACCTCAGCTCAATATACTGGTTCTTAGGTGTTGAAAAAGCACAATGACTTGGAGGGGATGGGGTGTTCCACCTGCAGCAAGAAACATGAGTACTTCTGATAATCCCTGACACCAAAGAAATAAAAATTGCTCTCTAAGAACAGCAACATTTCCAATCTGTTTTTGAATGGAAGTGTCTGAAGCATCCATCTTCTCTGTGAAAGAGAAGATGACTCCCAGACTGCTCAAACCGTGGTTTAAAGACTTCATGAAAATGCTGCAGCTTAGACCAGATTCCAACAACCTCACCGTGGCAAAATCTGACAGGGTTTGTTGAAATTATGGCCCTTCCTGAACACTATTAAAATACAGTTTGCTAAATCCTAGAGGACCACAGGCCCTGTTTCATTTGACTCAGAAAATCACAGGACTGCAGCGAAAGCTTGAGTTAAGGGAAAAAGAAAAAAAAACCAAAACAACAAAACCAAACAAGATTGAGCTTTAAATTTTACTTTCTGGATAAGAACATGTAGCTACAGCTCCCTTTGCATATTTTTTTCCCACATTATGCTCCTCAAGGATCTCTGTTACATCCATCTTCCCCCTCTCTCTCTCAAACAGATGGAGTTTAATCCGTTCCTATACTCAGGTATAATTTATCTCAAGTATGACAGGAGGAAGTAATGATTTGCAAAATCTTCCTCTCCAGGCAGAGCACAGCATGCCGTCCGTCTCAAAACAAATGAATCCCAGCTGCATCCCTCATCCTAACAAATTCTGTAATCTCCTGGTTATAGGGTTGACTTCCATAAATCATGAGCCAGCACGCGACCGTAATTAGCGTGTACCCTCACCCAACGCTCTTCCACCTAAACACAAAAAGCATAAGCACGCACAGGTAAAACTCAGGTCAATTCACCAAGTCCTGTCAAGTGGCTGAAGTCCCAGCGGGGCGCAGAGCATCTCTGACGAGGAGGAGCCATACCCGAACTCATCTGCCAACCACAGCACGTTCCCTGAACTCGCGCGTCCATGCTCGCACGGCAGCACAAAAGGGTCCCTGAACGTCATCCTCCATTCAAAGGACACGCACGGCCTCCCTCCTGCCCCTGCACCCCGTCATTTTGGAGTTTCCGATTTACTATTTCCCATTACACAATTGCTTCTGGAAACTCAGAGCAAGTCCAGAGCTACCGCGTGGCAAACACATGCCCACGAACCTGGCCTGGGACAGGCTACAGCAGTATAAAAAGTGTTAGGCCTGTTTACTATAAAGCTAGTCTTATTCACGGTAGTTGGATTATTAAAAATATTTAACTGAGGTAAGAGAGGCGGGGATAAATAGCCAGGTAACAGACTAATAACCAAAATGCATCTGCAGTACCGTATGGGGGCAGGGGGTGGCAGGGGACAGCCCACCAAGACCGGAATGTCCAAACGGAAGGACACAGGGCACACCCCAGGCTGCTGGGGCTGGAGCTCCCAGTACACTTGGCATACGGATAAAACAGTTCACCAGCTGAAACGGGCAAGTCAGAGCCTCTCCAGAGGAAGAATTTGTGTAGGATACAGCTCTGCCACAGTCCAGAGCTGAGCGGATGGACAGCTGGGTCCCACTTGTGCCACGGGGAACCCAGGCGGCAGTTTGTCATGCCACGTGCCGTCCCCACCAACGGCCCTGATGGTCAAAGGAGACCTGCGAGACAAACCCAGCACCATGGGACGGGGCAACACTCAGAAATCCTGTCCTGTCCCTGGGAGAGATGGAATTAGAGCAAAATCTGAAACAGCCAGTTGTCGCTAAGTGGGGAGCAGCTGAACACCGGAAGGCCAGCAGGCTCCACCAGATGGAAGTGCTGCTCTGCGGGGTTAAAACAAACAAAGGAAGGAAAAAAAAAGATGGGTGTCTTCATATCCTCATCCCAACATCCGCTCAACTGATCCAAACTTAAGGTTCTGTCCATTTGTTTCTTAAACAGAACCCGAAATGTCTTGCATTGCTTTCTTCTAGCCACTGCGCTACACAAAGCCAGTAAATCAACCCAAGGGTTTGTCTGATAACTTGTCCCAGGTTTTCTGCCGCAGTGTCTATTGATTTACAAGCTGTTTATACATTTCGGGCAACTCAGAATAAACACTTTCACAACTGATGTCACACCAGAACACGCACTCTCTCAAAACAAATATGCAGGGAGCCTAATTAAATAAAAAACACTAAAAATCCTGCTCTATGCCTTAAAAAGTACTCTTCCAAATTACACAAAAGAGTGGAAAGAGTGAGAGCCGAAGGAGGGATGGACTGATGACCTTCACTAGCAAGTGGCAGAAGTTCACACTGGGCAAGGTCCTCATCCTCACACTAACTGTTATTTAAAGCTGCAACAGGGAAGAGGAAGAAAAATCAGTCCAGAAATAAGACTACAAGTCCCTTGGGGAATCCAGAACTTAGAATGAGGATAAAAATTCTTTGATAGCAGTAGCAACACAATTTCCGAAGGATACAGAACCCTCCTTCCTTCTGCCTTCATTGAAAAATGGTTTTCAAGTAACGTAATAGGAAAAAAAAAAAGTCGTCAGGAAAAAAAAGCATGCATTGAATAATACACTTGAAAGTTTTCTTTTTTCCTTTGTTTTAGGTGCCAGTGAGAAAATACATGAAGGTATTTATTGAGTTTTTCAGAACGGGGACAGAGGAGGTTCAGCATTGCCAGAATACCGCCAAGAAGATGGCTGTCTTTCAATACGTAACATATACACACACGCAGGCAAACTTTTAAAGTGTACCACCTATAAACCCCAGAAACACTCGGGTCATAACACTGTTTTTATTGCAAACTTGTTAACAGTGTTATTATTATTCTCCTACAACTGTTTCGACCAGTTTGTTGCCTAGCATAGCGATCTTGTTACATCTGACCGATGAATAAACCTACATACACACAACCGTTCTATGACACAAAGATTAAAATGACGTAATTGTTTTTGGCAAAAATACACAAAAAGAAGACTTTTAAACAAATTCTAGAGAAGCGTCATAATGTTACACAAGGAGATTAAATAAGGTTAAGAATCACTGTTATAATACGAAGTATATCTAAAAATAAACATGCAGTAAAATTTCCTCCGAAACAACTTAGCTAGGGGTAGTTCCAGTGATTTGGAACTTCAAACTTTGGCATTGAAGAGCGGTAACGCCACAAAAGCGTCTCAGCTGCCCGCTTTGGGCGGGAGGTGTGAGAACAGCCACAAACCTGACGGCAAACGCCCGTAACCCCCCAGGGCAGACAGGACCGTCGGCTCCGGAGACACACGAGAGGCAAGGGCCTGTTAATTGGTCAGCAAGGAGGAGAATTTATAAAAACAAGAGATATTCAATGCATCATATGCTTATTTTACGTACCAAAACAAATTCCACAACTTCAGTATTTTGTGGCATGCATCAGGTCTTCAGGTAATCCCAGGCTGGCAAACATGGTTAAACAGCAACTGCCACAAATGCAATCCTGAAAGGAAACCATCACGTTCCATCAGACAATGATGCAAAATAACAAAAATATCGAATACAACAGCGTACACTGTTATTTTTAATACACAGTTTTGCACCAAATCAACTCTCTCCTTAGTAATGTAAACGGCACATGTTGCTATATTCAAATATTAACAGCAAAACCCCAGGATGTGGAAAAATCAACCTTTCATTATAGGCTGAATACTACGGCTGGAAATAACGTTTTACTCTTCTAAACGGAGCAAGTTTTATCTAGAATAATGTCTTTAATAATGTATATAATAATGTATTTATTTAAGTCTTCAGATTAACTCTTCTAGATTAAATTCCTCTTCAGAAAAGAGAAACTGGCACAACTAGGACGCACTTCAGCTCATCCCCAGCAGGTGCCTGAACCGGCTCAGGCTAAGCCCGTTCCAGAACCACGTCGTGAGCCTACCCAGCCACCTCGGACGGACATTTTCATCGCAAGCGAGGTGAATCCACCCCCAGAACCTGCTCCTGTCCACAGCCTCGTCAAGCTGCGCTTAAACCTCTCAGGGTAACGCAAACGCAGCAGTAAAGCTAACGGCTTCAGCGAAGACAAACCACTGCTCCTCAAATCGAGATGATTTATATTAACATCCCAGTGCCGTTTTTCAAGCAAATTTTCTGCTTGCATGCCAGCCTGCCCATCAGCGGGGAAGGGGACTACCCAAAACCAAACCGGGGAAGCGGAAGAGGACTCAGAAAGACAAAGCAGACATTTGCTATCTTCTATCTAGATGACGAAGGAAATCACTTTAAAAGCCTCAGCATTGTGCCACAGCCTTTGTGCTTCTGCCAGCCCAGCAGCCCGACGGGAAGCAAAGATTATTCACGTTAAATCCGATCATACGTGCTTTGTAGCACTTTTCATAGCCATCTGACACTTTTCAACCTCTGGTATCTTCTTGTGTTTCTAAATAAGCATTGTAGTTCAGAAAGCAGTACAGCACCAAGTAGAAGACCTGAGCACCTAAATCATAAGCAGTAACTTTGCTGTTTCCAGCTGTATGCAAACCTGCCTAAATACCATGACCGGACACCAAGCTGACAATCAAAACCCAAATCTGAAATATGCAATTTTAATATTGTTTATTACGTGTAAGCCAAAACTAAAAAGGTTTTCCACATTCTATAGCTTTAAATCTATTTTTTCACCCTTTTTATAAAAGGATGTTCTACAGACTATCGTAGACGGACTAGAACTGAGTCACGTAACAAACTGGCTGGTTACCTCCAAAGCCATGCCAAGAGCTCCCGTGAGAGGACAGCCCTTCCTTGCCCAGTAAAAGCGGTTTTTAGAAGGCCTCAAAGCCGACAGAAGTCACTCAAACGTAGCAAGGCAGGGGTAAGAGTCGACATTTGGCTGAAGGGTGGCGAACTGGAGGGAAAATCACCTGAACTCCTTAGCGCAAGGGACCGAGAGGCTTTCTGTTCCTCCAGTTCCCCCTTCCGAGGGGAAGGTGACCCCCCTCACCACGGGTGGAGGGTATGAGATGGTTGTGCACACAAGAGAGGGCTGGCGAAGACGGGCTGCCCTAGCAAGCTCCAGTAAGACACTGAGGATGGTCGGCCCGGGCTACGGGGAGAACAAGAATTAACTGCTGCTGTGCACATGAGACGACACCAGATTTGGTTCAAGAAAATAACTAATCAATGACGGTTCATTAACTCCACGTTTCATTACAGTAAGTTATCTGATAGAGACCTTGGAAATGCCTAGAGACTGAACACATACCGCAGTAGGCACCGAGGAATCCATTAAAACAGCCCTGTGAAGCGTTCCAGCTACAGAAAGTTTTGTTCGGAGGTTACGCTTTCCCAAACGTCAAGAAAACAAACCAAGTAAGCGTACAGGAGGGCAGGCTCCACTCGCTCAGGCTGATGCAGAGCTGCTCCGCTGCACTCCCATAGCCCTCGAGCATGAAAAACCTAAACCCAAGTGTTTCCGACAAGGAGGAAATGATAGCTTGTTAGAACACAGATGACCTTTTGCAGTGATATCTTGATGTATTTTGACAGTGGGTTTAGTGGAACACTGGTTTGTTAAAGTTTCATGAAGTTTGCTGAAACCCCACAACTCACGCCAAGCTGCAATGGACACGTCTCAGCTGAGCCATTAATTTTTATTTCGACAGAATTTGACTGCCGAGATCATCAGGGTTGCTTTAAAAAGCAAGATGGTAACTCCAGAAGGAGTTTCAACTGCAGCTAAGTTAGCCACGTCGAAATTCCCACTTTTGGCAGCTGAGATACCAACACAAGGCGGCCGCCAGTCGTCTTCCCAAATCACAAGTTAACTCGGAATCAGCAATTTCCTTGGAAGCTATAGTCTACACAGTGTAGATCAATCCATTGCCATTACCTGAATTACTACTTTCACATGCTACGGGTATTTCCATTAGGAAGAAATACACCATAGCTCGTAGCAGAGGAACACTATGACACAGCTTTGCCGTACGGAACTTTTCACAAAGGCCCATCCATCAATGCAATCAGCAACACCTACAATGAGATGCTACTTAAAATCAGATGCATCTTGACAAAACCCTACATTTTATCTTGCCTCGGCCATGAGAAAACTCCTTTTCAAGTAGCAATCTATTCGTTGTTTGTGTTGTGACAAGCTTTTTATTTAAAGTTGAATTTAACTGCTACCAAACCTTTCTGGGCTGATGTGCCTCACCAAATTCTCACTGAGCTTCATAAAGGCTGATATAACCAGCCCAGGTATTCTCGTGATTACCAGCCCTGAACTAAGGCTGGACTGAAAACCGCACCTCTCGTTTACTGCAATATTCTTCCTTATGTAATAAAAGCCTAGGAAATGTCACTAAAGTTTTTAAAATTCTGAAATGTTATAAAGTGTGAAGAAAAGATTTAAGCTAAACCAAACAGCTTTAAAGTAATTCCTTTCATACGAGGCACTCGCTAAGGAGGAGACTTTTCCTGGACCAAAAAACCATAATCTGCACATAGGAGAAGCAGGTACAGCTTTTGTTAAAATCAGGACTGCTCTGGGAGTTTCCTGACTGTATAAAAACTGGCAGCTTACTTCGTGCTGCTCTGGCCTTTTGGAACAACCAAATTTCAAAAGTGTTATTTATTGTCACTGCTGCTATTAAGAACAACGTAATCGCCGGTCAGCTTTGCACCTTCAGGTAAAACTAGGATGCAACAGGAGTAGAGAGCAATGCGTTCCTGCAAGGACGGGAAGAGCACTCCATGGGAACACCTTCCCGTGCTGCAGCCAAAAGATGAGGCACTATTTCTTGTCCAGTATTATTCTTATCTGAGCCTCACTAAAAAAAACCCAACGACCTGGCAACGTTTTTGCCTTGGGAGGTTCAGCTCCTACAGCCACAGTGCCAACGCTGACGGCTAACTCCTCAACTTCTCTGGGAAACAGACCCACCAGAATTGCCACCGCGAGCCTCGTATCTCATCTCTCGCGTGCTCTCCGCTCACTGCTGGGAAAAAACGACGTTATTACAGACACCAAAATTTCCAATTTATCAGGAAGGAAGGCAGAAATAACTCCTCACGTTTTCCTTGTGTCGCCCGGCAAGGAGGGAGGCTCGTGAGAGCGTGCCTGCGGAACACGGAGGTTTACACCTACTTCGGTCTCTGTAAGTACTACCCAGAAACCACGAGGAGAAACGCAATCTCATACCAGCTGCGCAGTCTTGGTAGGTAATTTGATTTTTAAAAGAATAAAAATTCTAAAATTCAAATTATATCCATAGGACTTGGAGAATTTAATAGCATGATTCTTTTGGTGGGAATAACTAGATCGTTCCCCACATCAAACCTAACGTATGGCTCAGGCTCCCGCACACGCGACTCCGTATCAGCAACCTCCTGTCCCAAAGTACCGGTTTACACAAGACAAATGAATATAGACAAGGCATCATTCACCTCCGGCACTTTTCAGTTTTCACACAAGCGTGATCCAAACCCCCGGCTATGCTTCAAGACTATCGCTCAAGCTGGAGAAGCAGGTAACTCCAAAACGACGATGGCTCTCACGAGCTGTGAGCCCTCCTTCAGCCCAGCTCCCAAACCAGCCACCCTCTGACACACACCCCTCGCCTTTCCTTTTCCCCACGCGCGTAAAGATGGGTTATTTACTGCGACGCAACCTCAAGGCCGCAATACATACGTGACAGAACTGATTTCTTGTTTCTGTTTTTAATGACGACAGTAGCAATTTTTGGTGTGCTACTCAGAGCGCAGGCGGGATGTCGTTAACAGCATCAACTAATGACAGAGGATACACTGGACAGAAAATGACCCCCAATGCCCAACGGACTGAGAAAAATCACAGGCTCCTGGACCTCTGGAAAACTCCCACTACTATCCTTCTGTGCCGTCCAAAGCTCAGATGAACTTTCAACTCCGGCATTATCGCTGAAAAGACTTTTTTCCTCCCTTCTAATTAGCCAGGACACCAGACAACCTGAGTTTCGCACACCAACTTGAGCCAAGCCTCCGGCCATCAATGCGTATAAACAAGGAACACGCTGACTACATCCGTCATCTGCAGCGGGTGGTTCCTGCTGAAGAACATCGGTGATCCGCTCTGGAGGGGACAGCCAAGCTCCTAATAGCTGCATGACAAAACACAAAATATCCGTGGCTTCCCTAAGCGAAGGTGAGCTGCTCATCTGGCTAACGGATGGAAAAGATCTCACATGGAGTGTGGCCATGCGTCCTCCCTGCCTCAGGTCCGCATCATCTAGGATTACTTCTCCTTCTGCCTCTTAACTTTTCCCAACCCTACGCCTTCCCTCCCATCACTTCTGCTCTACTCCAGAGTTAAGGAACAAGTTTATGCTCAAGCACGGTTTCTGCAACACGCAGGGTTAAGCCTTGCCGTTCCACGCTCTCCGCACCAGCAGGCGTTCTGCTCCCTCGTAGTCCCTCTACATCGCAGCGTTTGTATTTCTCAACAGAGACCACATGATTTTGAAACAGACACCGCCATCACGCCTGCTGCCCTTCAGAGGTACACTAGTGACCTATAAAATTTCCCTATTCCCAATCAAACTACTACAGCCGCGTTAACTCTTCGCTATCTCCAGTACCAAACCCTTTGCCATCGCAAATCTATTAAACTTAGTACGTCTGCGTAGCTCCGTTGTAACTCCAGCTTCCATCCAAAAGAAATCAATGCGGTATTAGAAAATAAAAATATACTGTAAATCTGTTTAACAGTCATCAGTTTGAAATATTTAACGTCTACTACAAAGGCACGCTATCTTTTAGTGTATCATACTTAAACAGAAAGCGGCATTACAATCGTTCAGCAGAACTTACCTCTACTCATATTTTCAAGTATTTAAGCCACTGAAAAACTACAGCACTAACACGGAGTTTAGAGAGGCACGGCGGAGCTGGATTTCTCAGGTATCCCTGCACACAATTGCTTTTTATTTTAAGGAAGCACCTATTTTTTTTCCTAGAATAGTGTAAAATTACTGCATCAGTTGGAAGCCTGTTGTAAACAACTCCTCCCTCCAAGTCCTATAGAAGAACAGGCCTTGGGGAGAGAACGGCCAGGAGTTTTTCCAGCCAAAATCCAAAGCCTGATGGAAAACCCTTCAGCAGGTTGAAAATATTAATAAATATCATTTCTCAGCAAAAGATCAGGTCTGTGTGCAGCCTCCCCCACTTTCGTTTTATTTGTTTCTCACCGGGGAGTCAGGATACCGTACTACGGTGAAAAAGTTCCTGGTAAAGCCAGTTAACTTTCAAAGGAAGCCACGTGGCTCAGCGAATATTTGAAGAGCGTATGAATTTCTAGCAAACACCTTGCTGTCTCGCTGCAGGTCGTGCGTTTAGTCCGGCGGCTCCTAGCCCTGGCCGGTTTGGATACGTGCCCGCAGACCTTTGTTTCTCTCTCCGCAAGATGCATAGAAAAGCTGTGAACGCTTGCTATAACTGGAAAAGAGCTGCTAAATCCAAAAGTTGTGGTCGTTATGCTTGGTGACCTGTTCTGAAAACGACAAATTTGCTCTCTGTGGTTGTTTTCTCAGGTGGGAAATACCGAAACACGCTTTAAAGAACCAGCCGGAAAGACTACGATGCACGATAATTATAAAAACACTAACAAGAGGCACCGTCTTTCCTCTATAATAAAATTCAAACGAGAAAGGTTCCACTCGAGTTTTCAGTCAGGGGAACGAGCGGACGCGCGTGTGCGGAAGCGGAGGGGTTACGAAGAGGCAAAGCTCGTCCAGCTCCAGTTTGCAGCCAGCTTTCAGAACCACGCCGAGGCGAGCGCCAGGAAAGCTCTCTGCTTCCCGTTCCCCAAAGGAGGCCGAAGGACTCGGAACCCTGAGCTCTCCGAGACCTTCCAAAAGCAGATGAAATTTAGGGAAAGGCAGAAATGAAACCGAGGGGCCAAGTTAAGAAACCTTTCTCTGGCGGCTTTAAAGAGCTAGCGAGGAATTCAGACAAAAGCTTGGGTTGGAAGAAACGTCAACGCATCCTCGCTGACATCTTACAAAGACGTCAACGCCCGCGCGAGGTCAGGGCTGAGAAACTAAAATCAGAAACAACGTCCCAAGTCGAAAAGCAGTTCCCGGGGCTGACAGCACCGCGACCGCCCGCCGCCGCCTCGGGAAGGCTTTCCTGCCCGGGAGAGAGCGACGAGGGGCGCAGGGCCCGAGCCACCACCGCGACCGAGGGCGCGGGGCCCGTTTCAGGGTTTAACGGGTTCGGATTCGAGCGCCGGGGGAAACGGGGCCGGGTCAGCGGCCACCCCGGCGGGGCAGGGACAGGCGGCAGGCCGCGGCCGAGCGGGCTCACCCGGCGCCGGGGCGCCAGGCCTCGCCCCCGCCCCCCCC
>VXBL01009848.1:133497-156184 GCA_013400195.1 Aramus guarauna
GACCTGCTGCTCACGCTGCTGGACACGCAGCCCAGGACACGGGTGGCTTTCTGGGCTGTGAGCGCACATTGCTGGGTCACGTTGAGCTTCTCGTCCCCCAACACCCCAAGTCCTTCTCCTCAGGGCTGCTCTCCATCCATTCTCTGCCCAGCCTGGAGTGGTGCTTGGGATTGCCCCGACCCACATGCAGGACCTTGACTTTGCCTTTGTTGAACTTCTTGCAGTTAGCACAGGCCCACCTCTCCAGCCTGTCCAGGTCCCTCTGGATGGCATCCCTTCCCTCCAGCCTGTTGGCCACACCACGCAGCTTGGCGTCATCAGTAACTTGCTGAGGGTGCAAGAGAGGGTGAGAATCATCCTGTCCTCCTCGGCCCCGAGGAGATGGAAAGGTGAGATCTGGCGGTGCGGAGCCCTGGCCATGCTGGGGACAGTCCTGGTGGAGGCCGGGTGACATCTGCCCAGTAGCTGTTGCCAAACGGGACATTCTCCGCAGGCAGCAGGGTCAGCTCCGCCAGGACAATCTGCATCTAGAAATGCTGCGGCCACTGGAGGGCCCTTCTTGTGCAGCGAGCTTCGGTGCTGGTGTGCTCCTACTCCACGGGCTTTTCTGCCCTCTGCACAGACATCTCCTGCCTCTTGGAAACCAGCCCTGCCTGTCAGAGCTCTCCTTTCCCTGGAGATGTCCATCACTGATAGTACAAAAGATCTTTCCAAAACCGCTATGATGAAAATACCTGGGTGCTACAGGAGTTCCTCCTGCTCCACCTGATTCTTTGCAAAACCTTACAAAACCTTCAGTGCTTTTGATGTGTTCATGAAAGACGTGCAGGTTTCATCTCCTGGTGTTTACTGAGGCCCGAGTCCCCTTCCTCTCCAACAAGTCAGTGGCCAGGATCAGTCCGTGGAAGCCTGTCGAGCTGTGCAGCGGGTGGAAGGAGGCTCTGAGATGGTCCAGCCAGAGGGTCCAGCTCCCCACCGGCAGCCGGCCGACCGGCTGACGCTGAACAGGCGCTTTCGGGCTCACCGCCCCAGCTGAGGGACCCTCAGGGAGCCGCTGGCAGAGCTGGAGCAGAACTGCAGGACACTGCTCGTCATCCATCCCTGGAGACTGGGGACCTGCCGCCCACTGCCCTCACCTGCCCTGGCAGCCCCCGGTCCCCCGAGGCACGGAGGGAGGCACGCTGCCGGAGCTGCTCGCTGGCGTGCAGAAGCACCCGGTGTGCCCAGCGCTGCTCTTCGGCTGGTCTCACGCCCAGGGACCGCAGGGGACCCCGGCCCTTCCTGCGCCGGGGGCTGCGCCAAGCCGCGCTGGCAGCGTGGCACCCGCACGGGCCGGTGGGAGCGCGGGGGCTCCAGCCCCTCAGTGTCTGGGCACTGAGCGCGACAGCGGTGCAAACAAAACGGCGCGGCCGAGGGGCCGGAGCATCCTCATCCCTCCCAGCCGCAGGACGGCGGCGCCGACTTCTGCCTCGCCAACCCTTTAGGCTTTTACACGCAGCGATCAGCGCTCGATGCACGGGGGCGACCAGCGAAGCGCGGCTTGTTACCTGTGCTCACGAGTGGCATCGAGCCTCTGTGAGACATACCGATACGTTGAGCTACCGACGGCAGAGCCCATCTCCTGACGTAAAAACCACTATACGTTGATGGGGAGCAATGCAAACGCGGGCAGAGACAAGCTGATCGTGTTCCTAATAGTCACATTTGGCAAAAGCATCTTTTTTTTTTTTCTTTTTCTTTGTTTGGGTTTATTTTGTTCCTTTAAAAATTTTCGTTACTGTTTTTCTCAGCCACTTTATATTTTGTATTTTGCGTTCTGAACTCCTCACCGACACTTTGACGTAGAAGTTTCAGGACCAATTCTGCTTCGGAGCCGTTAGACGTCGGTAACAGCTGGGCTGAAATCAATGCAGTTACTCTGCGCACGCACGTCTCCAGAATACGGCCCTTTATTTCCCAATGTCTATCTCACCTGTACAGGAGACGTCGCGTGTTTCGTGGTACCTCACGGTAAATTCATCGGATCTCATCCCAACGGATAAACTCAAAGTATCAGAGACACTGGGCCAATTAGCAGATTAAAGGTTTCCGTATCAAATACATCTGTGCTATACTGACGCCGTTTTTAAACAGAGAAAATGGGAAATGATTCAAAATACCTTTACTCCCCTCAGCCATGGCCTAGGGGCCTAAGTCCCATCTTCCAATTATTTTAAATTTTCTCTTTTTTCGCAACATAGGCGATGATCCAGCAGAGCACTTAAGAAGATGCTTTATTTTAAGATTTTGAATACTTGCTGTGAAATTGTACTTTGAGGTGTGTAAGTGCCCTTTTGAATCAAGGCCAGAGTCTTTAACTCCCAAATGGACCCAGAGTTTCCAGCATTGGAAGTGAGTTGGTGAATTAATAAGGAGGAATTTTATCTTTCAAAGAGTTTTGTGATATTCCATGCAAAGGACTGAAGTGACGATGACTCGACCAATTGTTTTGCAGCTGTGCACAGTAAAACCTCCGCGCCCGAGAGACAGATCACTGCTGTACCGTACCAGAAACCCCCAAATTTCCACCAGTGAGATTCAAAACGGCGTCCTTCCCTTCCCAGGAAACCCGAGGAGGTCTTCTCCAAGGCACGTACAGTTTTATGAACTCTCTGACTTCGGGCAGTGCCCAACTCTAGTGCTGATGACAGAAAACTCAATAGATTTGATGTCCCTATGGTGAAGAAAGTCTCATTTTACCCTACAGGCGTGCGGTGGCACAGAAGACGACTTCCCAAAGACAACGTTGAACTTCCCCCGTCTCTCAGCTGCGGCCATTGAGCATTTGTAACAGAAAACACCATCGCTGTTCCTGTCTGCTCTTCTCACGGGTGGCTGCGCCTCAGCGGAGCATAAAAGCATCTCTGTCCTTCCCGGCGCTACGTGCGAGGCTTCACGTTAAGGTGCTTTGAGATCCTTGGCTGGCAGGCGGCAGGAACGCTTAATCCAATTATCTGCCGCAGCGCCCCGACCACCCCAAAACAACCCGCACGCTCCCCGCGTCAAACGGCGACGGGCGTTAGGAGGTGCGTTACGAACAGATGGGTGTTGCGGAGTCCCTCGGGAGCAAGGTTGGGGGTCACTGGTGTAATCATCAAATGAAAGACCAAGACAACCATAAGCAGACATACATATATAATATGTACAGTTGGCCATAGATGCGTTTGCACCATGAAGGAAATCGTCACATTTTAGACCGCAGAAAATGATCAAATTTCAGAATTTTTTAGTGCCAGGTGTCTCTAACTTGCAAGTAAAAAGAGAAGGAAATGTCCAAATGTGGGTTGAATGAAGTGGTGCAGCTGTCAGATGTGGTATTATTTCTTCACTCTAATTCAGACAAGAAATGTGGAAGTATTTGTGTATTTTGCACTACATGCTACGGACAGAAAATTCTCTCGGTAGTGGTTGGTTTGTGTACCTTTTCTCTCACTCTCGTCAGCTTTTCCAGTAGAGCCACCAGTATCAAAACACGGAGCTGAAGCAGAGGCATGAATTTAGTAAGCAGAAAATCCCAAGCCTCTCTGTAGGGATTACACAATTCAGGCTTTCCGAGCGGACGGAGATAAGGCAGTGTAAGGAAAGCCCTGAACCTACCTAAACGCTCGCCGTGTGGTTTGCAGTCCGTGGTCTGTGGATTTTTACAAGTCTGTGGAGTACTGCCACGAAGTATCTAAGAAAATTAAGCCCACTACCACTAAGCTTAAATTCACCATGGAGAAGGCTGAACCTCCGTAAGAAAACTTTTGGGGCATCCACAAGGTGTTAGGAGTTGAAAACCGTTGCTCCGCTTACAAAATCCGACTGCCAGGGAGTCTGTGCGGCGACTCGATTCAAAATATTTACTCCCCAAAATTCAAGGTGTGCAGCGATGGGAGAAAAGGAACTAGGACAGGAGGCTGCACGCTGCTAAAACCCAGCTGGCCCATACAGAGTGTGAAGGACTCCCCGATACTCCAGCCACAGGCACCTACAAACACTACGTTACGCTGTATTAATTACTGGTTTACACAAGAGGCAGAGAAGGAACTTGGGAAAGGCAGGGAGAGGAAGATGGCAGTATCGCCAGCAGATGTTTTTTCCCTTGTTAATGTTCCCGCTCACTAAAATTAAGATGCTGGCTAGAACTGGGCTTTTGAAAAGACTGAAATTATTGGCAAGACTCTGCCAAAAGAAAAGTGTGCTCCCTGCATGCCTGTAACAAGGACTGAGCTGCTTGCAATTCAAATAATTTAAAAATAAAATAAAAATCGGAGAGCTGTATGCAGGTGCTGCTAACCACTCTGGTGTTGTCCTGGGTGGGGAATGCAGAAAGTCTACTCAGCAGTGCGTATGGGGGGCTCCTGCCCTGAGGAGGGAGAAGGGGCCGTTTCGGAACATGCACGTCACTTGGGTTGGTTTGGCTAAGCCCTGTGCGGTGAACACGTCATCTGGGAGGTGCTACAAGATTGTGGCGCCGGCAGCATCCACGCTCCTGGGGTCCTTCAGGCCAATGATGAAACTGTTGGTTCTCCTGGCCCCGTGAACCAGAGAGACCACTTTGACTTTATCCACTTGATGGCCCCTGGCTACAAGAAATTCAATATCTTCTTCAGGAAATTCACCTGTAGGGATTTTAAAAGAGGAGTTTGTAACTGAAACCACTGTTGCCTTTGCAGCAAAGCTCTGTTCTAACCCTGTTGGGATCTGCCGTACGAAGGAAACTGCCCGCAGCCTCTTCAGGAGGTGTCGGTGAGCCGAGCGGCCGAGCACCGAGCGCATCGCTCCGAGGAGCGCTTTCAGCTCTCGGCAGCAAAGGCTCTTCAGAGCTGGGCAGTGCTCTGTGCGCTGGGGGACAGGAGAGGATCCTGAAGACTGTTTAAAGATGCAGAAGATCCTCCTCTTTGGAAAAAGGGGGAAATATGGCGTTGGCACCTATTGTAGTTATTCTTACAGTACACGAGGCAGTCCCTGCTCTTAAGAGCTTAGTTACAAAAAATAGTATTAACAGTTATTAGTCAAAATAATATGCAAGGCAGCTCAAAACAAATTATAGCAAAACAAGTTGCCAAACAACAAACTTTGTGATAAGCCTTCCAACTTCCCCTTGACGTATTTCTTAATCTTCCAGCCATCTACCTTAGGTTGTTTGCTCTTCTGCTTTTATTTCGTTTATCTGATGTTTTGTAATTTCTGTATGAATGGAAGTGCCTGAGGATACAAAGCTGGGGATGCAGCTGGACAAACCAAGCAGGCACATGGAAACCCCACAGTTATTTAAAGCTATATACATTGCAGATGTGTCTTAACATATATCTTGTTGATGCCAAAGGTCCAAACCCACAAATTAGGACCTTTTGAAGTTTTGGATTTGTTTTAATTACATTCTAGTTTCCAAGTCTGCAGGTCACACTCGACAGACATTTTTATATTGTCCTCTGAAATGGGAAGGCCTAGAAACTTTGGCTATTTTGTGAGAAATGAGAACCAAATTTCACTTATGGTTCACTCAGGTAAGGTCTGGGGCTTTGTGAGAGACACCAAATAGACCAGAACACGTAACAACAAGGACAAGAGCTGGCAGTACAGTCTCCGGAGTATCAGCATTGATGCTGCATTTCCAGCACAGTCAAGCTACAAGCCTTGCCATAATCCTCGTCTTCTCACCAGCTGGCAGGGTTAAGGCACACGGGCCGGAAAGTGAAAGAATATAATTTATGGCAGCAGTGGTAAAGCGCAGGAAGATCTGCCGGCTTTTGGGACCTGTCTGGGTGAAGCCATGGTTGCAATCTTGTTTATTTGGATACCCTCAATGGCATCAGATCGCCAAAAGGTTTTAAGACCAGGAGGTAACCCAAGACAGAGGTTGGGGAGAAACACCTGAACGAGTTTGAGAGGTGGTGTTGGAGGGGCCAGGGAGCATTCCCAAGACAAGAGGGAGAGGGCACGGCTCAGCAAGGGCTCCCAGCTTTGGTGAAGCTGGGCTGCCGCTTTTTGTCTTCCCCAAAACCCTCTGGACCCTAGAACACGGCAAGCTGTGTGCTGGGCTGTCACACTTTCCACGGCAGCATGCTAAGAAAATCCAGCTCCTTTTCTAAATGCGCTAGATTTGTAGGCTGCACCACACCCAGGGTTCATACTCACTGTCAACCTGCAAGGTGTTGGACTGAAGCTGTGGGTGAAGTCGACCAAGCGACAAACTTTCACTCAGATTCTTGTTAAATGTCAAAACATTTACCAAAACCTGCAAGAGAATAAAATATCCTCACTGATAATAAAAAAAAGCAATGAGAACAGGAGAAGCCAACTTCTGGAGCATCCCTCTATTTGGTGGCTCCAACACCTACAGATACAGCAAAGAAGATTTTGAACCGTTTACCAAACTGCATGAACCAACGCAGGGTTTTGCACATACGAAGAGGCCCTTAAAATATGGCCTGTATATAGTTGGTGGAAAAGCGGTACCTTTCCAGGATTGCATGAGCTTTTTGTCACAAAGTTCCTGCTAAATTAGGAGAGCCGTGTGTCTGGAACGTGATGTAATCTCCAAATACGTGTTTGCTACAGCCGTGAGTTCAGCACGTGACTTCTCCTGACAAAGTGTTAGGAAGCAATAGTTGGCTTCAGTTTTGCTCTGAATAATGCTCCCAAAAGGTAAGGAAAATGGGAGTCATTCTTGTTGTGCCTTTCTTTTTAGCAACCCATTGCTGTTGTGCACGCAATCAAGCTATTGGCAAGTACTTCACCTCATTAGAAATCATAAATTAGGAGGAGCTGCCCAATTTATAGCAAGTGCTGAGCAGGAGGAATTCAGTCAGGAATGCACTAAAAGGAGCTTTTCATCAGGAAAAGGGCTAAAGGGCTGCCAGTCTCCTGCAATTCTCTGAATACAAAATGCTTCCTTTTTTTTGACTAATGATCCTCAAGATGAGCTTTGAACAGGTATTAGAATGACACAAAACCAGTATAGATTTTGCCAAGATGCTTTTCCTTTACAATTATGAGCGGTGCTGGTAGGAAAGGTGCAAAAGAAGTAAACTAGTAGCTCTCAGAGATTTGAAAAACCAAATGTGTGGAACTGGTGACATCAAAGACTGAGCTGGTGATGCTGCGGCCACCAGTTTCAGCACAGTCTGGGACATTAGGAAGGGAACGTCTCTGCTGCAGGAGGGGACCCTACTTGGCGTTGAGCTCAAGAGCTGCTCCGAGAGCGCGGGTGCCGTTCACTGACCTGAACGATGCTGCTCAAGGCTTTGTCCCCGTGGTTGGCTCCCAGACACAGGTACGTCCCACACATCCCCTCGGACGGTCTCACGATGGTGGGCAACAGGAAAGACAGGGGCCGTTTCCGAGGCTGAATGAGATTTTCCTGCAGTTGAAGAAAAGACACACCAAAAAATTTCAACAAGCAGACTAAGGTTTTGCTGGTGCTTGAGTTGCGCGGGTTAACTTCTTACTCTTTATGCTTCAGCCAGCAACTGTGCTTGTGTAGTTTTACAAGGCTGACATCCTCACTGCTGTGATAATGCCCTCTGATGTTAACAGGATCCGTCCCGTTTCGCGCTGTGGCTCTCTTACAGAAGGTAAACGGAGCCATTCACCCACTTCTAAAGTACCAACCCAGCGAAGTGGGATGGTTCTATAATACATGGTGAGAAGAAACAACAAGGCAGCACTGGAAGCCACCAGTACTGGTCTGTACTTGTTTCCTTCCAAGACCTGAAGATTTTTTTTCTGCTCTTACTTTTAAACCTGCAGAGCAGCAATTCATGAAGAGAGTCCTTAATTCAAATCCTTAATTCATGGAAAAGGACGGTTGCTATAAAGTGCATCTGGACTGCAGGGAAAATAGGTAGCTGAGATGTGCAGCGTCATTTGCTAAAACTGCATTATAAAGAGAACTGATACACACAAAGCCACCTGTTTACTCTGTTTCAGCGGCTCATATAATGAAAAAAAAGGAGCTTTCTACAAGGTATTAAATAGCCTCACAGTTGTGGAGATGAGAATAAAACTGGAAAAAACGGTACAGACAGCTCAGATAAAGAATTTGTCATGTCAGTCATTACCGGCCTGGGAATGGAGTGGTTCGTTGTTTTATTTTGCCAAGAGAAGTCCAACATCTGGCTGTTCAGGAGGATTCCAGAGGGTGTTATTATTCCACTGCCAAAGGGACGATTCAAAGAACTGAAAAGAAACATGAAGAAATCTCATAAAAGTCCTCCCAGAGATTATTGTACACCTCGAGGCCTTCAGGGGCTTCAACTGGCTTGACAGAGACTCTTTGGTAGCTCTTTAGGGCTGGTTAGATGTGAGGACTGAAAGTCTCCACGTACTTAGGAAGGAGCAGGAACCATGTGGGTGACAGCAGCTCTGTCCCTCCCTGGGTTTAAGGATTCCCCTCCAGGTGATGGATGTCTCCATAACCCCATCAGACCACAAATTTGGCCATCACCTCTTCTCCGCGGAGCGGATTCAGGCCAATCCAGACATGTTTCACTGCAAGAGGGCTGCACCAGCTCACACATCTCCATCCCATCGTCTCCATTTCTCCTGCTGCAGGACTAACTAGGACAGAGCAGCCCTGCTGCTCCAGGTCGGGTCCCATCCGGTCCTGCTGAACCTGCTTTATTCTTGCTCCCACCCTTGGAGTACATTATAGAGGGAAGAAATAAATCCTTTACCTTACAACCGCAACAATGAAGTCGTCGGGTCCCATGACAAGGACCTGGCTAGCAGCGGGTCCGCTCTCCAGGGAGAAGTGAGGCATGTGGAGATCAGATGAGAAGGACTGGGAGTCATTAATCAGCTGGCGCAGGGAATTAGCTTCTGATTTACTTCAGCAATGAGGGAGGGAAAGAGGAAAGCAAGCTGTGAGCCTAGGAAGGTGACCATCTCTTGGTCTCTCTGTAGGGGACACCTACACAGCTACTGGTGGTGTCTCCCTGAGGGGGCTGGCACTGAGCACAGGGAGCTCCTTTGGTTTGCCCGACAGAAGGAGACAAGATGGGTCAGTCCGCACAGAGAGGCAACGCCGCGGCTCCCCCAGGCTCTGTCTGCAGTGGTAAACTCACCCCCATGGACAAGGACTGAATGCCAGTCCGTCCTGGAGGGACGCCCTTGGAGGGCAAGCCAGGAAGAGCTCTGGCCACCAGCCATGGCTAAACCCGGCTCGGAGGTGGGAGGCTGGGCTGAAACCCCCGCATGGCCTCTCCCGCGTGGCTGGGTACTGCAAAGGTGGGGAAGGGAGAGCCAGCAACTACACGTGTGGTCATGACCACGGGTGGCCGTCTGTCTGACCTGCGGAGAAGGAATATTTAGAGGGGTGAGAAAGTGGGGGAACCCTCAAGATCAATCTGGCTCCAGGAAACCCCTGTGTGAGGACATCTCACGACCCGTCCCCAGAACCCTGTGGCATCGGCTGTGATCCTTGGGGAAGAGTGAAGGAGGACACTCAAGGACTGACCTTTCCTCAGGAAAAGAGGTAGAAAAACCTCAGGTTGAAAAGAGAAAATCCAGGAAAGATATCTAAACCACACAGTGTGCAACTGTCACCACGCCTGTCAGCCTCAGACCTACCTCACCATGCCTTCTGCAGCACGAGTGATGGACATGTCATCAGATGGGTCTCCCAGGTTGCTAGCTAGACTCAGGGCTATTTTTAATGTCTAAATTGGAGAGAGGAAGAGAGGAAGAGAGGAAGAGAGGAAAAAAAACATTTAGCTGGCTCTGGAAATACAACTTTCAATACTCCACACAGGAAGAGGTATCTGCTCTCCTGGCATGTTGGCTAAAGCCTACGAAGAAAAATGTCTAAAAGCTTGGTCCTGGGATTAACCTCAGTGCAAAGGGCTGCCACACGTGGGTCCAGGGACCAAAGGGCATTGGTTTGGCATGGCAAATGTGTGCTGGGGGAGCCGAGCGCATCCAGCAGTGTTTGAACAAGGTGGAACGTGCCTGGCAGGAGCTGAGCAGCAGGCTCAGCCCAGCTCAGTGGTGCAGCCGCCATGCCGGTGGCGGACGGGGTCACTGGGATGCCACTTAAACTGTCCATTTCCCTTCCTGAGTGGTCACCACAACAGCAGAGATCACCCTGAGTCCCAGTGGGACAGCGGGTCCTGGGCTGGCCGCTACCCCTGGACGGCAGCTCCACTGGCACAGAAATGAGGTATTCTGCTCCCCAGCTGCTGCCCACGTTCCTAGCTGTAAGTCATCCAAAGTGTTGGAACAGAAAGCGTTAATCCCAGCACATCTAAGGGAATGATGGGGCAAAAAGAGGAGGGGATCTGGTTTGTCATACATGCAGAATCCCACCTAAGCCAGTCCAGGGAAAATGGGAAGATGCAATTTCAAAAGACAGAGTTCATCCAGGCCTGGTTTTACAGTGTGTAGCCAGAGGACAGCCACAAGGAGAAATGTGCTCTTCGATCAAGCCAGCTTGTGCCTAGCAGAAATGCACTACTCTTTCCACTTACAGGTCAATTTAATGAATTAAAATTAAATCATTTTCAAGATTCAAGATTCAAGATTCAAGACAGTACATTATCCTGCAGGCAGATAGCTAGATGTGACTTCTGGTTTGATACACACCACACACCAACAACCTCTCCTGAAGTGTCATCATCTATCTTCTGATGCACAGTGTAGAACATGATGAACTTCTGAAACAAGCAGACCATGTCCACCCCACGGGCACAGTTTAAGGACATCTTGGTCACGGCTCTTGCAGGGCTGGACTATCTGGTGCTAACCTAGCACTAAATCTCAGCCACGTGTTCAGCCGTGTCATACCAAGCAATCAGGGTTACACATCTTCTGAAGTGACTTCCCTTTATCTGGAGGTTGCTGTTCCTCAGCTGGGACATGATAACCAATGGGTGAAACTCTTGGCCTGGTGCAAACACGGAGCAAACAGGTTCACCCAAAGCTTCCTGAAGAGAGCTCAAAATTAACTTAGGTGGGTAGATCTTCTCTGCCTCTGCACAGACCTAGCAGCGTGTAACACCTCCAGTTGTTGCATTTTTGCTGAGAGGCAATATCTTCCAAGCACTTGCTGTCCTGTCTGCTGTAAGGATGTGGTTACATCCTTGTTTAAAATTCCCAACTCGTAAAACCCAGCTGCGGTTCTGTTACGCAGCTAAGAACATAACTGTGCTTAGAGAGCAGGAAACGGAGCACTCGCTGGGCGTCCTGGGAAGCTGCGATGTTTTGGTAGGGCTGACAGCCCTAAATACTGGAAAAAATCATGATCTGGACCACTGAAATCATGAGGTGGGCTAAGATGTAAAGATGTAAAAACAATATGAAGTGTTGGGTCAGTATTCCTTGTCATGGCCACGGATAGGTTTGTGCTTGCAGCATCCCATTGCTGACTCCTTGCAGTGCCCCAGCAGGGCTCTGGTATGGCCAGGGCCACCGGAGCGTAAGAGGTGGAGGAAATAGATGGGACCACCCTCAGCTGCTGGGGGTCATTCTGAAGAGGTGATCGCATACAAGACATGGGCAAACCCCACAGTTTGTTCTGCTGAAAAAGCTCTGCCTAAGCAAGAAAGAGCTCGGCGGAGCAGGAGGCTCCAGCATCCGCACCCTCCTGAGGCAGCAGCACAGCTCAGATTTACACCTCAGCAGTCTATTTACTCCTTCTCCTCTGGGAATTACCTACAAACATTTTTGTACAACCAAGGAATAAATAAATTATTCTGTAGCAGCACAAGAAATTCAGCCAAATGTCGAACCTCCTCTTACCTCTGCCATCCAGTGCAAGATATTCCCCCTGGATACTTGACTTGAGATGTTAAAGCCCTCGAGGATGTTCAGGGCTGTGATCAGTGCAGGACCTGCATGTGGAGGTGGGGGACTGAAAACAAGATGACCTGAGAAGGAAAGAAGTGAGGAATGAAGCTGCTTTTGTCAGAAACTCTCCAGAAAGTTATAATACTTTCCTATTAGCAGGGAAACCTTTCTAGATTTGAGGGAAATAATGATTTGAAAAGGATTTTCTAAAACGTTCCTGTTGTATCTTTCTGTTTCTTTAGGATGGATGAAGGGAGATGGTTGGTTTCTGGACTGCGGTATGGAAGAACGGAGATAAAATGGGTTTGTAACATTACTTTTATAAGGAGAGTAAATACAGGGATTTCTAGAAAAGAATGACATTTTAGAAACTTTTTGCACAAAGTAGTTTTTTCTCCCTTGTAGACCAACTTTGGGAATTGTTTTCAGATGTAGGCACTAGCCTATGGTCCAGCTTCCATCTAGACATTGCATCGATATGTGATCATGTTTATCTTTACACTCTAACACGATCAAAACACCGTCGGTCACTACCAAGGAAAACCAGGCCCATTGCAAAGTGGCGGAAACCTCCTGAACTGCCTCGGATGCATCAGTGTCAGCAGGCAACGGCAGGAAACTCCCTTGGAGGGCTTTTCTGCAGATGCCTCAGCGCAGCTTTGACTCCAACTCTTGTTAAATACCGTCACAACCTCTTGCCAGATGAAGCAAACCTTCAATGGCAACGGGTCCGGTGTTTACCTCGATAGACTGTGTGGACGGGATTCTCCACTGTGACGCTGTAATTGCTGAAGTCTTCCTCCACCAAGACTCCTCCGTAGTTGTGGACCTGCGTAGGAGAGAAAAGCAGCGTGCCCTGAGAAAGCTGGGTCAAGGTTTTTGGTGTTCCTGGTGCTGGCCCGGGAGGACACACAACACAACTGCCAAACAGCGTTGAGATTCCCGAGCAAAGAGCCAGGTTCCTCAGGATACCCTGAAATTTTGTGCTCTCATGGCCTTGCTGGCCTGGCTCACCACCCAGCACCGCTGGAAGGCTCTGCAGGTCTCCTCCAAAAGCTCACCCACCCCACGGCGCTCTGAAGGCGTTCTGCCCACGGGTGAGGATGGGGACTGGCACTGCCTCGCTGCCTTCTCTCCCCCGAGTGGCAAGCATAAGTACGTTAAGGGTTATGAAGCATTTGAATACTGCCAGGATAAAAGATATACATGGAGCCAGGAGAGAAGGAGCCTGGGTGTAGCAGGTCACCATCACTAGAAATCTTTAGCATGTAATTCCCACCCTATTTTTAATTATTTCAGGTGATAGTGGGTCTGCTGTACCCTTGGTCTTTCTGTAAGAGTCTCCTAGAGGTGCAATTTACTGGGCTTGGTAACTTTCGTGAACACAGAAAAGATGGGTAATTCCCTCCACTGCAGGTCTTCCGTGGGTGAGCCATGATGAGGTAGGACCACCATACCTTCACTCTGCTGATCTTAAAATCCCCTGAAGTGGGCAATATTCTCAGGCAGCATACAGGCGCTACCGTGCTCATGGGCCAACTCTTTCCTTCCACCCAGGAGAAGCCACGCAACCTGGTGAGAGGTTCTGCTGGGGCGAGTTGCTGCTATGGGCAAGAACACATAACCTCTGCATGCTCTGGTTTCTAAACTGGCCAGCTAACTTGGCAAGAAAACTCCTTCTCTGGCAGAAATGGATGAATGACTGGAGCAGGAAAGCTAATGCAGGGCACGTTGAGGGGGGCAGCATGTCAAACCACCCCAAAGCTGCAAAAGAAGATCCCCGCCCCCTTCCCGAAGCAGAGGACAGGCCAGGTTGAACCCAACGCTGCCATGAGCGGGCAGGTGCCTGTGCCAGGAGCCGGGTCCCTGCAGCTCAGCCAGCGGAAAGCCCAGGTGAAGCAGCGGGGAGTGGGGCAGGAGCAGCCCGACGGCACAGACAGGGGAGCAGCCCCGGTCAGCCACACGCCGCAGACACCATCTCAAATTCCCCAGAGAGCACCTTTTTGTTCCTGTGCCTTCCCGCCACGGGATGGAAACAAAGGGCAGGGTGTTCTGGAGCTTTACTTGATTTCACCACACCAATGGCCTCCCTTTGCTGGGACAATAAACACTGGGGGAAGGCAGCACTTTGCTCTGCTCTGCAAGCAAAGCTGGAATTGTGCACTCAATCCCAGAGCTTGCCAGGATCTTTGGTGTTGCAACTCAGGGCCTTGCTCCTCCACAGAGAGTTTGTGCTTCCCCACAGCAGCCCTCAGGTCAGGGGAGCGGGGTGATAAAGCGGGGTTTAGGCCTGGAGATGCACCACAAGCTTGGGACATTTCTTGTTCCTCGTTCTCCACCTCTGCTCTGGTCCAGGTGAGCCGTAGGAGATTTCCAAACACAGAGCTCACAAACGTCTAACGCTTGAGCTGAATGAACCCATTTCAGATTACTGACGACAAGTTGAATGTGCATCACTTGAACCACAGCGGTAGAGAAAAATGGTGCCACCAACCACCCTGACTGCAGCCACACAGATGTAAGAGCTGTGGGGGTTTTTTACCAGAATAATTACTTTTTTTGTTGTTGCTATTTTTTCCAGAGCACCCCTAACAACAAGAGTTAAACTCGGACACCCTAAGTGGGACCAAGCCTGTCTGATCCTCTGCTCACTAGGCTCACTGTTTTATTTTTAAACCATCTTCCTGGAGTCTGTGTCTTACAGTCCCATTAACAAAAAATTGCTTCCCAACAGTGGGGCACCTCTCATTATGGGGAAAAAGGGGTTGTCACTAATACTAACGCAGCCCAGAGGGGGGCTTCAAATTGAGATTTTTTTTTTTTTCCTTCAAAAAAACCAGTCTGTTCTGGCTGTAGAAGAAATGGAGGTTTCACTTCCATAGGCTGTGGAAGTCACCTGTGTGTCACTTACAGCACTGCAGGGACAGGGACACAAAAGGCAAAGGAGGCTCCACGCATTTGTCCCCATCTTCTGCTGAAACTTGGCTATGGTTTATCTCCAGGTTGTCACCTTAAGCAGGTGACATGGCAGGTGGCACCCCCAGCCCCAGCCGTGTGGTCTGGGGCAGAGACAGGGACAGCCGTGGCTCACCTCGGAGATTATCTCCTGGGTCAAGTTTCCGCTGTAGAAAGCTGACACTCCTTCCGCCCCCAGCAGCTCCAGAATGGCCGCGAGGTCCAGGCGCCTGACGAACATGCCAGGCAGCAAGGGCTGGCCGTCTGGCAGGAAGATCTCCCGAAATTTGTCGGAGTAGTTCAGGTCCTTCAGTTCACTTATGGCTTTGGCTGCGGGCGAGAAGGTGAAGGACATCCAGAAAAGCCAGGGTGGAGGAATGTGCAGGGGACCCTGTGCGCCTGATGGGGATGTTGGAGATGGGCTGCTGCCTCTTGCCCTCTTTCAGAACTGGAGGGAGGCTGGATCATGCACCCGTTAGAGCTGGGAAGGACACCCAAGGAAGCCCCAGCACCCTTCCCTGGCTGGCCCTGGGCAGCCACCCCGTGTGGGCTGTTCTGACCTGTCCCTGACCAGCCCTGGAAAGGGTTCCCATTTTGCTCCGCCACCCCCTCCCCTTGCAGACTGTGGCTCAGTTCCCACCGCCATCCCTCTCCAGGTCCAAAGAGCCTTAATTTCCCATTACAACCACCCACACCTCAAGCTGCCTCGCACCCCAGCACAGCGACCAGCGCGCTCCTCTGTTCTGAGCAGCCACCCTTGGCTCCCCGTCGGGTACTCACCCAAATCGTGTGTGACGTTAAACCCATCCTGGGCGACACCGGCCGCAAGGCCCAGCAGCTCAGACCACGGGAGTCTACCAAAGGAGAAAGGACAAGGAGAAACGTGCCTTGGAGGGATGCAGCAGGGCAGGGTGGTGTGGAGCAAGCGCAGGGCTCGGCTCTGTGGTCAGGGGGCTCCTGAAAGACCAGGCTGCGGGGCCAGTGGTGGTCAAAAGGAGCACTGAGCTTTCAGCGGGCTCTTTCTCTTTAACAGGGTCACCTCAGTGCTCCACGATGCGCACCAGAGAGGAATGGCAGTGCAAGGACAGAGGAAGGGGCTTCTCTGGAGCAAAACTTCAAGCCAGGACCCATCCCTGAACTAATCATTCAGATCCCTCCCTCCCCGTCCCAAGAGTGCATCAAGGACAGCCACCCTTCTCAGGGTCCAGCTAAAGAGAAAATGAAAATACTCAGATGTGCATGAAAACGTTATGCACCTCTTTCTAAGAGAACATTTATTGTCTGTCTCGTTATCCAAAATTTTGCTTTCCAGAAAACCTGAATAAGCGGAATTCTTTCTTTGTTAAATGAAGTGACAAAAAAATGAACATATTTTTCAACACAAGCCTCCAAGCACCCCATGTTTCATGGATTTGGCTGGTGGTCTGATGGTGAGGGCCAGCTCCCCCGCGAGAAGCCCAGGGCAGAGCCTGTGCAGCACCAGGACAGCCCGATTGCACCAGCCGGGTCTTACCTCCCGTGTAACTGGTGCGCCTGCTGCATTCCTTGTATCATGCCTGGCACCCCCACGAGCAGACCTGGCTGTAAAATAGGAAGGACAAAAAGGAGTAGTAGTCTCCTTCCCAGGAGGACACGGGACATGGTCCCCAATTGCAAGTCAAGGAGACGCACGTCATGTTCACACGGGAAGTGCCTGTGTGCTCTTTAGGAGGGGGAAGAGGTCTGTAGCAACACACTAAATTAGGGAATAAAAGCTTCTGGAAGGAAAGAGGCAAATTCAAGAGTACTTGAAATACTCTGAATACTTTGAAATTGTACAAGAAAGCCATGGAGCTGTTGGAGCGAGTCCAGAGGAGGCCACGGAGATGATGCGAGGGCTGGAGCACCTCTGCTCTGGAGACAGGCTGANATGAAATTCAATCCTGGTCTCAAGCCAGTTTTGTCAGGAGAAATCAACCAGCAGAACGACACAGGAGTAAGCTCCTTGGGACTCTTGTTCTTCTGGTTCCTCACCGCTGGAGGGCCATGCCTCTACTGCCCGTGCCCTGCAGGTTCCAGGTGTTTTGGGGCTGCCAAAGAAGTGTTTTCCCTGGACTCCCCATGTCTGTAGGGCCCAGGATGACCCATGGTGGGAGAGGTCTTCTGTTGCTTCCCCAGGCATCTCCCCCTCGGCCAAAGAGTTGTGGGAAGAGGAGAGCTAAAGCCTTGGAGGGGTTGGCCATGGGACACTGGTCCTCACCTTGGTGTCCTTCTGCAGGTCCCCCTCCAGTGGGATGCCCAGAGGAGCCACCTCGCGGAAGTCGATCACCCAGCTCCTGTTCTTCCGGATCTCGTGGACCAGCATCACCCCGCCCCTGCAGCGAGACAGGCGTCACGGCACGGTACCGGCTGTCCCTGCAACAGCCGCTGCCCTAAAGCCAAAGTGAAGACCGTGGGTGCCACTGGGGCGGGGGCCAGGCCCGGCGTGATGGGGCCATCGTAGCAGGTCACAGCCTCAGGGCTGGCCAGCGGGGCAGGGAACACTGCTGCCCTGCCCCTGAGAGCAGTGCACGACAACAGAGCCTGCGGGACGCAGGCAGCCCCGGTGCTGAGCCTGCAGTGAGGCTGGACCAGTCCCCGCCAGCCTGGCCAGAGGGACGCTGGCTCTGTTCCACTGCCAGGCTGGGACTATCTGGGATTTTCTTTCTAATCCAAGCAGTTTTGCAACAAAACACGGTTTTCGCTTACAACAGCAACCTGTGGCGCAGCCCAGAGAAGCTATCGGGTGGCAGTGGTTTATGCAACGCTCCGCAGACCTCCTGCAGAGCCAAGAGCACCGGGCTCACGTGGATGCCAGCCCAGGGATGAGGCTGGGAGGAGGCCACCCGTTGCCACCGTGCCTGCCCTGGCTGCTGCCCGGACCTCAGCCTCCTGTGGCAGCAGGAGCAGAGCTCATGGAGGGAAGCGCTCGGTCTCTGAAAGCACCGGGACTGAGCCCGGGGAGCTGCAAGCTCCTGGCACACTCGCAGACGGGCTCAGCAGCCTGGGGTCACTTTTTCAACCTTCTCGAGCCCGAAGCTTGGACTTTCTTGGCAGACACAGCTTCTCCCTCCCTGGGGATCTCTGTCCCTCGCTGTCAACTCAGTGCACAGGAAGGGTGCGCGTCCCTGAGCAGATGTGGACACGTCCACTGCCTGATGTCAGAGACCCGGTACCATGTGCTGGGACTCGGGCTACCATGAAGGCACATCTCGGGTGGTGGGGAAACCACCTGCTGGAGGACAGCCGCAGACGACAGCGCAGGGGTGAGCAACCAACACTTACCCGCCAATCCCCGATGTGTGGGGGTTGACAATTCCTGCGCAGAGGGCCGAGGCGATGGCCGCATCTACCGAGGAGCCCTGCTTGTTGAGCACCTCTATGCCCAGCGCCGTGCAGCGGGCAGCGTCCGTGACCACGGCACCGCGGTGGAAGATCTGCCGGAAGAGGAGAACGGTTGTGCCTGAGGAGGGGTGTGGGGCTGCCCAGATCTTTGCCCAGCTCTGTGGGACCTGAAGCCTGAGGCCAGCACCAAGGTTGTGGCTAATCTGCATTTTCAGGTGCCTCCAAATGCCCGTGGGAGTAACACGTCCCTTGGCACGTCCCTGTACCAGGGCAGCTGTGGCCGCTCGGCATGTAGCCGTGGCTCAGCCAGCCTGCAACAGTAGACATGCTAAGCTGGTGGGCCACATCTCACCCTGCCCTCCACAACCCCAGAGCAGGGCTGGACTAATCTTCAAGAGCAACGGGTGACGGCGTGCTGTCACCACACTGCAGCAACACTGTTGCTGGAACTGGGAATACAGCTGCAAAGAATGCAGCGTCCCTCCCAGCACCACGGCTTGTTCTCATCCTTCCCTGGTGCTGGTGCCAGTGCTAAGGTGGTCACAGGAAGTTTTTAAAGGTGCATTTTAACCCCACGGTACAAACTGCAGTATCTCAGCAGGAGCCAGAGAGGCCTCGGGAAGTGCAAAGACTGAAGGGCCAGGGCAGGCTGGCAGGCAGGACTGGCCCTTCCAGCAGTGCCGCGACAGGGGCTGTGTTGCACAGCCTGCCTCTGGTGCTGCACCCCAGACAGCCGCGGGGCCAAGCCGCTCCACTCCCAACGGCTGCGTTTTGCATGGCAGTGAGAGAGCAAGAAATAAAAAAAAAATAAAATAAAAAAAAAAAAAAGGCAAATCTCTTTCACGTGGACTTGCAGGCAGCTCTGTCCTGCTGGGCAGCATATGGAGAAAACGATGGTGACAACCGGCTGCCCCGCGGCCCTTCTCAGGCTGCAGTACTTGGCAGGAGATGTTCTGCAGGAAGGTACGACCCCATGACCGTGCTGCCTTTACTTTGCATTTAGCACTGGTCTGTGGGACAGATTATCAGGAGGTTCAGCTCTGTTTTCAGCTAGTCCCCTGCTTGATCCTGGACAGATCCTGCCAGAGGTGAGCCTGGGCATACAGATCCATAAAACTCGCTCCAAGTGGAGATGTAGGAAAGATGCCTAGTGCTTAACTAAGGATTGCATGCTGAAAGCATTCACATCTGGCTCAAACCACAGCTGGAGACACAGCAGTGGGGCTGCCCGTTTCCCCCCAGCAGCACCCCCAAACCTGCCAGGCACAGTCACCTGCACCCCAGCCATGGGGCAGATGCCAAGAGCCCAGCTCGCGTCTCCGAGCACAACCCCCAGGTGCAGGAAAAAGCTTCTGAGAGCATTTGGTGTGGAATTGCAGAGAGACACTCAGCACCCACAGTCTCACTGACGCTGGCTGGGGCTCACCAGCACTCCCCCCGCGAAACTGCTGGCAAAGAGGAAAATTAGGGAGCTTCTCCTATTTTCGGAGCTGAAGCCCGACTGCAAAGCCATCTTACCTGAGGGTCCCCGAAATAGATCTGCATGATCAGGGCTACCGTGACCCCCGTGGCGAAGGTCAGGCAGGCGGTGATGATGACAGTCAGCCCATCCTGCCGGCAGCTGCAGTCTCCAGAAAAAGGGTCCTTGCTGGTCTCCTGGAGAGGGGACACATCCTGGCTTCCCATCTCGGATGAGGACGAGGGCAGGCGCTGGAGACGCGCAGACTTCAAGAAGGAGTCCGGGTCTTTGTGGGCAGCAGGGAGAAAACAAGTGTTAGTTATTGAGCAACACGGGGCTCTTATTGCAGTGTTTACCCAGCGCTAATTACATTACACCATGCCCCTTCCAGCAAGGCTATTACCTTCCCTATTGATCCCAGCTCTCAAGAGACTTCCTGCTCAGATGCTGCTTTAGGTTATTTTACTGATCCCTTCCTTTAGCTCTAGTTATTCCAAACTGACTTCTCTGGAGATTAAGAGGGGCAGAAAAACCTGAATTTTGCTCCATTTCAGTCCATTCATCAGTCTTCAGTGATGGGCCCACAGTTACTGCTCCGTTTGGAGGGGTTCTTAACACAGCACTGACTTGCAAACAGGTCTCTGAAATGCAGCAGGACTGAAGAAGAGGAAATTAAGATATTAAGAAAAAAAAAAAATCCAGCAGCCTTATTTGGAGCTATGCTTGAGCTAAAGCGTCTGAGCAAAACAGAGGCGAAGCAAAACGTGTGGCCTGGGCACAGGAAATACCTCTACAGAAGCACGGCAAAGTGAGGGCAGAGAGGAGCAAACCTGCAAACCGGAGGGCCTCGGGGCATCCACCCGCTCTGACGGCAGGAAAAGGTTCTGCTTTAATTTCTTGCTTCCTCCGGCTGATGAGGCCCACTGCGAAATCAAGCCGCTCGCCAAACACCCAGCTCCCAGATGGCAAATGCAACGGGGCAGGGTTTTGCTGGGCATCCGCCAGACGGCAAACAACGCTCAGCAGGATGAAAACGTCTCTCTTTTGCTCTGAAAGATGCCTCGAGTCTCTGCTTGCGTCTGCTGCTGCCTTTGTGGGGGGGAACACACCGGCTGAGCGTGCCCTGCCTGTGCACAGGCACTGCCGGGCACGCGGAGCTGCTGGTGCAGCCGTGGGGATGTGCCTGTCCCTGCCGGGCACCGCACAGGACCAAGCGGCTCAGGGCATCATCCGGAGCTCCTCGATGAATTTTTTTCAGGGGCTGCCACGAGCCAGCGGGGGCTGCAGTGCCCCGCGCATCTGTGGTGGGAAGAAGAGGAGCACTGAACGGAAAACCGTGGAAAAGAAGCTTGTCCCTCCACACAGGGGAGGTTTCCCAAGGTTTGGGGTAAGGGAGAAGGGAGCGAGCAGAAAATCCCACAGCACCCATCACCCGCTTCCATCTGCTCTGGCAGGCAGCACCTCCCTGGGGACCCCCAGCCCTGTCCTTGCCACGACATTAAAAAGACCTCCTGGGTGCAGCTCTCCCGCGCCCAGGAGGGCGTCAGCTTTAATTTCAGCGATGCTGCAACCAGGAGTGAACCCCCTGCAGCCAGGGAATCCCCTTAGGGTGAATTCCATCTCATTCATGCTGCAGTGATTTAAGAGCACGACCGGGAAAGGCTCAGCTTTCCCAGCCTGTGCCTCTGAGCACACACCAGCCCCTCAACGTGGCCTCTGCCTCCCACGCAGAAGTCCCTCCGTGCTCCGCCACAGACATCCTGCGTGGCCTTGGGCAAGTCGCTCAGTCTCTGTGACGGCCGGCGCTGCGTGGGGACAGTGGGGCTGTGGTTTGGGGACGGGAGTGGCTGGAAGGAGTCAGTCGGGAGCGCAGAGGGCAAGGAGCAGCCCGTGAGGCCAAGACACAGGTGCCCGTCCCACCACCGATGTTCACGCTTGAGAGAAGCCACCAAACCCTACCCGGCCTCTGTGGAGGCCATGAAAGGAGACGTGGCACCATGGGGGAAGCAGTGCTTTGGGGAACCAGGGCCACCTCAGCTCTGGAGCTGCTGCAGAGGGGACAGCCCAGACCAGAGCTGCTCACAGCTGGGACTGTCTAGTCTTTGGGGGGGGTCTGTCCCCAGCACCGACGGCGCAACAGGGGCTTCCTCCTCCCAATGAGATCTTCTGGGCAGGAGAAACCAAAGGTCTGGGTTCCCTCCCTGCCGGTCCAGCAGGTAACGAGGCATGCAGAAGCACAGCCAGCTTTTGCAACACGCACGCAGCGTCGGATGAGTTTCCATGTGGCAGCGGAGGAGCAGCTCCTCCAGCCACCCCACGCGCGGGGACCCGGGGAGGACCAGACCCCGCACCCAGCAGGGTGCTGGCACAGCCAAAACCACACCAAACCGCTCGTGCTCCGCGCGTGAGACGAGAGGCCTCGTGCTTTGGGAAGAGCTGTTCCCGCCAACCTGCACACAGCGGCTTCACCCCCGCAGCGCACGGGCAGCGGGAACTTCACCCGGCTGTCACAGCGGGACGGGGCAGAGGACGTGGGCCCTGCCCAGAGACCTGCCCGCAGGCCATGGAGCAGCCCCGGGGTTGAAGAGACACGTTGTTTGGAGAAATATGACAAGGAGGAGAAAAAAAACCATTTCTCTGAACCATTGAGAAGCGGACAAAGGGTTTTCTCAAGGATCGAAGGACAGCCTGACTTTATTAGAGCCGTGCACCCGGCGGGAGGGAGCGCTAGCTCCGTGCCAGCCCCCGGGAGCCCTGGCTACCTTCCGTGCCTGCAAGGGAAACGAGGGGCCGGGGAACACACAGACGTGGGAGCCCGGCGAGTCCCTGCGCCCTGCGTGGGGCCGGGGAGAGGGAGCCCCTCGGCCCGGCCGCGGCAGGGCGGGCTGGAGGGCGAGCGGGGGCCGCGGTTTGAGGGGACCCCCGGGCCCGGCCTGCTGGGGGCCAAGGGCGGGCTCGGAGCCGCGGGCGGAGCGGGGGCCCGAGGGGGGCCGGGGGCATGCGGGGCNCCGGCTGCGCGGCCCTGGGCTCGGTCCCCTCCGCGCTGCCCGGCGGGCCCTGCCTCGGCTGCGGGCGCTTCCCCTCAGCCCGAGCGCGGGG
>VXBL01009848.1:168108-178113 GCA_013400195.1 Aramus guarauna
GCGGGCCCGGCCGGGGGCTGCTCTGCCCGGGGGCGGGGGGCACGGACGTGCCGCGGGAGGCCGAGGAGGGGCCCCCGGGGTGTGGGGCGGCCCCTCGGCCGGGGCTCCCTCCGCCGGCAGCGCTGGGCCCGGACGCACGAGGTGCTGGGGCCCGGCGAGAGGGCAGCGCCCCGGCTGGCAGCGGCCGTGAGGCCAAACGGGCCCGTGTCGGCGGCCGGCGGCCTCGGGGGTGCCCCGGGGAAAGGGGAAGGCCTCGCAGGGCCGCTCCTCCGCGGGCAGGCGGGAGGCAGCCCCCGGGTTGGCCGGGCAGGGTTGGCCACCGCGTGGAGCGTGGCCCCGAGCCGAGCGGCCGCACCGTGCGGGGCAGAGCCGGCGGTTCCCCGGGAACTGCTTCCCCTCCTGCCCGCGCCCCGGAGCCCACGCTTCCACCGCTCTGCTCTCGGCTCAACGGCCGTAGCCGCGCTTCGAGGCTCCGCAGGCCCTTCCTGCAGGACGGGAGGCGTTTGGAGCACAAGAGCCTTTGGAATAAACCGTGGTCGTGCCGGGCGCTGCGGCACGTTACCTCCGGTTCTTCAGCAGCCAAACGTGCGTCGTCCGCAGAAATTACGCTCTCGGGATCGTACGCGAATAAAACAATCCCATGTGGAGTGCTAAAGATTTGACTGTCGTTTTATATTCTTGCCCTACAGGAGCCACGGTCGTCCACTTACAACAGTTGTGTTCCTCGTGAAAAAACGTGTTTGCAATTCCTTCTTCAGCACGGGGGGCTGGGTGGGATGGATTCGCTATTAGCCTCTCGGGGGTGCGCGTACGGGGGGGCAGGGAAGGGCCCGGGTTTGTGACAATAAACCATCTGTGTGCGGGGGGGTCTGCGTTACCTCCTGGCGCGCGGCCTGAGGAGCAGTTCAGCTCCGCGGTGCTGGAAGGCTGGGATCCTGCAACGCATCCTGGGTGGTGCTGAGGCCCGAGCCCCACAGAGACCCTTTCATGGAGCCGGTCCTTCCTCGCTTGCCCGCTGGCGCTGAGGCGCGGTGAGGTCGCTGTTTCGTTTCCCCGTGAGCAAACCCCAGCCCCGGGGTCCTGCATTTCTTTCCATTGCGCAGAGGCGTGAGGTGCTGAGCGTCTCGGGAGCCTGGCGGCTCTGGTGGCAGCGCAGCCGCCTCGCTGCTGGTCCCAGCAGGACCCGGGACCCTCCGGGCAGACGGGACCTACCTGAGCTGTGGGTGTTACCACAGAGGGAGCAGGCAGACCTTGTCCCACACCTCCCATCGCTTCCAGCCGAGAACGTGTGATTTCAACAGAGCTTATCCCAGGTACTGCCGGACTCCGGAAGGATCTTGCCCTGCTCCAGCAGCCAGGCCCCTGAGCACGTGTCCGACCCCTCGGGCGCTGGCCACGAGCCAAAGGCTGGTCCAAGTCAATGGCCCTTCGTTTCATTTGCAGGAAGGGGACAGGCGGTCGGGGGGCCATCGCTGTATCTCCGGCAGGACCTTTGCCTCCGACCCCCCCCCCCATGACAGGGCCCTCCGCTGAGGGGCCAGGGCTCACGTGCCCCGGCTCCAGCCTTGCTCCCAGGGGGCTTGGGGCACGGCACCCCCTCCTGCTCCGGAGTGTCTGACAGACACGGGCACGGAGCGCAGGGGGAGGCGGCAGCTGCGGGACCCCGGGGCTGATCTCTTCCAGGACTTCAGGCTGTGTCCTAGACATGTGAGGAGTCTCACTGTCCCCAGCTCCATGCTCCTGCCCCCGGCCATTTTGCAGGGGTGGAAGGACTTTGCACAGTGATGAGACACCTGGAGCAGGGAACTGATCTTAAATTCACCTGCTAAAAAAAACCTGTTTTTTTTTACTCCATCTCCATTGCCTGATCCACTGCCCAGCGAGAAAAGCAAATTAAATTGGGGCAGGAGAGGTGCCAGAGGATGTCAGAGGGGTACAAACAGGCCCCTGGTAAAGGGTGCGTGTTGGCAGGCCCGTGGGAGTGGGGGAGGAGTGGGGGGCCCTGGGCACAGGCAGGGGAAGGTGGGACGGGCTGGATGGGGCTCAGGGGAGCCCCGGGGGCTGCGCGAGGAGGCCTCAGAGGCTGCAAAGCACGCGAGGAGCTGCCACGTCCATCCTGCCCCTCTGCACCAGTTCCCCCACCCCGGGGCATGGCCTGACACCTGCCCGGTGGCCAGGAACCGGGGCTTGGTGAGGGACAGCGGCCACCCCAGCGGGGCCGGAGGGGGGGTCCTGCCTCCTGCCAGGCTGCCGGGGACCACCTGGACGTGACTCAGGCTGGGCCTTTCCTCCAGCACAGAAAAACCTGGGACCAGCCTCGGGGTAGCAGCTCGGGCTGCCTGCCTCCTGCCATGTGTTCTTTTTTTCTGGCTTTTTTTTCCTCTTTCCTTATATTTTTATTAAAAAGGCAAACCTCCTTGGGACCCCCTGGCCAGACCACGGCCATGGCAAAGGCTCTGCGCTCTCCCTGGCTCCCCCCTGCCCCGGCACTGCACTTGGCAGCGTTTCCATCCCCATCTCCGCGTTTGGCCTGGTTCCTGCCCAGCACAGCCTCCCCTTTGGAGGGGACGCAGGCGGACACATGCCTCCAGCGAAGGCCGAATGACCCCGGGGGAGGCAATGCCCCGGCAGGTTTTGTCCGAGCAGCATGGGGGCATGGTTAGGATGTCCCCAAGTCTGGCAGGCTGTTGGCAGAGCAGGTCACTGATCTTCTGAGCCGGCAGGAACAAAATCTGTGTCCTGGGCAGGGTCTGGCCAGGCTGCTGGAGGGCACGGCTGTTGCTTTTGCATCAGTGATGAAACAGGTTGGGTTTTTTTTTTGTCTTTTTAACTGTTTTTTGTAGTGATGCCCCGCAGGAGAATGGCAGCTTGGATTAATCTGTGTCACTGCTCATTTCTGCTCTTCACCTGTGTTGCTGTGAGCGCAGCCTGTGTGCTCTGGCATCCCCTCTGTCCCGCTGGGAATTCCCAGGGGTGACGGCAGGGCATGCTCCTTGTCCTGAGCTCCCACCTCTCCGTGGGCAGCGACGGAGCTGGTGGCAGTGCCCGGGTAGAGCAGTCCTGCTCGGCTGCCTGCTCCAGGGTTGGGTGAATCCCTCTCGGAAATGCTCTTTGTGTCTCCCTCTCCCACTTGCCTTGCTCCTCTGCAGGCTGAATTCTGGCCCCAGCATTGTGGGGTCCTGCAAGCCAAAGATAAATCCCCCCTGAGATGATGTCTGGGGGGAGGCATCCCCCTCCCGAGGGTGAATCCAGGGGACTGGGATGTGGCACAGGGTTGCTGATGGGAAGGAAGCGTGAGCAAGTCCTGCAGCCCTGGAGAGGTGTCCCAGGACCAGTGCCTGTCCTGCCCTGCGTGGAGGGTAGGAGCTCCCCATCCCTGCTCGGGAATGGGGCAGGTCCCCAGCTGACCTCCGCTCCAGGCCCTTTTAGAGGACCTTTGAGGGGCTGGTTAAGCGGGTCCTTGGGGGGCTCGCAGCCCGGGGCAGAGGCAGGGCTCAGTGCTGGTCCCTCTGGCCACCGTTCCCTTTGCAGTGTGTCCCACGGGGCCATTCACAGGGGCTTCCAGCCAGCCTCGGGGCAGCCTTCCGATGCCCTCAAGGCCTCTCCATGGGCCGCTGGCCCCCAGGCAGCCCCATGCCCGCTGGCAGGGACGTGCCCCGGCCGCGCTGCCGCAGCCAGAGCTGCTCCAGGAAGCCCGGGGTGAACCACCACCCGTGGGCCCCTGGCTGGTGTCACCCGTGGGTGCCCACAGGTCTCCCTGTGTCACCAGGCTGGGAGGCGCGGGGATGCCCACGGGGACGCCGGGACGCGCCGGTTCCCAGCCCCCCAGGCACCGCCCCGAGTTGCGCATCTCCCCGCGGGAAAGCGGACACGCGTGGGCCGCTCCCGGCGCCCTTTCGTCTATATAAGGCCGGGAGCGCCCCGCCGCGGTCCCGGCCCCGCCGCTCCCCGGTCTGCCGGACGGGACGGGAGCCGAGCGGCCACGGGGAGCGACCGGCACGGGAGGGAGCGGGCAGCCCCGGCGGGGCGAGAGGGAGCGGGCGGGATGGAGCTGGAGCAGCCCCGGTGGGGCGGGGGGGGTGGAGCCGGGGCAGCCCCCAGGGACCGGGTGGGATGGAGCCGGGACAGCCCCGACGGGGCGGGCGGGAGCCGGGGGCAGCTCGGAGGGGAAGCGGCGGGCCGGGAGGGGAGGGCACGGGAGGGAGCAGTCCCTGGCCGCCCCGCCGTGGTGCGGTGCTGGGGCTGGTGCTGAGGTCAGCCGCGGGGGGCGGGCGGCACAGCGGTAGCAGAGGCCCCGGTGGGTCCCTGCCAGGCACCCCTCTGCCCGGGGGGGCCTCTCCGGGGCCCGGCAGGGACGTCCCAGCTAGGGGAGGCGAGGATCGGTCTTGAGCAAAGTGCTTGGTATCTGTCAGCGATGACTTGGAGCTGGGACATCCCGGCTTCTCTGGGATGGCAGCGGCGCAAGAGCAGATCCTGCTGCCCGCGGCGGCTTCACCCGCCTCCGGGTTTGGGAGAGCTGTTCCTGTCTGGAACATCTGCTTTTCCCCCAAGTCTTTTTGCTGATGGCCAGAGCCAAGATCCAGATGCATGCGTGATGCTCCAGAGATCTCCCCAGTGACCTGTGAGCAACTTCAGGCAGTAAACTGTTGTAAGGCAGAAAAGCCTTATTTAGCTCATTTCCCTCAGTCTTAAACACAGAGGAATGCTGTGTTTTGTTTAGCCTTGCTTGTGAAAACTTGAGATCCTCTTGGCTTTCCTCCCCGCGTGCCCTTTTGGTACAAAATGTTACGACTGTGATAAAAGCCAGGGAGGCTCTAAAACATGGATGTGTAGGAGAAGGCGAGAGCCGAAGCAGCATTCTTTGGAGCGGAACATCCCCAAGTGTCAACAACCACCGCCGCTGACCAAAGATGGTTGGGTTTCTTCAGGCACTTGAATTTTTTTTCCTCTCGTCCCTGGCAGGCTCTGTGCGGCTGTAGGAGGAGTTTGTGGTCACCTCCCCCTCTGAGGCGCTGTAGCCAGATTCCCCCTCTGAGGTGAGCTCCTTAATTCTCCTGGGAAAATATCAAACCCCATGCAGGGCATGTTATGCTGGTGGCCCAAGGCCATGAAGACCTTCTGCCCCATGGTCCTCTTTCCCAGCCTCACTGGGCGTCAGAAGGGTGCTGGGTGCTGGGTATTTCGCGGTGATGGTGTCTGCGCATGGTCTTCTCGTGGTGGCCACAGGAGATGCGCTTTGGAAGGGTTTGCATGTGGCCCATGGGCACAGTGAGGTCCTTGTCCCCTAGACTTGGTGGGAAGGAGCTAGTCCAGAAACTGCTGAGCTGCACGTGGGCCTGGCCGGGTCCCCGGTGTGCGGTGGGAGCTGACGGAGGGCTGGGACGAACTCCATCCGGGGGCTGTGGCACACTTAGCTCTGGCTCCCTGACGCTGCCGTGCTCTTTCCCGTCTGCACATGAAACCTGCTCGCTGGCTTCAGTGCTGGTGGCTGCGGTTGGTCTGGAGACACAGCCCAGGGCTCAGGTTCTGCTTTCCCCTCGCCTCCAAACTCCCTTTCCCACATCCACCTCTAATAAGGCCAAAAAAGGAGCAGAACGGCAGCCTGCCTCCGTTCCTGTGGCGCCGAGCGGGACAGGGGCTCTTCCCGCAGCACCCGGTGCCTCTGGCCGGCAGAGCAGCTTCCCCAGCACCCCTTGGCAGCGGGGATGGAGCTGAGCAATGCCACATCCCAGGGGCATCCTGAGCAGGGCTCTGCTGGAGCACGGTTTAACAACAAATTAGGCGGGGAAGATGAGCCGCTCCCTGCTCGCTCCTCCAGCGCACGACAACCTGATCCGTGTGTCCCGCTGGCTCCGGAGGTGGGATGCTCACTCCTGGGCAGTCCTGGTGCTGGGAGAGGTGCCTGGCAGACAGCAAAGCTTTACGGGTGGAAGGATGCCCCGGCTGCAGCGCTGCCCGGCAGCCTCCTGTGCCGGTGTGGGATGGCCCAAGGTGTCACCCACGCTGGCCCTCGTGCCGCCCTGGGAGAAGGGATGGGAACTGCTGCCTGCGCGGGCCTGAACCCCTGCGGCGCTGTACTGTGTCGAGCTGGGGCTGGCCGTGCGTTGTGGAGGGCCAGTGCTTGCCCACCAGTAAACATCACTGTGTGGTGGCTCACTGGTGCTAGCAGCTAATTTTAGGAAGAGCCATCGGGCAGAAATTTAACCACAGTCCCTCCAAGGGGCCTTCGGTCACCCTGCGGGGCTGTCCGGGCTGATCGAATCGCGTTTTCCCTACCCTGGCCAAAAGCACCCAGCAGATGCACATCATGCATCTCGCTGCGGGGTTCTCATGGCGGAGAGGAGCTTGCTGCGAGCAGGAGCTGATGTCCATCCCGGCTGTGCTGGAGACTGCAGGGCAGCCTCACGCCGTGCCGGAGCCTCACCGGCACTTTTAAAGGTGGCTCCTGCAGCTGCATGGACGGCTCTGGAGGAGCCACCCTTGGGGAACCCCTAGAGGCACATCCTGGGTGATTGGAGCTTCTGAGAACACGGGAACCCCCCTGGGGCCTGGGGACAGGCTGCTGCCACCAAAAGGGGAGCTGCCCCGTCCCCTCCCCACCCGGGCACCCCCCTTGGTGCCAGCCAGACCTGCCCACTCATCCCGCTGGCCCAGCAGCGGCTCCCGCTGCCTTATTTTTCAGCTGGGACAGTGAGCTGGAGCAGCACGGGAGAAGGTGCGGGGTAGGGAAGGGTGGAAGCGGGCAAGAGGGAGGGGGACGGGGACGGGATGGGGGCCGCCTGCCCTGGCAGCCCTGCGACGTCCCTTTGCCTTATCCCACCCTCCCCAGCACGGTCAGGAAGCAGCACCAGGATGGAGTTGCTCGTTTGGTTTTTACCAAGGAGGAAACACATGGCGGTTTATTTTTCTGATAACTGTGGGTCTTTGATCTTTCTCTTTAAAACTAAATTGTTTTCTGTACTAACTTAGGAACTTTTTAAGCCAGCCTCGTGGCCCCTTGGGTCTGACTCTCAGGCGGGGGAAGGCACAAGCCCGGTGGCACAGGAGGCAGGAGATCGTCTCGGCAGGAGCGGTGACAGAAGGATGAGGGAATAAGGGCAGCCGGTGATGCGGCGAGCGTGGTGACCGGATCGGCGCATGGCTTTTGTGCCGGGCCGGCTGGGGTCTCACCCCCCACCAACTTCCTCAGCTCTGCTACCTGCGACCGGCCGCTCCTGGGCTGGGGCAGCGCCGGGCTGGGGCTTTCAGCGGGGGGTGGCAGGGGCAGGACCAGGCTCCGTGGGTTTCCGTCTTGTTGAGGAGGAAGCCGGGGGTTTGGTGGCTGCACCAGTTGGCTCAGCCGAGTCCACCCCAGCGTGCAGGGCGTCATGGCCAGACACTCCCTGAAACAGCCTGGGCATTGGGATTTTGGGAATCCCGGAAAGCACAGGCTCGAAGACCAGGGGAGCGCGGCCGTTGAGCCCCCGTGCAGAGCACGGATCTCCCCTGTTGAGTCAGGCCTTGCTGCAAATCACTTCTGTCTCACGCAAGAGGCACCTTTCCCCGCACTGACCCAAAAAAGTCTCTTCCCAAGTCCCAGCCAGCCCCAGAGGTCTGCTAACAGCAGAACCAGAATGATTAGGAGATGACCGGGCTGAGCTGGACCTTGGGACCAAGCGTCTTTCCAGGGCATATTTTGGATCAAACAGCAAAACCATGTGCTGCCAAAATCGCACTTAATCCCCCTAACGAGAACCATCTCTCTGGAGAGGGTGCCAAGCCGCGCTTCTGCTGCTGGTCACAGCTGGGGCAGGGTAAATATTTGGATAATATTAATTCATGTGGTGAGAGCAAAACTCCTGCTTATTTCTCTAATCTTCTGCTAATAATTCTGCTAATAATTCGGCGTGTTTTGAAAGCTGAGCCCAGTGCCGTGGGCCAGTGGCAGAGCTTTTATTGCTGGCTCCGGCCCGGCGCAGCGAAGCCGTGGTCCCCATGCCGCTGCCGGGGGGGATGGTGACGGGTGGGCAGCGCGTGTCGGTGTTGGGCAGGGCACGCAGGAGGAGGCCGTCCCGTTGCGAAGAGCTTTGCAGTGCAGTAGTGCTGCAGGAAGAGATGGGCTGGGAGGGGTGAGACGCCCAGCCGTGGGCATGGCTGGGCTCTCCAGTCCTGCTGCTCTCCTCCGCTGGCTGGTGACAAACGTCTCTTTCCTGGGGGGCACTGGGAAAGGACCGGGTGTTGGGGGGCTGGCGGGGGGATTTGATGGCTGCCGTCAGGCGCTGGGCAGCTCAGGGCAGCGCAAGGGAGGGGGCTGGGGGCTGAGGGTTTCCATCGCAGTGCCTGCAGCCACCGGTGTCATGGGGGATGAGGGGGGGAACTGTCTCCTGGAGGACATGGAGGGTGTCTCCTGCAGATGAAGGGCCCAGCTTGGGCTCGGTGCTGCCAGGCTCCCTGGTGTGGTGCACTGGTCCTGCACTGGGAGGGGAGCGGGTGTCAGGGTGGGGGGACAGCCCCCTGCCCTTGCTGAGCTTGTCCAGCACTGACACCACGGCTGGGATTTGGCCCTTACTGGGACGTCCTGCCGGCGCAGCCCAGCTAGGGGAGCCTGGGGACCGCAGCAGGGTGGGGACCCGGCTGGTGGCTGCTCCAGCCCCCACCTCTGCCACCCCTTGAAAGAGGGATAGCAGGAGGGGAGGGAAAGAGCCGGAAAGCAGGTAGGGTCTGGGGAGGGCTGACGGGCGCTGTGCGGGCGCAGAGCGCTGTTTGCTCTGCCCTAGTCCGTGCCAGCGCCGGGGTCCCGCAGGGAGGGCTGCTCCCCAAGGCCCCGCGACCCCCCTGGGTGCGTCAGCTGGGAAGCGGATCCTGGAGCATCACGCCCAGGGCGGCCGGACCAGGCGGACGTGGTTGCTGGCGTGCAGCTCGCTGGTGGTGCTGCTGTGTGCTGCTTCCCGCAACGTGATGCGGCTCCTTAACCGCTCCGAGGCCCCTGCCCCAGCAGGCAGGAACCCAGGCAGCCCCGCTGCCCACGGTGGCACGGAGCACACCGCAGAGCAGAGCAGTAATACTCTGCTCTTCCCCCACGGAATTAATTCACAATCCATTAATTTAACATTGCCCCCCACCCCAGATGCTGACCCAGATAGGGAAACTGAGGCACGGGCCTGCATGTGAGGGAGAAATGGCTGTGGCAGAGCCGTGAGGGCTCCGAGCAGCATCTCTCCCTTGGACCTGCCTCGCTCCAGACTCTCCTGCAGGGCCGTGCTGGCCTGGCAGCCGGCACCGTCCCTCTGCCAGGCTGGTCTTTGCTGGCATCTTGCTGGGTTGTGCTTGGCAGGGTTTGACTGGGAGAGGTCTGAGCATCCTCCTCTCAGGCAACATCGGTGGTCGCTGGGGGTGCTGAGCACCTTGTGTGGATCTCGTTTGGGTCCTCAGCACCCATGGTGCANCCTGCTCTCCCCCCTGCCCCACAGGGGCTCTGCAGCCCAGCAGCCCCCCAGCAGCCCCCCAGCAGCCCCCAGCAGCCCCCCAGCTCTCCCTCCCCTCCACGGCCGGGCCCTTCCCGTGGGCTCCCCAGGCAGAGCGGGGAGGGAGGCGGCGAGCGGCCTTTGGCCGGCCGGACCCTGCGATGGCGGGAGGTGGGATGGACGGAGGGGGAAGGGAGGCAGTGGTATGTGAGGAATGTGCCCGGAGCAGATAACCCCTTCCCGCTGGGTGCTGGGTGCTGTGCTGAGCCCACCTCCCGCGGACCTGGCTGGGGGCTGCTTTCGGGCAGCGAAATGGAGGATTTCAGGGAGAGCTGGGGAGGGCCCTGCCGGAGGAGGAGGGCAGGCCTGGGGGAGCACCCATCCCCATGGCCCCCCCGGGACTGACGGCAGCGGGGGGATGCTGGGTGCTGGGTTCGGCACCTCTCCCTGTGCCCGGGGCGCAAAGGGGAGAAGGCCGCAAGCAGGTTGGGGGGTTTGGGGGCCGAGGGAGCAGGCAGGAGCCCTGTGGGCTGCCCGGGGGGGGCGGCCCTGGGGACGGGGG
>VXBL01009848.1:190459-200462 GCA_013400195.1 Aramus guarauna
CCCAAAAGCGCTCGATTGTTTTTTCTCGCCCGCTGCGAGCGGCTCCCCCCGAACCCCGCTTGCGTGCGCTGGGCTCCCGCCTGTGCGGACCCCGCAGCCCTCCCCGGGCTCCGTTGAGGCAAACCGAAGTGCCTGGGGTGGGTGGGCTGTGCTCCCCGCCGGTGCCCGCAGCTTCTCCTCCCCCCGGGGGGGGGGCTCTGCCTCCGGATTATCCCCCCCCGCCACCCCCCCGGCCGGGCGAGGAGGGGGCGAGCCGCCCTCCACCTCCGAGGCGGTGTGGGGGGGGTCCGTGGCCGTGTCCCCCCACGCTCCCCTGGCCCGCCGCCGCCTGATGCCCGCTCTTTGGTTTCCACCTTGCCAGGCTTTAACCAGGAGAGATCTGCGAGCAGCTCCACCATGTCGGATAGCGACCTCGGGGAGGACGACAGCGCCACATCCCCGGACCCCTCGCAGTCCAACAAGAGGAAGAGAAGGGGCAATCTCCCCAAGGAGTCCGTGAAGATCCTCCGGGACTGGCTGTACGAGCACCGCTTCAATGCCTACCCCTCCGAGCAGGAGAAGCTCAGCCTCTCGGGGCAGACCAGCCTCTCCGTGCTGCAGGTAGGAGCCAGTTCTCCCATCGCTGGGGACGCTGCTGGGTCCTCTGCCACCGTGCGTGGGATGGGCTGGACCGGGAGAACCCCACCAAAGATCCCAGAGGACTTGGCACGCTGGAACCACTTGCCCCTGAAGGGCAGGGAGGGAACGGTGGGGAAGCAAAGCCACTTGCGTGTGCGCAGCCCCTTTCTGGCAGAGATCGGAGCTCCAGGGACCAGCTTTATGGCAGCGCTGGAGCAGAGCTTTTTTGGCTGGCCAGAAGATGGAGGGAGTCAGATGGGGACAACCTAAGCTATACCCTGTTAGTAAAAGCTGCCACAGGTGGGGTGATTTTGGGGGAGGGTGTGCTTGCTTTATCCTGGTCCCCTGGGCACCCCCCCAGCAGAGGGGCCAGGGCTACCACCCCCCCTGCATGCAGAGCTGGGCAGGGCACAAACATCCTAAGAGAGAGCAGAGGGGCTGGGCTGGCTTTGGCCCACCTGGCCCCAGTTACACCAGTTGCATTAAGGGAGCCCAGCGCAGCTGAGGGCTCCTGGGCAGGAGCCCCTTCCCCCCGCCCTGCTCCTGGCTGATGTTCTCCTTGAGGTGCTGTGATGGGTGCCCAGGCCAGCAGTGGGGGTGAGCAGTGTTCTTCCTTTCACCCCACCTGCTGTGAGGGGGAACCCGCCTGCAGCTGCCGGTCCCTCTGAGCGACGTGAAGGCCACCCGCCTCCAGGCACGGGGACTCCTGCGCGCCCAGGGCCTGTCCCCCCTCCCCCAGCCTGGCAGGGTGGGCGATGAGCGGGGGCTTCGCTCTGTTCTCTGGTTCTGGGGGCACAGTGGGGTGGGAAACAGCTCTTGGGGGGGGGGAACAGGTGAGGGCCAGGGGGTTTGCAGGTGAGCTCCCCTCCCTGGGGCTTCCTCTCTGCCTCTGGCTCCTTTCCCTGCGGCTCAGCGTGGTCCTGGCCAGCCGTCCCAGCCGCAGCCAGGATGCTGTTGGGTGGGCAGTGGCTGGCTGTTTTCCCTCCTCCTGGTCATCAAGGCAAACTTTCTTTTTCATTTTAATGTATTTCTTTAAGTGTTGGCTGTGTAACAGATTTGTGTCTGGGCAGCTGCTCCGAGGGGAAGGCTGGTGGTCCTGGGTGGGCTTGAGTCGGAGTGGTGGGGGAGCAGCGATGGGTTTGGGGCCGTGGCCGTCCGGGCCCATCCTGGGGGGTGGTACGGCGGTGCCTGGCGTGCAGGGCTTTACCCCAGGGCTCCCAGCTCTCTGTGCCCTGAGCTCTTCGGGTGTTGGCAGGCACGCGGGCTTGTGTCGAGGTGTGGCCTTGCTGTGCGTTGGCTGTTGTCTGTCCCATGGGACCCCCTGCAGCTAGAGTGTGCCTGTACCCCTCTGGGCAGGGGGTCCCAGCCCGGTGGCATTTCCCAGGGCCTGCCGAGGGCTGTCACTGGGGTTTCTGTCAGTCTGAGGGGCCGCACAGGACGCCATGGGGGCTGCTCCATCTGACGAGCAGAAGCGTTTTGGGGTAGAGGTGTGGGACACCCTACAGCAAGGCTGGAGCGGCTGCAGGACTCAATGTGTGAGGGCCAGTCCGAGCCCTCCAGCGCGGGGCTGTGCTGGAGCCACCGGCCAGCCGCCCCCGGGGTGGTTGGTGGGTTGTGCATCCCCCTGCCCGGTCCAGTGCCAGGGAGCAGGAGTGCAGCAGCCCTGGGTCTCCGGGGAGACTGGGCAGCCATGGGTCTCCCTTGCAGAAAGGTGGGAGGTAAGGAAGTGGTGCCTGCTCCTGGTGAGAATTCCTGGACAACGGCAGGTCTCCAAGGCCTTGCCCTCCTGCGGGGATGGGCTTTTCCTCCCTGCAGAGGGGAAGCTGCTCTCACAGCGGTGGTGGGGACAGACCAAGCCCAAAGTGACGCTCCAACGTGTGCTGGTGGTGGGGCCAAGCGATGGCCGTGTTTGGGGAAAAAGTAAGCGGCTGGTTCAAAGCCAAGACACGTCCCAGCTCCCTGGGCGGGCAGTGCTGTACGGTGTCCTGTGGTGTCACTGGTGGTTGTGTGTGCACGTCTCCACGGTGTTCTCCAGAGGGAGCTGAATGCTGGAAGGAGCATGGTGGGGGAGACCAGCAGGATTTTGGGGGCTTCTCTGTGCTGCAGAGTTGGTTGAGGTTTTTGCTGGGAGCCTAACCCTCTGGCTGGGGATCTACAGCAGTTGATGGCCATGGGATTGCGAGATCACGACAAAGGGACCTGGCTAAGGCTTGCAAGGGAGGGTGTTTGGAAGGGAAGAGGGGGTGAGACGGGTATATTTGAGGGCGTTAAATGCCAAATATTGTCTTAAAAGACAAAAAAAGGGCAACTGAGATCTTGCTGCGATCGAAGTTGTGCTAAGTTCCCTCTCCCCGGGGGAAATATTTTACGTAGCTGTTGATTTGGGAAAGATCAGTCATTTTTTTTGCCCCTGATTTATTCTCTCTTAATTTTTTTCCTAGGAAGAAGGCAGTTATTTTAATGTAGCATTTTATATAAAGATGCTGAAACAATACATGGCCGAGACTGAATACATGGCTGCTGTGTTTCTGAAGGGCTTCCTGAGGTGTAGCTGCAGACAGAGCTCTGCCTCTTTGGTGTGCAGATATTTGGAAGAGCCTTTAAAGCTGGCTGTAGCCCTGCTCGTTGGCAGGAGGCACAGGAAGGTGTCGTACTGCCGCGATGCCTGCTCCCCGTTAAGGAGTGGGGGGGCTGAAGCTCTGTGAGCTCGTGGGTTTTAGGGTTTTCCATCCATGCTGCTGTCCTGCTGTCCGTCTGCTCCAGCAATTTTCCTGGCCAGAGTGGCAGCACGTTGGCACCGGCAGCGGAGTCTGAAGCGTGGCAGGGCACGCCGACCTCCGGGGTGGGTTGTCTGGGGAAGGGAAAACTCCCTCCCCCAGACCGGGCACCTGCTGTAGGCCATTAGTCTGGAGAAGAGAAGACCGAGAGGGGATCTGACCAACGCTTATCAATACCTAAAGGGTGGGTGTCTAGAGGAAGGGGCCAGACTCTTCTCAGTGGTGCCCAGTGACAGGACAAGGGGCAACGGGCACAAACTGGAACACAGGCAGTTCCATCTGAACGTGAGGAAACACTTCTCCACTGTGAGGGTGACCGAGCCCTGGGACAGGCTGCCCAGAGAGGTTGTGGAGTCTCCTTCTCTGGAGGGATTCCAAACCCGGCTGGAGGTGATCCTGTGCGACCTGCTGGAGGTGATCCTGCTTTGGCAGGGGGTGGGACTAGATGATCTCCAGAGGTCCCTTCCAGCCCCCACCAGTCTGGGATTCTGCTGGGCTCTGAGCTGGCTCTGTGCAGTGCTACAGCCTCTGGCTGGGGATGGCCGGAGCCCCTGGGATGGTGCTGGGAGCTGCATCCTGCTTCCCCTCCACATGGCTGGGCACAGGCAGTCACAGGGCTTGGGGCCGCTGTGGGGGGCCAGCGCTGAGCCCGTTCCTCTCCGGGGAGCTCTGCTCGAGAGCGGCCGCAGCTCCAGTGGTTCTGTGCAGCCTTGCTCTGGCTCGTGGGGCGGCTTGGCCCCAAAGTCTGGTTTGTTTGCTGGTGTGGTGAGCAGGTGCCGGAGGTGCCGTGGGGGGCTGGCACCCATGCAGGGTCCCTGCTAGGGTGGGCTGGCAGGGCTGAGTGAGAGTTTTGCACCGCAGGCACCCGGACGGGGGTGCAGGGCAGGAAGCAGCCGGCGTTGGGGTTTCCGTGGGTGGCTGGGCAGCCCCTGCCAGGAGCAGCTCTGCCTCTCCCGAGCCCCGCGGGAAGGAGGTGTGGGGCTGGGGGGAGCCCTGGGGTGTGTGGGAGCTGCTTGCTGGGTCCAGGGGGACTTCTGCCGGTTTGGCTTTGGGCCGCTGCACCCCCCAGCCGGTGCTGTGCATGCATGGCAGCCCCGGGCTGACGGCGCTGCGCCCCTCTCTCCTCTCAGATCTGCAACTGGTTCATCAACGCGCGGAGGCGGCTGCTCCCCGACATGCTGCGCAAGGACGGGAAGGACCCCAGCCAGTTCACCATCTCCCGCCGAGGGGGCAAAGCTGGTGACGTGGCCCTGCCGCGGGGGGCTGCCGCTGGCTCCGGGGTGCTGCTGGTACCTCCTGTGACGGCCGCGGGGGCCTCCAAGGTGCTGTCGATGTCCGTGTGCCCGCAGGTACTGTGCCATCCTGCCCAGGCGCTGGGCAGCAACCTGACGGTGGTGAGCGCCCGCAGCCCCGAGCGGGAGAAGCCCCCCGGCCTGCAGCGAGCAGAGCCGGACCCTGTCCCCAAAGTGCCGCTGGGTGCCGCCGGCAGCACCGTGACCTTGCTGGCCCGGGCCGAGGCGGCCAGCCCCACCAGCGGACTCTTTAACACGCCGCCCCCCACGCCCCCCGAGCTGTTCGGCGACGACTTCAGCAGCTTCCAGCTGCTGGTGGAGGTGGCGCTGCAGAAGGCGGCCGAGCTGGAGTCGCAGCGGCAGGGCGGGCAGCTGCCCTTCTCGCCCCAGACTGAGCCCCCGCGAGCCTCCGTCCCCAAATAACCCCCTGGGCCAGGTCCCGCGGGGTGCCCTTCCTTGGGGGGTGCCTGATCCGCCCGGCCTCGTGCCGCCCGTCTGCCTGCACCCCCCCCCCGACCAGCTCATCTCAGAAGCGGCCTCCTGCCTCCCAGGGGCTCTGGTCTCTGTCAGCCAAGGGGGGAGAGGAAGGATTGTCCCATCCCGCCGCCCTCTCGCTGGGGAGATGCCCTTGCTGCCACCGAGGACGATGCGTGGGAGGATGCGGCCACCGCAACCTGGCCGTTGTGAAAAGACCTTTGCAGCTTTACTGACCTCTCCCTGCCGTGAGTGACGGTTACTGTGGAGCTTCCCTTGGAAAACCTGCTGACTTCTTTTTCTCTATCCTGTAAACAAGGGTCCAGCCAACACCATTTCTTCAGGGAGAGAAAGAGAGAATTTTTGTTTTTTTGTTTTAAAGTTGGTGTCTGTTTTAAGGACTATGGATGAAAAGCTTTTTCTCCCAAATTTCTCACCCCTCCTCCCTTTTATTTTTTTTTATTTTTTTTTTTTATTTGTGGAGGGCCTTTCTGGTACTGTGCTGGCCAGGAGCCCTGCCTTGCCCAGGGAGGGGCAAAGGACAGATGAACTGGAAATCTGAAGTCTGTGGCATTTTTTTCCGCACAGAAAACATGGGACCCTCCTCTTCTGCCGTAGGGTGTTATGGATGCTGCCAGTAGAAATCTCTATGGTGCTGTTTAGCAATTTTTTGCTGAAACATTTTCCTTTTAATTGTGATTTATTATATAATTTTTGTTTTCTTCTATAAGCATTTCCACAACTTCCCTGTGATCCTCTCGAGTTCCTGCTGAATATGTGCACGTTGTGTCCTGGAACAGAGAGTGCGTCGCAGACCCTGCAAGATGCTGACAGCAGGCTGCTGCCAGGGGTGGACGTGAAGCTGAGACTGTGAAATTTTGTATCCAACTTCTTTATTTTCTATTTTTTTTTTTAAACATTTGGAAAGAGGTGTGTTGTGGGTATGTGTGTTCCTCTGCAAGTGCAGCGCTCACAGCCTGCAGACCACGGTTCCTGAGTTGTCTCAGCAGCCAAGTGCTGATGAACGGCCCTGGGAACGCGGAGGGAAGGAGTCCTTCGCTCCCTGTCCCTTTCTTCCCGCTCTGGCTGAGCGTGGCTGTGCCTGGCTGTGCGGTGCTGGTGACCTCTAGTGACAAACTGGTGTCTGCTGGGAGCTGGCTGTGCCCCCCAGCCCAGCCTGGTCGGGGTTTTGGGGTGCTGGGGCAGTTCCTGGCTGGGCATCGCTGGCTGCCTCTGAGCGGGAGCATGGGCGCTGTGCCGGTCCTGAGATATTGCTGTCTCACTGTAAAATGTAAGTTAAATAGCGATACGTACGCACCTATGTTACCTATCCTGAGAAACACTAATCCTAGGTAATTAGCCTGATTATTAAGTTGCATGACTAGAGATAATAATGCCCACAGGATCTGGTGCTCTGCAGTGGTTGGAGCCGGCGGTGCTGGGGAATGGCACGCTGCGGGATGATGGGGCCTGGAAGGCAAAAGCACAGATTGGGGGGACCTGGTGTTTTCCCCCCGACTTTTCTTCAGAGAAAAGGTGACAGGGCAGAGGCGCTGCAGCGGGGGCTGCGGGAAGGCTTCCCGGTAGCGTGTTGTGTTGGCCGGGTGCCCCTGTGCAGCAGGGATGGCTCTGGTGTTACTGGCTGGGCAGAGGGCACCGCTGCAGGTGGGTGCTCACGTGTGGCTGTGAACATCCCCTCCTCATCTCCCCCAGCTCCATTTTGTGTCCAGCCTTTGCCCTCTGCCTCCTTTCTGAGGAAAGCCCTCAATTTTAGGACTCCCTCCCTTATTTCTAGCTAGCTCCTTCCCCCTGTCACCCTCCTGCAGTTCTGTTGCCTTTTTAGGCTTTTTAGGCTTTTCCCCCCTCTTTATTTTGCCCCAGTCAAACCAAAGTGGTTTCCTCCCGCAGCGGCAGGACTGCTCGAGCTGTTCCTGTGCCTTGGACCAGTGCTGCTGCCCTGGGGATGGACCAGAGAGAGTGGGGAGGGCAGGGATTATTGGAATGAAATTTATGGAGCAAAAAACCACCTACTGTAAATATCTTTTGTTTGTTCTTCTGTTGTCAAATAAAAGTTTTTTTAGTTGTTTTTTTTTTTTTAAATAAGATGTTTGTTAATCTAGACTATGTCATTTGTGGGTGGTTCACTTGTTCTTCCCTCACCACCACCTCCCACCTCCTGACACTCAGCCAAAGCAGCTTAAGAGAGCTAAGGAGCATTGCAGCGTGTGGGAGAAAAAAAAGCGGCCGGTGCCTGGCACAGCCCTGCACCTACGCCACCAGCATTTGCTCTGACAGCCACTACGTGCCTAATTCCCACAGCATTTGATCCCGGTGTCTGGGAGCCAGAAAGCATTTGGTGGCAGCAGCAGAGGGCTGGTGCATTTGTGTCTTCCCTCCTCCTGGCCAGCAGTGGAAAAGTGAGACAGTGTCCTTGGCGAAGCACAAAAGCAGCAAGCGTGGTGGGGCTCTGCTGCACCCAGTGTCCTGGGTGAAGACCTTTGTGAGGGGGACAGGGGTGCTGCAGAGCTGCTCCTGGAGCAGCAGCCCCAGCCAGCCTTGCTCTGCCAGGCAGGGGCATGGACCCAAGGGCTGCTGTGGTGCTGGCAGTGGTGCTGGCACCACCGGCACTGCAGCAAGGCAGGGTGCTGGGCTCTGGGATGCTCCTGCACTGTCCTGGGGGCTCAGCCAGCCTCTTGCACACACGAGTGTGCATACTGATACTTCATCTGCTAGTGTCTTTCATACACATCAGCTTCAGCAGCAGCCTGTGCCTCCCTTGAGGTGGATACCTGCTCTCCTGCAGCAGGGGCTGGAGTAGGGGCTAGCACCCTTTGCAGCCCCCTCACCCTGGCTTCCTGGGTCATAGGGTGACCCCAGGGGCTCTGCACACCCCCCCCCAGCATGGGGCAGGGGCTGTGGAAGCTAGGCCAAACTCATGCAGCTCCAGGGGAAACCCCATGGCAACTCTGGGGACCTGAATAGCAATGGGGCAGCCCCCACCCTGCCCGTGCTGCAAGTGCTTTGTGCTCAGGGTGAGGAATGTGGGCAGGGGGGCTGGGGTGCCCGGAGGGGGCTGGGGTGCCTGGACTCAGGCAGGGGACTGCCAGCCCAACTCACGGGGGTGACAATCTGTGCAGCAGCAGGGAGTCATGACTGGGTAGACCAGCCAGTGCCCCCAGCTCTGCCTGCACCTCCTGCGGCCTCAAGTAGCAGCTCAGTGTTCTTGGGCTGCACAGAGGTGCCTCTGCCCTGGCCAGGCCCTGCAGATCCTCAGGCAGGTTGGGCAGTGCCTCAGGGACCTGCATTTGCCTCCACGGGGAAGGGCCACTGGCCCCCAGCAGGGCTCAGGTACCCCCTGCCACACAGCGATGGGCAGAGGTTTCTGCAGGCAGGAGGAGAGCGCTGGTGGGAGGATGACAACAGCCAGATCCTCACCCTCCAGCACAGCGCTGAGTGTCATTAACCAGGGAGGGGGCAAAACTGTTCATCCCCATCTCCCCCAGTTCCACCACTGCCTCCCAGGGCAGCAGCTGGGACTTGTGCTCCTAGAAGGGCTCCTAGTCACTGGCCACCACCAGCCCTGCCCCAGCCCTGCAGCCCACTCTCTGGCCTGTGCTCTGCCCTGGGCACACCCAGACATTGCACTGAGTGCAGAAAAGCCTTGTTAACACAATACTTTCATACTTCCCATGCTGCAGCCAACACTGCCCCAAAAATACCCAGGTGGGGCGTAAGGCTTCAGGAGACCTTCCCTGGCAGCTGCATCCCCCATCACTGCAGCGAGGAGGCAGGGAGGGCACATCACACTGTGCTCCAAAACAGTGCAACCAGAAGGTAGAGTTCTGCATCGCAAGGGTCTCTCAGCCCCCAGGGACATTTGGTCAGCACAAACCATCCCCCTCCTGCTGTGCTCCTCTTACCTGGCCGAGGCAGGGAGATGCTCCCCTGGTCCTGCCTCTCAGGGCATGCACCAGCCAGGTGCCACGGTCCCCTGGTTTCAGTGCTGCCTGGGATGCTGGGCTTGAGCAAAGGGTGCTGAGCTGGTGTCATGGGAGTCCCGCAGACAGTCAGCCAACACAGATGGTAGTCACAGGAAAATCGTTGTTGCAGAGCACGCAGCTGTTCCCAGAGAATCCCAGAATGGCAGGGGTTGGAAGGGACCTCTGGAGATCATCTGGTCCCTCTAGTCCTGGGGGGAGCCCAGCTGGCATGGCAATGGCCTCATTCAGCTGGGGACCCCACGTGCTGCAGCCGCAGGGCAGGACACAAACCTCACATGAAGCGCAGGGTCCCAGGGGTTCCTGCCCAGCCGGGGCCTGTCCCGATGATGCCCAGGCCATGGGGCAGGCTCAGCCCGTCGAGTCTGCCACTACTGCCCGAGGAGAACTGCTGGCGCCAGAGGCGCGAGGCACGGGCAGGCGGCCCCATCCCTCCCGGCACAGGCCGGTGCTGAGGAGAAGCTCAGCCTGGGTGCCGCTCCCCCCCCTCCACCGGCCCGGGGCGGGCAGGGGCAGCCCCCCGGGCCCAGCTGTGCCCGCGGCCCCGGCAGCGCGGCCCCCGGTCCCCCACAGCGGGCAGGGCCCAGCCCCGCCACCCCGCCCTCACACCGCCGGTGACTGACAGGTGCCCCGCCTACTGCTGCCACCAGAACGCCCACCCCCTCCCAGCAACCTCAGCAGCCATTTGTCCCAGGAAGTCACATGGCCTGTTGTGATTGGCTGGCAGGAACAGCCACCCCGCCTATTGGTTTACCCAGAAGTACATTTGACACAGAAGGCCCACCCCCTATATACACAGGGGGCAGCCATTTTGTTTCACCCACCATTTTATGGCGGGGGGGGC